>VZSV01000052.1:2517013-2535678 GCA_013398735.1 Nothocercus julius
CCTGGGCCGGCTTCTCGCAGGAGGAGCTGCGGCGCCTGCGGGGCCCGCGCCCAGGTACGGACCCGGCCGGGCTTTCCCCCACCCCTTCGTCCCCGCATCTGCCTTGGCGACTCTGCGTATCCCCTCCGCCTCCCCGTTCCTTCCTCTTAACATTCCCGGCCGTCCGCATCCATCCCCCCCAGCTCCCCATGTCCAGGCTTCCCGTTCCCTTCCACATCCATTCACCCGGCCTTCCTATCTCTCCTATTAGCTTTCCCTTCTCCTTGCCCCTTCCATCTATTCTTGCAGCTTTTCCCTGCCGTCTGTCCTGTCGGCCTGTCCCCTTTTCCTCTCCCTGCCTCCCCATATTTTTGCTTTGCCCTCGCTGTGCAGCCCCTTGGCCTCTGTTCTTGGTTTCCCCATGCCTCTCAGCTCCCCACACCATCCTTCCCTCTAGCCCATCTGCCAATCTCTCTGTCATCTTTCCATCCTCTCTAGCTCCCTGTCCTTACCCTAGACTTGTTTACTCTCCAGCCCACTTTATAAACACTCGGTTAATAAAGGGCCCTTTTTCAGCTTCTGTCCCAGTCTGTCCCAGCATTAGTCCCCTGCTCTATGCCCTTTGTCCCTCTCTCCCCTGCTTCTGGATGCTCAGGTCGTATCAGTCTCCATATTAGACTAAGAAAACATTTCCGGGTACCTGAGTTCTCTGCTGTGCCTTTCTACAGCACCTGCAGCAAGGCTTTTCCTTAGGCTGGTTTTGCCCTGGTTTGTTTGCTTTCCTGGAAAAGCTACTTCAGAGTCTGTCTTTGACCTTATGACTTCAGTTTAATTCTGTTTCTTCTCCTCACTCCCTGCTAGAGTTGTCTGAATCCTCGGAGCCGCCGCGTCGCCCGCACACCACAAATAAGAGCCGGAAGCAGCTGCAACGGGAAAAAGCCCTCCAGGAGCAGTGTCAGAAGCTGGGAGTGCAGGATGGAGCTGCCTGTGCTCTTCCTGAGCAGTTGCTTTCCGTACCACAACACAAGTCTTGCCATCCTCAGCAGCCTGTGGCACCACCTCATGCCCCTTCAAAGGGAGACCAAAGGCAACACGACAGCCAAGGGCACGAAAAGGAACTGAGGCAGGGGGACCCCTGTAATAGCAATGAAAATGCCCAGAACCTCCCTGCAAAGCCAAACTTGAAAGCGGAGAAAAAGAAAGTGGAATTGTTAGTAAGTCGGTAAAATCAAGGGATTGATTTTATTCTGCATTGATTCATTCTGTTGCTTTGCAGTAAAATGAAATTGGATATTGAACTTTGCTATATCTCTTAGGAAGATTGTTTCCTCCCTGTTGAACCTCTGTTTCATCTCTCCTTGGGTTAAATCTGAACTAGTGTATTCTAATTCATGCAGGTATACACTGTGCTATCTTCAAGTAAATTTCTGTGGCAGTGGGGCTGTAAATCAGAAAGCATCCAAAATATGAGACTGTCTTCACAGTTTATAAAGACTCAGTCTCATTGATGTCGTGTTGGGTAAATGAACCACATTTCACAAAAAAAAAAAAAGCCCTTTGGGAAGTAGATCTCTGATTTTGTTTCCCTTCAAAATACATCAGGAAATTTGTTAATGTTGTAAGTGTTGGTAAGGAGTTAAAACTTCAGGTTTAAGCAGTCCTCAGCTTTCCATGATTCAAGATGAGACCATTTGGAGGCTCGCAGCCCCATACATCAGCCCCCAGTAACTTGTCTGTCTGTCAGAAGTATCAAAAGGGTCCCTGTGAGAGGAAGAGAGGGAGAACAGAGTGTATCAGGCTGGGAATTGACTGATCAAATACGTCGATCACTTCATTCCAGCTTGCAGGTAGTAGCATGCAAAAGGAAAATGTCTCAGGGCCGGGGAGGAACGTATATCCCATGTGCAATGGCTTGTTGTTACCTCATGGAGTTTTTCTTCCTGTCTGTATCCAAGTACTAATTTTCTTTTTTTTTTTTTTTTTTTCTCTCCTCCCCTCAATAGTCACACAGTTTTATACAGAATTCCCTTTATTCTCCTGTTTACAAAGCCAAGTGAGAATGGGCCAAAGAATGAATGAATTCTCATTCTAGGGCATATAGTTTATTTTCAACGCTCTCAACAATGTTACTCCTGCCTTGATGCGCTTTGCAGCTCCAAACTTTCCTGCTCCTTACAATCTGCTGTCACAAGCAGCTGGTTGGCCAGGGAGCTGCAGTGCTGATGCTTCCCCAAAACAGGGCTCAGCAATTTCCAAGTGTGGTGGACCGGGCTGTGTTTTTGTGAGCCAGCTACCTCTGTAGGCTCTCTGAAGGGGCTGGCAGTGCTGCCCATCAGCAAGGTAGACCTGTGGCAGTCAGCAGTGCCCAGCAGGTGAAGCAGCACGTGGTTCCTCCTGGATTCAGGATTCAAAGGGCTCCAGGAGCGCCCGTTTCACAAAAATGCATCTTGAGCGAAGCAGCTGCTGCCGGTGCTGCCTGCTGCTCTCCTGCCTTGCACATGAATTTAAATGTTGTTAAAAGTATATCTCTGTGTGAGGTTTTAGGAATTAGGGTAGTGAGGAGAAGTCTAAAGAATCTTGTGCTGAAGTGATTGTGAAAATAACTGTAGGTGAGATATTTTGGTATTTTTAAGTTAAGCAAGACCTCAGAACAGAGATTTCCAAACACTACGAGGTGGAAAAGCAGCAAAGCAGTTTTTGTTTTTCTTTAATTCTGCAGAGTTGTGCTTGTTTACCACACAAGTTGTCCTGAGATTGGTTTTATCTCTTGGTAGATGTAGCTTAGGAAATAGAATCTGCAAGTCTTTCCCTGGTGGCGTGAGTAAATTCCTGTTCTTCCTTGTTGCTTATTTTTCATTCTTTCTTACCTTCAGCTTTGTCAGTGGGATTTGGGGATTGCATACACATAAAATACTCTGTTTTATAGAAAAATCCTTTCTAAAGGAAAACAGGGGGAAAAGACTGCACTGACAGACTGAGTAGATAACTTACAGCAGATAGCAAGAAACCTGAAACTGCTTCTACCTAATGGGGAAACACATTCCTTTAATGAAAAGTCCCATATGTTCCCTTTTCTCATGAAGCTGAATTAACCACCAGCTTTTCTGTTTAGGAAAATCTTCACTCTGATCACCAAATTTCTTCTACAGATACTTTATTAGCCTAAATAACTTTTCTTATGGATGATTCATTTTACCTTAGAACTGAAACACTGACTTGTTTGTTGTTCCTTTGACTTTTTTTTTTTTTTTTTTTTTTTTTTGTGTGGAGTGGGGTGAGGAGGGGTCGGAGGAGTAGTTAAGGAGTTGTGAGAGTGGATGTATTTGTGTCATATAGGGTACAGAAAACAATGAGAGAAATGAACCTACTAATTTTGATGATCTTGTTGTCATTGAACAGGCAGGAGAAATCACGATGGGAAATCCTCCAACAGGAACAGCGGCTGATAGAAGAGAAGAATAAACGCAAGAAAGCACTCCTGGCCAAAGCTATTGCTGAGAGGTGAGGGACTATGTTGCAACGTGGGCTGAGATGAGGAAGGAGCTGCTTTTGATCTGTAATGAGTTGTATTTTTTTTGTCAAATTTTGCTTTTTCCTCACATGTCTATGTGCTACATAAACTGCTCCATAGTGAATGTGATCAATGTTCCCCTTTGGTTACCCATGTTGTCTGAGAAGTTCAGTTAGGCATTTCCCACCTATAAAGCTGCAGCTTCATGCACAGATGGAAAACCTCTTACAGAATTAGAGAATCAGCTGATGTCTGTTGCTTGCCTGAATTTTAGACAACTTGATGTGATTCCTAGCTATGAAGATAAATAGTAGTGAATTGTCTCTGGGCTTTTGAGTCTTACTAGTCCATGAAAGGTGTTGAAGAATAAGACAGTCAACTTTAAGAAGCCAGCTACCACTGGTGATTGAAGTAAATATATAATTGCATCCATTCTCATACTTCTTTGCTCTGGCTCTTCAGGAGACCAGGCTTTAAGATAAGGCAGGATTTGCAGGGAGGGACATCAGAGGTGTTGATAACACTGGATCAAGGATTGAGGTGTTAAGCATTCAGGCTCACAGTTTCTCCTGGGTGTGTACAGTTCTCTGCCCATTGGAGCTCTTGGCAAAGTGAAGGTGAATGCAACCATCTAGTGCTGTGCAGAAGGTTCTCTTTGAGGTTCTGGAGACTTTCGTTCCTCTGCCAGGTAGAGATAAAAAGCCTATTTTTGGCCTGGGTCACGGCAGGAAAATAAATGTGGAGTGATCCCCAGCCTGGCTTCTTCCTCCTTGAGGCAGAGTGCAGGAACACAGAGGAGGTCTTGAAAGGTAATGGCTGGGAAGTAATGTCTGAGCTTCAAAGACCTTCAGGCTCAGAGCAATGCTACAGGATGCCTCTTTCTCTCCGTGTGCATCAATTGGTCTAGTGAGAAGTGATGTCATTTTCTATAGATCTAAATTTTGCTTTTTGTGTATGTTTTTGCGGATATAATGTAGTGGCTGAAAACCTTGGCTTTGCTGGTGGTAATGAGTAGCCAAGTGACCTGGTGTAAAAAGCTTGTTGAAAGTTCCTTTGCTTGCTTTGGAGTGAAATCCATCAAAGCTTGCTGCCCTTAGCAACATTTCGTTTTCAAAACTTAGGAATGAATGGCCTGAGTTGAAAAAGGTTATACAGGATTTGATTGAAATTCTTTGTGTTTGATGTACAATTTTCCATTGACTTCATTGGGATTTAGCTAGGCCTGTTGGGAATAATTTTGCAAAATGGAAATCAAGTTTAGGTTAGGTGACTCTTTGGCCCTTACTAACTAGGCTGCTTTGAAAGGGGATATTTGCAGGACTAAACACCCCTGCACACTCCCCCCAGCCATTTCCTGTTTCCTTACACTGAGAACTACTTAGATACAGCAGTTTCTTGTGTGTTTCCACAGTGAAGAAACACAATCCATTTGAGGCACTTTGATTATAGTCATTACGTAATTTTGCCTTAGTCCTTTAATAGCAGGCATTTTAGATCCCTGTGGGTCTTAAAAAAGATCAAAAGTCTTAAACCATGAAGGAGAGACCTTTGGAGTAGCTCTTAAAGGAGGCTGTTGCTCTGCGAACTAAGTGAGATGCATTATGCCAAGAAAAGACATTTGCAAAGCCAAATTATAAAAATCATCTTCCCTTTGCAGATCCAGAAGAACTCAGGCTGAAACAGTGAAACTAAAGAGGATTCAGAAGGAGTTACAAGCTCTGGATGACCTGGTATCCGCTGACATTGGAATCCTGCGGAACCGAATTGATCAGGCAAGCTTAGACTACTCCTATGCCCGGTAAGTGACAGGCAGGCAGTGGAAGGATAAAATGCAGTTTCCTGTCTCTGAGGCAATAGTGACATTATATTGTAAGCATGTAGGTAAAATGGGCAGTCTGGGGAACTTTCAAATCTTGAAGTGTTCTTTTTATTTCCTCTTTTTTTTTACCTTGGTATCTGGAAGCTGAAGTAGATTTCCTGATTGCAGGTTGTGCTTTCCAGCTTTGTGCCGTCAGTAGATATATTTGCTGCTTTAATGGTGCAGTTGTTCATAAACCCTGCTTTATTGTTTCAAGGTTGTTTATTTCTTCTCGGGGGAAAGAGTTTCACTTTTTCTAAGTCCTAAAATGAACGTCCATTTGGGGGAAACTTGCCTGTTGATGACAGCTCTGGTCCTTTTGGAATCAATGGGACCAATTAAGCTTGAAACATATATAGTAGTGCTGAAGTGCTGTTGGAACTGGGACCAAAAACTAAAGGAAGAAGTGAGCTTCTACTCTTCACAATGTGCCTTTAATCACTCTGCTTCTGATGAATTCCTTAAATGCAAGAAATTAATCGGAACACCCTATTAGTTGTGGGTAAACCGCAACATCAGTAGATCAACATCAGTATGTTTATGTAGCCGTTTAATAAAATGGAAATGTTCAGTTGCGGTTTTTGTTTCACGATTCAATGTGTTAAATGTGTATTTCTCCTTATGACGTCTGCTGTACGTTGACCACAGGCCAATAAACAGAGTAATTAGTCTTTAAAGAAATACCAGTGCCAGCTAAAAAATAAGATTTTCTTTTGCCTAATTATCATTTGAAATATCTAAGATTAACTATAGTTTCACTAGCTCAGTACTTTTACATACTGAACTTCATATCCTCAAGAGGAATGTCATTTTGGTGTATTTGTAGGTTTAACTCTGTTTTCTAAAACCATTAAATGCTCTTGGAAATTTCTTTATCTAAATCTTATAACAATGTGCCTATTTGAATTTTTTTCATAGTAGAACAACATATAACAAGCAGCTTTGGCTTTTGGGATGCAGTTTTAAATGAAGATGACAAAAAGGGATGCTGGTAGGGAGAATCAACTAAACTTTCCGATATGCTTAATGACTTTAACAAACTTAAGTCATTTTTTTTCTGGGAGGGGAGGTTTTGGAAATCAGTTATGCTCAGTGTTGTAGGTTTCATGCATTATGATCCAGAGCTGGTGTGCTTCCATACAGTGTCTTTGTAAGCACTTGATGAGCCTTCAACATATGTTTTGAGGCTAAAGCCAAATAATTTCAGCGAGTTAAGATGTACAATATTAATAGCCCTGAACACACAGGGATATCAGAGAATGTTGTGGAATGGAGTTTTCATAAATAAGATGTACAGGTTCAGTCTGAATTGTGTAATCATGCAGAAGTTTCCACTGTAGCGTTAACTCCTCCCTTGCACATACAGTGCCCAGAGAAACTTTGACATTATTATTAGGGAAATATAAGGGGCATTTTTTTTGCCCCCTGTAGGTACAGCCTTGACAACGAGGTAAAAGTTTTGTGATTACTGTGTAGTGAAACATATTTGGAAATGCTTTTCCATGTGTTATTTCCTCCTGTTTCCCTAAACAAAAGGCCTATCGTCTTTCTGTTGCTTTGTTTAAACAGGTAGTTGAATAGTAATTTTGTACAATGGTTTTGTATATTTTACTGACATTAGATTAGTGAATGCTCCATAACATGCATCACATGCATGTTCTTCATCCTAGTCAGCAAGATTGTATCTATCTTTCTGCTAGTTAAATCAGAATTAATACAAAGATTCCCTGAATGTAGTTGAAGAAGCATCAGTGATGTGGACAGTAACCATTAAAGAGCTAGCTAGCCTGGATGTGTTGACCTCAAATATTTGGAATATTTCTTTTTTGCTATATTTGTCATGACAAGAAGGAAGTGTGCAAATTTGCAGGAGGTGCGTGTTGGGGGTATTGGAATACAATAATATTCTACATCTGTTGCAACACAAAAATTGTGATCACTGTTGATGTCATCTGTGCTGCTTATGACTTTATTTTTGAGTGTCAGGGAAAGTACCCTTCTAGACTACATTTAAGAGTAAATGTGTATAGCACCATTGTGGCATCTGTATCCTTTGAATAGATGTTGGATCAGAGAAATACAAAACTAATTTGTGATATTTTAGTTTTCGCTAGATAGGTGTCCGTTGGAATATGTGAAGCCGCTATGGTTTTTTGGTGTTTTCTATTTGATACTAGACCTGCATCCCTTAAATCAGACAGTAAAACTGCTTGTGTGTCATTCAGTTTGTAGAGCTCAGACTCTTGGAATGCAGCAGCAGGAGGAGTCTGATGTGCCAAGGGGAAGTCTGATCTACTTGTCCTTATTTTCTTCCCTTTGAATAATGTAGCAGGATGTCATGAAATAGCTTGGCATACTGCACTGCAGAGGAGACTGCATTTCAGGGATGCTTCACGTATCTGTGTGTAAGACCGAAGTGCTTTGGGAACTAATCCACTAGAAATGATGATGGTTTTGCAGGAAACGGTATGATAAGGCAGAGTCGGAATACGTGGCAGCCAAGCTGGACCTGCAACACAAGACAGAGATTAAGGAGCACCTCACAGAGCACCTCTGTACAATCATACAGCAGAATGAACTCCGCAAGGCCAGGAAGCTGGAGGAGTTAATGCAGCAGCTGGAAGTGGAGGCAGATGAGGAAAGTCTGGAACTTGAGATAGAGGTGGAGCGGATGCTGCAGCAGCAGGAGGCAGAAGCAGGGAGACAAGCTAGCCAGTCACAAAATCATTCTAGCATGGCTAAAGAAACCCCTACACCCAGTGCTACGGCAAGAGGGAATGAGAGTGCTGAACGTGCTGCTGCTTCTCCTGCTATTTCTGAACAGTCAGTGCATTCTGAAAGCTCCCAGAGCAAGTCCCTCTCCAATATGGACAGCCAAACTCAAGCAATGACGGTGACTCCAGGCGACCACCCAGCTTGCTCTGATACATGACTACTGCATTCAGATAAGCCCGCCTGTTATGGAAGATATGCTTGCATTCTGTATGTTATCTCTGGGCTTCTGCAGTGCCGGTAATGTGCACTTTATTTCTCTCTTTAATTTTGCTTTCAATTTTTTTTTTTTTTTAACAGGGCTCTCATTTAGGGTTCATCATTTGTCCTTACAATTTTAGGTTCTCTTTCTAATGCCAAACTCTTCATGATGCTTTGTACCTTGCTGAAAGGCGATACCCAGAGGCAAGCAGTACGTTTTCTTTTCTGAAGGCTTTATGCATACAAATATCACAGATACCTGTTCCAAGCAGTATGCAAGAGGGGGTGGTACCTATCTGTAGGGGGAAAAGTGCAGTTAATTCTGGTTTAGGGCATATTCTGTCCCCTGCCAACTGCAATATGATATTTATTATTCTTTGTATCCATAAGGGATTAGTTTCCAAGATTTTTTTTAATTCTCTGAAATCGAAGTAAGAACTTTAATTATATTTGTAGGTGATTCTTTTTTCTGCACCTGATTTATAACAAATTCACATACAGAGGGGAAAAAAAGCAAAGTCAATTGAAGCATTTCTTGTTTATCATTTTGCTTTTTTATTTTTTTCAGAACATGCTAGAGCCTGCAAGGCTATATATTGATAACATTATTGTCTATGAAATCACAGAAACTGTGATGAAACAGAAGTGATGGGAAACAAAGTTTAAGACATACCAGATTATATGATGTAGAAGTAGAAACACACAATAGAGTATGTTACAGTTGTTCCATTATATATATTTTTCTGTAACTGTCATAGTTGCCTCAAATCTCCAGTAATCAGCCGAGGATCTTGTAATAAATCATCCTCACAGTATACTGGAAGTGAGTATGTTCAATGCATTTTCTTGCCTGAAGAGCAAGTATGGGTTCATACCCCAGAAGAAGTTTCAACTGTTCTGCTCTGCTGCTGAAAAGTTTTAAAAAGCCATTCCAAGTGGAGGAAGTCGCCGGAATTGAGCTAGAGGACATAAAAAGTTCTCCCCAAAAGACTGATGCAGCTGCATACCTTGGGGACAGTTTTCATGTCTATCCATTTTGTGTAGGAAGAAGACTTCTTTCACCATGGAAGTGGTTTCTGTAATACCTGGCCTTCAACCTGTCAGTCGCAGTTTGCGAATAGGTCACTGAATGACACCATCATGTATATAAATGGGCACTAAGTGTCTCAGTGGCTTTAATAATGAAAAACTGTATCACTACATTTCATTTTATTAATAAATCAGTGCATCTTCTGTGTGGTGTGTTTACTTTCAGTTATGATACCTGACACTAATACATGCATCCAAGACTTATTTTTTTCTGCAGGAGGTGATAAAAGATCAAATGGGATGCTTCCCTTGGCAACTTCGCTCTGCAGGTAATATGAAAATGAATGAAGCAAAGACAGGGCAAGATACAGCTTGGCAGGGATCCTTTCAGCTAGCTGGCCCAAAGCAGCACTGGAAAATTTCTGCTAGTGTCTCCCAAGCACAGGAGAAAGATAAATCTGTTTCTAGAGAAGCCACTTGTGGTTAGAGCTGATTGAGGTTGGCAAACTCAGAAGCAACCTTTGAGTTACTGCTGTGTTGTTATTGATACACTCTGCATTCCCTCTGATGGAAGACTTTGCTTAAAAACCAAAGCTTGCTTTGTATTCTGAAAAAAAAAGGGACTGATTTCCTTTGCTCTGCCTGCAGTTAATAGAGCAGCTTGTAACAACCCGATTATGGTTTTCAAAACTGGATGCCAGTGAGTGCAATACAAATTTAATTGTACCATTCTTGTCCCTTCCTCTGAAACTGTCCCCAGTTGCTCCTCAAATCAAAGTTCTAGGAAATAGATCTGGTCCTTGTTACAATTTTATTCAGCTCATCAGGAGGCATAAAAGCAGCTGACAGAAGAGTTGAATTGTAATCCTCTTTGCAAGGAAAAAACACATACAATTTGTGGGCCTCTGGTTGGCCAAGCTACTGCTGGAATAGTCTTTCTGATCACACTTCTCTGGTACCGATAAGACTGTTATCTGAACTTCTTAAACCAAAAAGATGAGAATTCGTAAGTCCAAAGATCTTTTTTTTTTTTGGCAACTCTAGGAACAAGAGTTACCTAAAAAGAAATAAGTGTATAGCCAACAAAATGGCTTAAAAAAAAGGCCTTGCTTGTTTGCTTGTCATCCTGATGTGGCTGGTGCTGTTCCTGGCTCCCAGAAGAGATGCTATTGTTAGAAGCAGTTTCTGTTCTCTTCCTGGTCCCTCAGTGAAGTTCTCGCTGGGTCTAGTCATATTTAACATATGAACTTGCAAAATGAAGTGAACTGGCTGGAAGCCATATGAAACAGCCATGTGAACTAACAATAGGCAGGCAAGCATTTGGTTGCTCTCCCTAGACAGGAAGCTCAAGAGTTAAATTGTTTGATCTGAGTTGCGAAGCCTGTCTCTGACGTGTGATATAAACCACTGCCATGGTGTCAGTTCCACTTTGGAAGTTCTCAAATGTTTTGATGGGTGCCAGCGTGCTGGTTTAACGTTCTCCCTATGCTGGAGCCGAGCAGTCCAGTCATAATTGTAACAACATGTGTGCGGCTCAGAAATGCCAGGAGATGATTTTGGTGCAGCAAAAGTGTTGAAGTTTTTTTTGTTGTTTTTCTGTGAAGGAAGTTGGAATTGAGGGCTCTTCAGGCAAATGCCATTTCAACCTTTGTAGTGTTTAAAGCATTTTGTAGCATTTGGCTCTGCTGTCCCTGGATTGCACTGAAAGCAAGTGTGCTGTCTGCTCAGTTGGTATCTCTGCAGAATCACGGAAGACCAAAAAGTTCTAAGTCAGCAATAGACAAGCTGATTTTTCAGAGAGGGCCTCTTGTAGGTACAGGTAGGAGCCTGAATTTGGGTGATGCTGGGATTGAATGTCCGTTACAGGCAGGGTGGAGCAATGTGTGGTATTGGATAGTAATATCCAGAGGAAATGTGTTCTCTGAGGGCAGTGTAATCAGTTCTTGTTGGACCACAGCTTTACCCTTATTGGAAGAACTGGAAAATACCAGGCTAAACCACTGTGAGAATATTACAAAGCACAGTATAATTGTCCGTGTTGCAGCTTGGCCAGGATGTTGGAATTAGCCCTCCCTCCTCTATCAAAAAACTGTTTAAATGAGCACAGGTGCTCAAGGCTTAGAGAGAAGAGCATAACTTCTGTGGCCTGGGGTTCCCATGGTTGTCTAGTGCATAGTGTAAAACACTTGGACAATCCCTAGGCTGATCCAGCCCAGCTGAAGTTGGGCTCTCAAGAGCTTTCAGCCACACTGCTTTCAAATAGTGGAATTTTTCCTAAAAGCCTAGATAGCCCCAACCTGAGCCCTCACCCTTTACTTTGTCTTCGTGCAGCTGGTCAGTCATGGACTGACTTTGGTACTTTGGTCTGATGCTGTATAGTCCTAGTGGTGTAGGTCAATGGCACCGGGATGCCTGTGCTTTGCTCTAGAATGTGCATATCAGGTTCGTACCATTGCTAAGACCTAGATAATTTTTTTCTGAATGCCTGATCTTGCCAAGAGATTTGTCACTTTGACACTGTATTGTGGTCCCTTTTCTAACTGTGTGTGTCACGTATGCAGGTCTGGTGAGTGAGGGACAAAGGGTTTTGCCAGCAGCGATGCACGTAGGGTGTAGAGATATGAGCTGGTGTAACAGAAAACATATGCTTGTTAAGTGCCCTATTTAGGCTTGTCTGCATGGTCCTGTTAAAGCGAGTGTTGGCTCCTTTGATGGGGCACGAGACTGGTTTCCTTCATCATTTCACTTGATTTATGTCCCAGCAGCAAACTTGTACGTCAGTGGGGAAAGACCAGGTAATGAGAGAAGTTAGCCAAGCCGCACCCCCTTGGCATGATAGGACATCAGGTCCTTCAAATCTTTGCCTTTGGCAGCCTGTTAGCTACAGGGTTTAAATCATGCCTGTTGAGATGCAGGTAGAGACACTAAAAAGCTCAGGCCTTTCTGAATTAGGGCTTGGATTGTGTAGTTAGAGTCATTTTCTCAATTAACTAAATATAAATCAGTATAATGAGGCACTCGGGAGCACTGGGCAGGTTTAGTACCCTGCCTCTCCTGCCTCTATCCGTACCACTCCCACCTCCTTTTTGGAAAGTCTGCCCATGATTGGATTTTTCCACCCTGCTGGAGCTGAGCAGTGGGTTTCAACATCAGAACTGCTTCTCACACCTGGCATGTGTGTATAAGAGGTGAGAACTAGCAGAAATTGCTCTTAAGCAGTAAGGAGGGTGGCTCTCGTGTGGCAGAGCTGGTAGTCTCAGCACCCCATGTCGCACTCTTCAGAAGATGCGCATGGTGAACGGGAGATGATGCTTGGTGGCATGAGTGCAGAAAGGATCTATTGGTAGCAGGGATGGCATTCGTTCAGTGTGGTGTCTGCGGCTAGAAAACGTGTATGTGGGCCAAGTGCTCGATTTGTATCCTAGGCCTGAGTAGCCAAGCTCTGATTCCCTTTCCACACTTACACTGGGGTAGCTGTACTGTTTTCCAGAAGCTTGACCGTTGTCTCCACATGGCTGTGGACCGTCATGTCCCCAGCAGAGCTGAAGGGATGAGGCCCAGGGACTCGTTCCTAGCTCACAGATAACAACTGTTGGTGTGATGGAATGGAGCTGGGTATCCTACAGATGCAACCACAGCAAACCCTGGTGTTTTGTTACCTTTCTTTTCCATTGTGGCGAAGGGCAGACCTTTGCATTAACACAACCCCACAAGATCCTGAACCATTCCCCCCCCCAGTACCACACTAGAAGTGTTTTTTGGCTGCTTACAGTATGGCTGAAGAGTCATGAATTGGCTGTCCCTCAGAGCGCCAGTTTGGCTAGCAAGCTCTATAACCTCAGCGAGGACCCATGCTGTGAGGCCGTGCTGAAATCCGTACTGAGTAGGCTCACTGTCTTTGCGACGTGAGATAGCTAGAGTAGAACAGCTGCGTCTTTCCAGGCTTCAGTCACATCTCCCATTCAAGTGTCGACCGTCATCCTAAAGATGGGTTAATCCAATTCAGACCTCATCCTCTTCAGAGAGTTTTCCTGTCTGCATCTGGACTAGGTTTCTGAATATCACCCAAAGCCCTGCATGATGCTTTGGGGAGTTTTGTTGCTGTTTAGTTGGTGACTCTTTTTGCTGATATTGCATATTCCGTTGTCTGTAGTGCTGGTGGTGTCCTAGAGGTTGTGTTTCTGGCTTCCTCCCTGAGTGAGCTGCAGCTGGTCCCATGTTTTGGCGATTAGCTTCATGGCAGAGATGATGATGCTATTTGGCATTGGGATGTGCTCATAAAGAAGTAGCTCCTTCCAGCATTTTTCTAACATGCTTCTCTGATCCTCCAAAAAGAACATCTTGCAGCTGTTTAAAAAATCAGGCCTGATTCTCCACAGGATTTTCTTCTTGCCTACAGATTTTTTTTTCCCATTTCTCCTAAAATACCAATTGTTTTCTGCCTTCCTCAAAATACTTAGCCACAGGTTTTTCTTCATGATATCTTGCTGTTTCCCGTAACTACTGTGGGGTGTCCACCACTGATACTAACCAGTCCTAAAGGAAGCCAGCACCACCAATTAGGCAGGCTCCTGTTCCTCGAGTCGCTCAGCATGTCTGGTCTTGTTGGTGACGGTCTTTCTGAGGGTCTCTGGGGGCTGATGCTGTAGCTGACAGAACCTGGGACACTAACCAGGATAGTTCCCATGGTCTGGCGTTTGCAGGATGTCACGGTGAATACTCGTGGTGCTACCTTCAGTCCTTGAAATCCACAAGGTCAAATCTGTTCCTAACAGAGAGAAATTGATGTGTTCTTCGAATCAAGAAAGTCTCTCTCTAGACCCTTCTTCAAGACCTAGTCTCTCTCATCTACCTCTACCCCCACAACAGGAGTCTTTTGTTACTCAAACCCTCCCAAGCCACCAAACCCCATTTCTCCTTCTGTCCTTCAAGCAGTTTTCTTTCCTCCTTCCAGCAGCTGTCCAGAGGTTTCCTGGACCCATCTGTCATCCAGGCTAGATGTCTAACCAGAGTTTGTCTGAGCTGTCAGGCAGAGCTGAAGGTGGGTGAGCATGTGGTCGTACTAGAAGTGCTTTGATTTCTAGAATTAAAACTCAGTAGAACTGAAATCACACCCAGTGTGATTTTTTGTTGTTTGTTGTTTCTTTGTTTGTTTGTTTGTTTTGTTTTGAAAGCCCAGATCCCTGCTGTTCTTCCCGTCTCTCACAGGCTTTGGGACTGTCCATGTTCCGCATGGCAGGTCATTACCCTCTGAACATGGGTGTTCAGACATCGCTGCTGCTACCGCAGCACCTACCTGGAGCCAGTTATTTTGAGCTGGTCACCTCCAGAGAGGAAAGATGGCAGATCATCACCCATCTGGGCATTCCTGGAGAGAGCCAGAGGGAGACCTCCTGATGGGGCGAGGCCTGAGGAAGGCATTTGGGATGGCTGCCATCCACAAACACATCAAAGGTGCGAATGACATTTATCATGAGACAAACTCTAATCTGAAGCCCTATTGAATGTATTTGCCACATATTTAAAAGGGAACTGATCTCAGAAACGCTTTTGAGAGTTTTAAAAATTCTCCTGGACCTACGTCTTAACAACTCTCTCCACTTTGGAAATCTGAATCTTTTGTTTCTGGGGTCCCAAATGTTCAGAACTCACAACTGAGGGGAGAAAGAGAGCAGTAAGAGAACTATCTCCAAACCTCTTTGGAAAAAATGGGTGTGGAGAAAAAAAAAAAAAAAAGCTTTTTCTAGCTCTAAACCTCTATTAAGCTCTGTTTATGTGTTTCTTCACAGTCCAAAATTACAGCAAATGCCACCTCTCCAGTCAAAAACAGAGGCGTCTTCCAATTTGGTTGTCAAAAATCCTTCAGTTCCAGCTCAATAGGACTGCAAGATGCCAGTCTTTTCACCTTTAGGGTGCTTTTCTCAACTTTGGGCCTTGAAGCCAATCCTATTTTGTGGGGGAAATCTACCTTTGCTACAGAAAACCGAAATAATTCCTCGGACAAGGGAACTGGAACCTTTCTCATTTTCATTTTTCTTTTTTTTTTTTTCTGAGGGAGAGTTGAAACATGGCTGCTTTCATTTGGAAAGGCCAAGTGACTTTCCCATGCTGTAATACCCAGAAAGTGTTGAGAGAATGTGGTTACCTAAAACCATATTTTTACACAACTGACAGACTGTCTTGAGAGGTAAGTGTTTTTTGACAGTTTTTATGCACCTGTTAATTCAAAGCTCTTAACATGTGCCAGTTAAAAAGAGCCAGGCACTAAAACATCCACCCTGTGGATTGGAGGGGCTCAGCTGCACACCAGAGCACAGGGTAGCCACGCAAGGTGGAAACTTGGCCTCTCTTACAGGACCAAATGGTACAAGCCTAATTCAACTCAGAGCTTTTGTTTCCCAAGCTCCTGCTTGACCTTGAAGATTCTTGCTTCTCCCTTGGAGCCGAAAAACATCTGACCATCCGTAAGGGATGTTTATTTTTCCCAGCTATAGAAGTTATCAGAAAGAAAAAATACTGTTTGCGTCTGCACATCCTGCCTGGGCTACATCCTTAAAAGAGATGCACTGACAATAACTCCAGGCTCTTTGCCTAAATTTGTGGCCCCTCATTTTTGGGATAATGGGGTTGTTTCTTCAGATCAGGCCTGAGGTGGCCATTGGCAACGTTAAGATGGAAACCTGCCATTCGTTGCTCAGGCATGTCTGAGCAACGAACCTATCTCTAAGAGAACCCTATCTCTTTGCATCCCATCTCTAGAGATTGTGACTGACCGTCCACACTGCAGGAGCCTCGTCCCTCTGGAGAAAAGTTTGGAGAAAAAACAGCACAAATGTAACATGAAGGATCAAAAAAACAGAAGGCAGATACGACAAATACAAGAACCCTTGAGAATTTTAAATAGTTGCAGGTGCTGATGCAGGAGTTTCTATTGCAGAAACAACCAGCTAGTCTTGAAATGAGAGGTTGCTCTCGTTTCCCTAGTGCCCTTGTCATTTAAGTCTATGCAGTTGGGATGCGTTTGTGAGTAAGCTGAGATTATCATGTTCGTATCACTTGTCTGCTATATAGGCTTAGTCAAGCTCTGAACTGATTCCTGCACTGCCATCAGGAGATGGGGTTGTAGCTTCTCCATACCTTGTCTGGATCTCATCATCAGTAAAGATAGCAGTAGAGTTCAAGGGCTTCAGACTGGGCTGTTCAGGCCCATAGTGGGTGCTGGGAGCTTGTCAGGAAGCTGTCCCTATCCCAAATCCCTGTCACCTTCACCATATGGTTAAGGTAAGTCAAACTGAAGTTATCTAATGGGGGTGACAGTTGCATCTCTTGATTGCAATGCTGCTTCATCTCTACATCTACTAAGCTTCATAACCCCTTTTCTCTCGAGACTCCGTGTGGTTTGAACATATGGACTTGTTGTTTGAAAGGGGGAGAAAAACCACATTAGTCCTGACAGTACGTGTGAGCCTGAACTGGCGTGAGGAGTTTCCAAAGCAGGAACCACTAGATGAAGGCTTGTCAGCCAAGCATCTGAAGGGGCAATAGATGGGGCTGCAATTCTACATCGTTAACACTCTGTGTATTGCAAAATCATAAATATGATCCAGATCAGGTGTGTGCACACTGTTGTTTTGTGTTGAATTAGCTAGAACATGCTGTATCAAGTTTATATTGGATTCGTGTTTTATGTTGGCTGTGGGAGGACATTTGATACCCCATCTGGCACAAATTCTTCTGGGCTAAAGTTACGCCATGGCAATTCAGAGGATAGTTTTGACTAGTCAGAGTGATATATGTTGGATCACAGTTTTGCTGTGTGGCCTCACGGAAGCTTTAACCCAGTCCTGGGTACCCACAAACTAGACTTTCTGTCTCTGCTTAACCGTGCTGGTATGTGTGACATTCATGGGGATGTGTCCCTGAAGAAATGTGCTGAAAGGTTACATTACTGGTAAGATTATTTCTTAGATCACTTCTTAGGTAGCATCTGGGTGTAGGTTTGTCCTGTTCTTGGAGAACAGCTCTTGTTCTTCCCTTTGGCACAGCCTTTTCTCTGTGTTATCCTTTAAAACTTCTGCACAGTGGTCTCTGGAGTGAGATAGAAAGCGCAGATGCGTGGGGGAAGCATCCCAAACTTGCTCAGATTTGCACTAAGCTTCCAATGCTAATCAAACCATCTGTGGCTCATCTTCATGCCCATGCATCAGCTTCTCATGTAGACATCCTCTGAGCAAACGGAGCACCAGATTGCTCTATACTCATACAGGCAACAGCACCAGACCTCCTGATAGTTGTCCTCATCAGGGCATAAAGCTATGATGCAGGGTAAGTTGATAACAAAAATTGTGGTGTTTTTTAGTGCTTCATTTGAACTCACAAACATGTGCAATTTGCAACTGCAGGAAAATGAAAAGATTCCTTGTGTTTGCTGGGAGCCCAGCTACTTTGAAAAATGAGTTGTCTCTCTTTCCATCTGATTTAAATTGGAGAGAACCAATCCATGTCCCAGAGCTGAGTGATTTTTATCACCTCTTCACCAGCCAGAGGACGTGATGACAGATTTCTTGATCAAGCTGAACAACTTTGCTGAGAGATCTCCTGGTTTTCACCCATCTAAGAAGCGCTGGTGTTTGCTTAGAATCCACTTGCCCTTTCATCGCAGAGGTGCTTGCTCTGAGCACAAAACTCTTCTGGGGCTGGAGGCCAAGGGAAGGCTGCAGCACAGTCTCCACGTTGTTCATGGGGTAAAATGTGCAAACCTCTTTCAGGATACTAAAATACTGTATTAGTTCCATTGCTTAAAAATGTTCAGTGGACAATAGTGTGATGTGAATGTCACCCTGGACATGACAATGCAGCGAAGTACACGAATGTTGATGCACTTTTCCCAGCTACTGCTGGCAAGTTAAGGTCCAGGGCAGATGTGACAGCTGATCTATCATGGATAAAGGTTTTCCTTTCCCTACTCATGTGCAATAATGAGAACTGCAGTTTGCAGTGGTTTTTCCTGCCCAGGAGGTTGTTTGTGCTGGAGTTCACACCCTCACTCTTTAAGTATCTTTGAGTCCAAAGCGGCTGGCTTGGTTTCCCTCTAAAAGCAAGTGTCATGTTTATATGGGTTGTCCTAAAGATCTTGGGCTGGAATTTCTCAGTGCTAGCTATAATGGGAGCCTTCATGCTTAACTGGGGTCTGGAGCATAATAGGAATTCCCCATTTTTCAAGAGAATCAAATCTTGCTGCCAGAGCGGCAGGAAATGCTGTATCGATCTATTCCTAAGGTTCTCCAGCCAGTTGTGTCCAGGGGTCAGTGATTT
>VZSV01000052.1:2535708-2545714 GCA_013398735.1 Nothocercus julius
AATAGTTTGGTTTGTTTTAAACCAAGAAAATTTATTTATTTATTTTTAAAAAGGATAAAATAATCTAGAAATCTTGAGTCACCCTAGGACATGGTGTTTGATCTGAAACACAATGTCCCATTTTAGAGATTTTTTTCTTTTCCCTAAAGTCAGACTTTTCAATAAAACATCCAAAAGGCTCATTTCAGAAACACCTACGTGAAGTGAACCTCTTTGCTTTGAAAACACTTTGGAATTAAATGTTTTGAAGTTTGAAAAAGAGCCTCCTTCTTAGGGTTGTTGGGTTTGTTTGTTTTTTTGGCAAAATGTGCCGGTCAAACTCAGCCCAACTTTGTGAATGGTCTATGTCCCTCCCAAATTACACTCTGCTCAAAGTTACTCTTCACTGCAGAAATTTGCCCGCTGTCTCTCCAAATCTGCCGAGGGCAAAACAGTGTCAGTGACTGAACCTGGAGCCGGGTGGAACCACGGATGGATGGGAAAGCATCTGCTGCCACTGAATGAAAGAAATAGAAAAGCAAGGGAAGAAATGCCCCAAACCACATCTACTTATCTGCTTCCAATGGAGAGGAAAAAGAAGAAAAAAAAAAAAAAAAAAGAGCAGCATGAGATTGGAGTTTCCTTTCAGGTACTCTCTAATGGCTTAGGATGATCCAAGGAAACAAATGAGAGCAGCCGGAAGAGCTCTCAACGCAGAAATGTCAGAGAAATATTTGCCAATGCAGCAGCTCTGCAAATGTGTGAGGCTGTTAAGCTCCTAATCCCATGTCTTATTTTTATGAATTTTCACACTAGTGGCATATAATGAACGTTGAGCCCAAAGACATTAATTACTTGCGTTCTTTTTTTTTTTTGAAAGAGAGGAATTTCGATGGAGTGTAACATTTTAAATTACAAGGTGTGAAATAAACTCTACAAAACTTACAGCTTTAGTGCAGGAACTCCAAAATCCAATAAAAATGCAAAACCACTGATGAAGTCCAATTTACTGTAAAATGCCCTGGATCATGGTGTTCCAGTAATTTTTTTTTTCCTACATACTTCGGTTAAAATAATTTATATCCGCTGCAGTGTTTATGTACGTTAAGCTTTATTTATTAAAGGATATGTATATTGCAAGCCCGGTTTTAATGAGACATGTTGAAATCTGTAAGGTACAGTGCGACTTTTGTTCTAATCAGCACTAAATCTCTTCTCTTTACTTTTTTTCTGTGTTGAAAACATTCATGTTGGAAGGAAAGAGCCATGCATGTGTATGCGTGTGTATATAAATTTCAGAATCTGTATAAATATATGTGTAAAGTAACAAGAAAAATTTATTTCTCTCTGTCTATCATCAGGGCAAATACTCCATCATTGCTCAGGCTGAGCACTTAAAAATCATGGATGGATTTTATCCTCATTCCTAGAATGGGGTAATTCTTTTCTTTTTTTTAGGCAAATTATTTATTTGCCGATGACTGGCTTTAGGTCAGCTAAAATGTCTGTGATTTCACATGAGTTTGACAAACTGTTTTGGCAAAGGAAGAAAAAAGAAATCCAAGCGTTTTGGCTTTGTTTTGCAGTAAAACATTTTGAGATCTCATTTGGAAACAACACTCAAGCTAAAGTGAACATCAACTTAAAAAATACTCCGCAAGCTCAGAAACTTCTTACAATTGTGACTAAAATGAGACCCTGGTGTTGTTTCTCAGATCTGCTTCATTTTTATTTTTTTGCTTTGAAACTTTCTTTGTGAGTTTCCATTCTTGCAAGTAAATCAAAAGTATTTTTGCTCAGAGAGAGATGAGCTTAAACACCACAATGCTTAAGGGCAATTCACTGTAGCATTAGAGGTAAGTTCTAAAATTCTGTTAGGCTTTCAGGGTTTCTTCTAATTTAAGCCCTATTTTCAAAGACCTTGTAGAAAGCCTGGCTTTCATTGACACTTGAGGACAAGATGAAAGGTATTTGACTGCTTAACTCCTACTGATAGTATTGGAACTGTTGAGCAGGCTCTGCAAATGTCCTGTGTAGTGCCTAAAGTGCCTTTGAAAACTGTACGTAGGTTTGTAAATCCTTTGAAAAGTGAGACCTAATGCAGATGGAGTGGGCAGGTAATTGTCCGTCTTCACCAAAAAATGTTTTGTAAAGAAATATGAAAAAGTTCCACTTCTGCCTATCTTTATTTAGATTTTATGAATAAAGAAAATAATAAAATCAATAGTTTGGTAGTTTAGAGATGCCAGTCAGAAAGAGAAGAAAAATCGTTTTTTTTTTTTTTTTTTCCTTAGGAAAAGTGAAAAATGGAAAATTTCTGGTAAAAAACAACTTTGTAGCCTTTTCCCTCAGATATCTGCATTTCAAAGACTATCTGTAAAGCAGAGAAGGTTTCAGGTCTGGTGAACTTGATTTCCTCCCCTCTCTCTCTGCACATAGAGCCACTTATTTCTGCCCGTGAAGTTAAAGACACGAGTTCTCGTCAGAGCTTAATGAAGCTTGAGGGGAGAAGGAAAAGACTTTTCTCTATTTCAATGAAAACATTCTCTTCGTAAGCGACTACAGTTCTAGGATGTGAGCCCCAAACCCAGAAAAGGCTGACCAAGGAATTTAAGGAGAGAAATGATAGGAGTTGGGGAGCAGAATAATAAAGTACAGGTTTGTTCTGTAACAAATTCCAGGGCTTGTGAGACTTGTTGAGACATATGGAAGTCCATTTAGGAGGAAAATTGGTTGCAGCCGCTGATTCAGAACCTCTTGGAATCAGTGGAAACGTTTCCATTGTCTTCCGTCCTGAAGAAATGCCGTTGCTGTCCTTCCTTCCATCCCTAGCCTGGACTCTCGACAACCATATGGAATTCATCTCCCTCCAAGACATGCAGGAGAATTGGGTTTGGCTGCTCAATGACATGATGTAGCTCTGTGGACAGGAGCGGCCGGTTTCTCCTTGATGGGCTACGAATCAGGTAACGGGCACCCCATAAGGGGCATGGAAGGGGGCTATACTGGCCACCACCGCTCAGTGTCACAGGATGTTCACCTCCAGATGTGCTTTTGATCTCACCACTGTCTACCTCCTACTACTAAGGCCAGGGCAGATCCCAATGGTAGAGGCAGCTGCCTGCAGAGCAGGAGATCTTGTGGCATTTCTGCCCCTACAGCCAGGTGTTGATGTTTTCAGACTGCACCTAGCTTTGAGGGAGTGCCAGAGATCAGATGTGAGATGCAGGACACGAGGGGTCTTTCTGCCTTTAGACCGCATCCATCTGACTGGAATTGCTCTGAGAGAGGCCCCTGCCAGGATGGGTTTCTGGAGGGAATAATGGCGAATTTGCGAGTATGCACCCCAGACTGAGAGAGGAGACCTTAAACTCTCTTTTCTTCCCCATCTCCGACCCGTGGTGGGACACACACAATCTCTTCCCTTCCTTGTGCCTCTTCATACTCGCATCCTCCTCATCCCTCCAAGGCCCTTGGCGGTGAGAAGCGTCTTGCACAGACGTCCAGCTCCGTGCGCTGTGTGCCTTGCGTGCCTCTACCTGCCGGGCAACCCCAGGGCTACCGTCACCTCCAGGAGAAGCTCGCGTGCCCGTAGCAACATCTTTCCCCAGAACAGTCCGAGGTATAACGTGGTTCTGCCCCTCTCTCCTCTGCTGAGCTGGAGGTTTCATGGCAATCTTCTCTGGATATTCTCGGGCAATGAATATGTTTCTTGCCATGTCATTAAATTATCCACTTTAGAAAGAAATAAGATGTGGTTTTGCTCCCATTACAAAAACAAACAAACAAGGACTGATATTTATTATAGGCCAGGGCTACTCAACAAGTGTTTTCTGGGACTCTAATAAATTGCTGAAGAAAGTTTACAGCTGAGCCCTAAAGATGGTTTAGTTTTCCAAGGGGCTGGGATGTATTTATTTCCCATTTTGTTAACCCACCGCATGGCGAACAGCTTAACGTGCTCTTTCCAGGGTTCAGGCGGTGTCAACCCCAACCCAGGCTTTTGCCCCGAAACGGTTAATTTCTTTTTAATTAAAACCATGCCAATTATTTGTTTTCTAGCTTTGCATTTATTTCCCCTGTTTGTACAGGCTGTTATTTGGTTTTGCTTCCACTTCATTAAAACGGCTTCCAAAAAAAAAAAAATAGGAAAAAAGCCCAATCTAAAACCTCCAGCCACAAGGCACCTAAACCAACCAAACCAAAGAACACAACGAGTATCCAGCAAGGGTCTTTCAACCCAATTTGGGGACAACTGGTTTCAAGGGCATGTCTGGTAAGCCAAGAAATAGGGCAGGTTAGTGACAGTCTTATGTTTTGGCATCTGGAGAAAGTCTTGTCGCTTGAGCAGTGGGCAAAAAATGTGGGCCTGGCTGCTTTGTAATGAAAGCAGTAAGACAGCAGACCCTGGGGACGTCAGCCTCAAAGCTCTCGGGGACAGAGAAAAAGAGGGACGAGCAGGGACCAGCAGGGAACCATCAGCTGTGGGGTCTGTGCCATGTTCTGGCCATGTTGTCCACACAATAAATAGTTCTGCAGCTCAGGTATTGGGCCCGGAGTGTCACCTGTGCATGAGGATGAGTGTGGATGGACGGGCCTGCGTGTGCAAGGCACAGAAGTACAAGTGGGTTATTAAACACACATTTAAATATACTTGCCTGGATTAGCAGACCAGTATCAAAAAGCTTTTTTTTTTTTTTTTTGCAAGAACCTCCCAAAACATTAGAAAGTTGACTTTTTTTTCAGCTCATTACCGAGCCTGCCAATGACATCATTGGTTTGCAAGATGAGAGAAAGTGTTTAAACGAGATTAAAAAAAAAAAAATTAAACAAGATGCAGTTTTAATGACCACTTACACAAGAGATTTATGGACATGCATAAAGCTGCTTTCCATGGGAGAGGGGCTAAGCTTTTAACAGTTACCTTCCTTTGGATTTTTTTTTCCCTCTTGCAATATAATACCCGCAAATATTTGTGAGTTGTGACTGTGCTCCAAAGGGTTAGTCCTCATTCAGAAAGGGGGGAGGAGGGAGAAAAGACGAAAACGGTGGTGCCAATTTGTCTGCCCAGGCTCCGATTATGGGAGGTTTTTTTTTTTTTTCCGGTAAAGGAGAGAAGTTGGTGGGACGCTTTCTTTCTCTGTGGTTGGGGATATCCGATATCCAGTCCAAGAGCAGCCCAGCAGAGTGAACTTTCATCTCCAGCAGTGAGAAATAAAAAAAAAAAAAAAAAAACAGTTTGTGGCTAAACATCTTTGCTAAATTTGCAGATCTGGAAGTTTCTGCCAGGGCAATGGGGGCTGTTTGACCCAGCTCTCCATAATGTGCCTGGAGAGCGAGGTTGTTCGGAGACGCAGAGGTGCTTTCAATGCATCTATTTATTTATTTGTGTGCCCTGGGCGCTGCCCTCCTCTCCGTCTCGTCCCGCTATCCAGTGACCCTTGGTGCTGATTAAAGTTCCCGGATGACCTTTGAGTGCTTTGGTTACCCTGCCTGGTAATAAAACCCCGGCTAAATGGCTGGCTTATCCAAACTGGCGGCTCCAGAGGCAGCTCAGCTCCGAGGCCTTGCCGAGCGTGCCGCATCCTTGCTGCATGGGAGAGCTGCCCTGGGGGCTGCCCAGCCTCGCCTGGGCACTGCTCGCCTTCCTCATCCGCACCCGCACGGCTGCGGAAGGGGCAGCTAGGTGACCCGCTCGCGAGTGTCCTGGGGCCACCTTTCTAATTACAGCTATACCCAGCAAAACCCCAAGCGTGTGGCCTCGTCCCGGCAGCCGCGTGGGGCTGCGGCCCCGTGCGTAACGCGCGTGTTCGAGCGCTCTTCTGGCTCCGGTCCCAAATCTTGTGCAGCATTGGTGTTGCATTTCCTAACAAGCCATTCGCAAAGCTGAGCGTTTATCAGCCCCACAAACCCGTAACAAGCTACCTCACCCTGCCCGGAGATGCGATAGCACTTCCAGGAATGATTGTGTGCAATGTGAACTCGGCCCTCGGTTCACAATATTATGCAGAGGAATAATAAATCTCAGCTTTAAATTGCTGCCCCATTTAAGCTTTGATTAGCCTCTGATGGTCTGTTCACCCCGGAGCTGCTGGTATTAATCTGTATGCTAACCCTAATTATAAACTGCTCGTGGCATTTCCAGATGATATCAAGATGTTTGGGATTAAAAGAAACCCTGATGTTGAGTTTACAGCTTAAAATGACTGGAGACTACCTGATCCCCACAGATGTAATAACACGCTTCTATGTGGGGAAGAGAAGAAGGAAAAGGGGGGGATCTGGCCCAAGGGGGTAGCAGGAGTCTGTGGCAGAGAGGGCTGGCTGGAAACGTGTGCGTGCATGCCCAAACGCTTGCACACGTGTGAGAGGTGATATACCTCTATGGTGTATCGAGAGAAGGTATGTAGCTATATGCACACACGTGGTCCTGCAGGTGCTCTCTGCCTGCAGCTCCACGTAGCTCAAATCCAGCCCTGGGTGAAACGAGTGCCAAGAGGCTTGAGCCAAGACGTTTTGATGAATGCAGGAAGGGAGGAAAACTTCTGAGGGATGGGATGGAATGCGATGGGATGTAATGCAATGTGATGGATGCAGCCTGGGAAGTTTTCCATGATGGAGAGGTGCTCTGATTTGATGCCTCAACACCTGTTCCTGGGGAACTGTGGCTGCTGCTTGAGGAAGAGAGGGATGAAGGCTTCTCAGAGGGCCTCTCAGGGAGCTGCTGAGCGATGGAGCTGCTGCTACAGGCCTAGAAGAGGAGTGAGCAGCATCATTCATGTCCTCCTACTGTCTGAATCTGGGGCTTCTTTGATTCACCCATCTCAACTGCGGGCCTTGGCCACATCCTCAGGAGAGCAGCACCAGAAAGCCCCCAGCATGTCTCCGAACAGCACGGGGCGTTTTGCATGGTTAAGGCCGAGGAGCGCGGAGAGGTGCTACGTGGAGCTGTCCTAGGGAGGCAGGCTTGTGCGACACTGTTTCTGAATGACTAGGTTGAACCACGTTTGACAGGTTGAAAAAGGACTCTGCAATGTTAAATGCTGACAAGTTTCTTGAAAATAAGGTAGGGCAAAGAGCTGCAAGTTAGTCTGCTTGGAGCACTTTGTTACTAAGCAAAGTGCTTCACCTGAGCTCAATGATAGCTGAGGGCTGAAAATCCACACCTGTGTGACACAAGCTCTTCTCCCTGGTTTCTTATTCAAGTAGAAGAGAAGTTATTTAAGGCAGTGGAAAACCTGAAACAAGTGGAGAGCATGAGGAGATGCCTGGGTGGACAGGGCATGTGATGTAGTGGTTGGTGTGGGGAAGAGCAGAAGGAGAAGAGGGTGTTAAGGCCTGCCTTAGTGCTTGGGACCTTCTTGTGCTCGGCTGCTCTTGGCTCGCCTGCCGTGAATGTTTCCTGTCTTGCTGGGGCACGAGCAGCAGGTGGCCCTTCTCCAGGCAGCCTGGGAAGGTGGAGGAAACAGAAGCCTCCAGGATGGATGATGAATATTCACTCCTGCTCTGCCTTCTTTGATGGTGACTGACAGAAAGACCAGGTAGTTGTAAGAAAGTGATGTCCTTGAGTGATTGGGGAGCTTGATAATTTTTTTTCCCTAAAATTTTGAATCAGGCTGAAAGAAATGGCTAAAAAATGGATGTTTTATGTTTATCCTGTAAAGAGTTTCTAACTGCAATGTGAAGTGTCAAGTTATAGAGGGTCTTTGGGCACCTTAACTCAGCCAGAAGTTCAGAGCCTGTCCTTCACTCCTTTGCTTTCCTCATCTTTCCTCATGTTTCCTCATCTTTCTCTCCTGTTATTAGTCTTTTGCTCTTGATCTTTTAGTTCTGCTTTGGTTCCTCACAAGATGAGGTTGCTGGAGAGCCAGTTCCTGCATGTCTAATCTTGTCCAGGTTATAGGTTATGCCAATTCTTGGGCACACACAGAGAACCTCCCAAATCCTCCACCTTCTGCTTGCAATCCCTAGACGAAGACTGGTGGAAGCTGTCTCAAGCTGTATGTGACTATTCCCTGCATGTGACAAGGGCTCCTTCCCTCCTCCTACCGGTTGCATCTTCCTTTGCCTGATGCACAGTGCCGGAGAACACCCTGTTTGAAAAAAAAGCATGTTCTGCTGCTCACTTCTCTTGGTGTTATTTCTTCTGCGCCTCCATCCCTGGCCCACCCGCTGCCCCTGTGTCTGCCTCGGACTTCCCACAGGCGAGACGGGCTCTCTGTGGAGCCGGGTACTGCGGACGCTGCGCTAACTTTGGCCTTAACCAGTGCCAAATAGGGCAGTATCCCCAGCACGGGCTGAGTTTGCAAGCCCTGAGACTAGGAAGGAGGATAATCTAAAGGATGCCCTTAGATCTGGGAACAGTTGAAGATTTCAGGGGAGGTGAAGGAGGAAATTAGGGAGCGAAGGTAGCAAAGAGCTCTGCTGAATGACATTGGGCCGGAGGGAGGAAGAGACGCACATTTCTGTTGCACGCTGCGGTCTCAAGTCACCAGGCAAATACTTCACAGATTCGGGAAGATCCCTGTGGGGCCCATCCAGGCCGGAGGGAGGAGAAGAGGAGGTTTTGACCCTATAGGGCGGATGGAAGAGGCTGCTCTTTCCCTTTCTGGTGACTTTGCTTGCAGTGCCCCAGCCTTTGGGTGAAGGCTGCCTGCTGCTGGTTGCTTGGGAAGGGTTCATTGCCCGTCCTCTGAGACCTGGACCTTCCCCCAAATTTGGGGGACAGGAGTGAATGCCCTGACAGGGGACTCTCTAGCACCCAGCCATAAAAAGCCAGGTCAGTTGTGACATCCACTGAAGGCAAGCTGGGAAGAGAGAGAAAGGGTAACAACTAGGCTCATCCAGAAGGAAGGCAGCCAAATCCCAGGGAAAGGAGGAGAGGGGAAAAAAAAAAAAAAAAAAAAAAAAAAAGGAGAAAAAAAAAAAAAAAAAAAAAGGCATTTAATGTGATGAGCAGCTCCTGGGAGTGGGAGTGTGGGCAGATACCCATCCTTGTGAGCGAGCAAACATGCGCACACACAGTTACACACATAGGTGTGCACGAACACCCCCGCGCTGCCGATGCGCACAGCCTCCCCCGGAGCCTGCCTTGCTGCTCCCACCGGACATCGGCTGGCTCTGCCCGGCCCGGGGCAGCCCCGTGGCCCTGGCAGGCTCGTTTGGGTCCTTGAGCCTGCAAAGGGTAAACCAGGTCTGGGGGACAGGGGGAAAGATGGGGGGCTGAAAGCAAACTAATGATGAAAATGTCTCCTCCATGCCTGTGCCTTAATTAAATGCATGGAGAGGCTTGGGGAAGCACATCTGTTTTCAATCTGGAGCCCTTTGATGGCATCAAATGTTCTTTCCCCGGCTCAGGGGGGATGGAAATTCTGGGCTGGCTGTGGCAGCTCCGAGGCCAGACTCCAGCCAGGGGGACTCATGGGCCTTTCCCGGTCTGCTGGGACCACGCGCTGCCCGGCCAGGGCCGCTATGTTGGGTGCCCGGCCGCAGCCAGTGAGGCCACTGGGTGCCTCTCTTGGCTGTGGGGACAGGCCTAGCCCAAGTGCTGGGTCCTGGGACCTCTTTGCCTGCTAGGCTGAGGAGCTCTGTGTATCCTCTGCCACCTCGTCCTGGCTCTCTCTCTTGTTTCTCTCTTTAGGTTTCTTTTCTGTCTCATCTGCTGTCTTGCTCTTGCTTCTGTGAGTCTTGTCTGTCTGTCTGTCCTGCCCTAGTTCTCTGTTGAACTTTTTTTTTTTTCTCCTTTCATTTCCCACCTCCCCCTTCCCTTTCTCTCCCCTGTTCTTTCTTCTGCTTCTCTTTGTTACCTTTTCTTTCGGTATTTCTCATTTCCACTATTTCCCTCGTTCTGCTGCTCTGGGGGGTGCCGCAGGACGCCAGCTTTCCCCCTGCCTGGGATGGGGATGGGGGTGCTGCGCATCCCCAGGGAGCTCGTGAGCGTGGCGGAGCCGGGACCCCGGTTCGCGGCGGGAGGACACAGGACGGAGCGGGGGGCGCCGCGGCGGTGCCACGTCCCGGCGGGGCCCCG
>VZSV01000052.1:2554635-2593379 GCA_013398735.1 Nothocercus julius
TTTTTTTTTTTCCTTGGCTATATCCTAGTCCTGCAGGTTTGGCCCAAAAGATTTCTGCTTACAGTTTGTGACTGCTGACGTGTCTCGTGGAAACCAGGAAAATTGCACAGGAATAAGCGCTTGCTATGCATTGCTCTTTTGAGATTTGTTTTTCATTGTTCCTCACTAAAAATAATATTAAAAAAATCAGTTAATCGGTGAAAAGGAACAATCACCTGTGATTTAGGAGAGGGATCTCTCATTGTAAATAATAAATCTGTGTTGTGAGACCGGGCAGACCGAACGGGTGATGAATATCCTGCAGACTGAAAGTTGTTTATCAAGCCTGTTTGAAGACTTATGACTAACAAGCTCATTTACAGAATTTGGAGCCTGTTCATGAGCCGTTCTCCAGCTGGGAGGATGTGGGAATCATCGGAAAATGTATTCACAAGTTACTCGATCATTTAAAAAAAAAAAAAAATCAAACAAACAAAGGCTGTTTTTTTTTGGGAAGAGAACTGTTTTTTCTTTCCCTCCTCCCCAATATTGTGTTTTCAGCCACATGCCCCTTAAGAAAATGAGGGGCCTGGAGAAGAAGGAAGAACCCCACGTTGCTTGCTCATGCCCTGTTTTGGTGGCAACCTTTCCTCTCAACGGTGCATCCTGCTGTGTGGGACCCGCCATCAGCCAAGCACCCCCATCCTCTGTGGGACGGGCTCCGGGAGGTCCATCTGCAGGCGCCCGACGGGTCAGATCCGTCTCGCGGATCGTGTAGCCCAAGCCCCACTGAGGGAGAGGATTGCGGGAACTGCTGCTGTCAACCTGTGGAAAGGGGGATGAATTTGGCATCTGGAGCCTCCTCCAGAGCTCAGTGGCTCGGTGCCCTTTTGCAAATCTGCTCGCCTGGCCTTGAACCAACTGCTGCTCCGTGCAAAATGCCGCATCTTTCTGAGTGGAGGCAGATGTTCTTCCCCACCTCGCATCTCCCATAGCTTCGCTTGGGAAGTGTCCTTGTGCCGTGTTCGGACGCGGAGGGGGAGTTCAGGTGGGCTCCATCTGCACACGCTGCCTGTCAGGAAAGATGGGAGCTCCAGTGGAAAGGAGGCCAGAGGAGAACAGCAGCAATAAGGAGAGCTTCGGAAGAAAAGGGAAAAGATGATGGGAGAACAGTGTTCGAATGCACAGAAGGCTGCCAGAAAAGGGGAAAGTAGAAAATGATCTCTGGGACCTCTGTATTTCTGTTGCAGCAAGGAAGATTTTGGTCAGACTGTAGGGGGAAGTATCCACAGTTTTAGGGAGGAGGAGGAAGGACAGAAGAGATGGTGGAAGGACGGCTCAGAGACCCCCCAGCACAGATCTGGGGGAGGCATCTGCAGGAACAACAGCATAGAGCTGGTCCTGCCTTGGCCCAGGTATTGCAGGGGCTCCTTGCGCATCCTTTCCCCCAGCCCCAGCAGCGGTGCCGGCTTCCCCTCGGCCTCTTTGGGGGCTGCCTCAAGAATGTTTTTCTCTCTGCAAAGGATCCTTCCAGGCCCTTGCGATCATGAATTTGAATCTCGCTTTCCATGACTCTCTAGGAAGGCTTTTTTCTTTTGTTTCTCTTCTTTAATCCATCAGAAAGGTAGAACAAGAGCCAGTGGCTGGAGGCAAGAGCCAAGGGTTCATTCAGCAGAGGTAGAAATCACACATTTTTTAACCATGAGATGCAGTGCAATCGCTAGAAATGACTCCGAAGGAAAGCTTGGGCTTCTTGAGCTGCGAGCGTCTGGAAGCTCTTTTGGAAGAGCTGCTCCTGTCAGGCATGAGCTATCGGTCCCGCCGGGGAGGTAAGAGGGTGAAACGCTCCGGCTCGCTTGTGCGTGCGAGCTTGCAAAACAGAGCTGCGTTCTGGCTGCGGGACGCATGGATGTGTGGCAGCTTTCCTGTGCCATTGGATGTCAGGGACAATTCCTGCCAGGAATACAGATCGCCAGAGCAGCTGTAGAAGGCCAAACTGCTCAGTGCAAAACCGTTTACAGGGTTCGACCCGAACAGCAAGAAACAAAAAAGAAAGCAAAGCAATGTCCTCATTTCTGCTGGTAAGTCAGGCCCTTATGTGGAATAGCTGCCATGCTCATCTGTAGGATGCTCCGCTTTCCAAAATCCCACTGCTAGGAAGCTGGGAAAACCTTTCTGGAACTAGGGAGGGCAAACATCAGGCATGGAAACAGCCTGACTTGATCTGGTATTTCGGGACACCTTTTGAGTTTGCCGAGGTTGTGAAGGAAAGGGACTGTTTGTGTGAGATTGCCGCAACTTCTGGCCTGCCTAGATGGTCTGTGGGTCCCGTAATCGTGGCACTGCTGTCAGCTCTGGGTGAAATGAGGCAGCCAGGGAGAGCTGCAGATCTAATTGGGGTGGGGACAGGGAGAAGCACCTGGTGGCATCTTCTTTGCTCCTGATCTCAGCGCTTGTGGCTCACGGGCACCACAGGCCAAGGATGATGGGAGGCTCCTAGAAGAGCCTCTAAACAGTTTAAAAAAAAAAAAAAAAATCTGCCCAGAAAAGTTTTGGTGCCTGTGGTGGGTATGGAGATGTTGCCTCCAGATGCCAGAAAGAGCCAGGTGCCTCTGGGGAAAAGATGCTCCCCGCATGCACACTGCTCCTGGGCTTGTTTTTAGCCGACCTGGGCAGGTGCTTGGCCGCCTTTAAAGCCCCCAGTAGGTGTGATGAGGGGTGGGCACCTGGCTACCTCTGCTAAGCCTTTCAGGACTTAATAATTTTAATACTGAGGGTGCTTTTGAGCATAGCACTTCTAAAGCAGCAGGCGCTGGGGGTGTCATGGTTCACTAGCAGCAAAGCTGTTCAAAAAGGGGTTTTCCTGCAAGCGTCATGGCAGCTGCCAACAACAGGGCACCTTCATGCCCCAAAGCAAAGCCAGAAATGTGAAAAGCTGATTTGTGTTCTGCATTGGATCTGACACCGTGGTGGGGGTTGTTAGCATGCCTTGCCTGGAATCAAGTTAAAAAATCTCCTTTCGCTCTCCGGTGGGAAAATAGGGCCAGGAGAGGGGGCTTGGCAAGGGGTGAGGCTCTAGAAATATTTGGGGAAATCCAGAGGGCAGAACCATCGGGACTTTTCTGTTATTCGGCTGCCATCTACTGGTTTCAGGCTACAAAAATATCTAGTGGCCTGGAAAAGGGAGCGAAAGCCCCGTGCAGCGTCAGGTGTGCACAGGGCCATCCCCATCCCTTTCTGTGGACTAATAAATCCAAATTAAAATACAGGTGTTCCCTGGAAGGCTCCCTGGCTGCTGGCACGGAGGATAAGTGGCCAGAGCACCATGGGAGTGTCCGTGTTGGGTAGGGGCACATAAGTGCTCTGCAAAGCAAGAACGATGTCTAGGCTGGGGAGCGATGCTGGGGTCCCCTGTGAATCTATCAGATCCTTGCTCCGCAGCAGTAGATGACGTGTGCTTTGATGCCCTTCTTGTTGGGTCTGAGAAGTAAAACATGAGTTTGATAGGGTTGTTTTTGGTCTCAGTATCATGGTGACTCCTGGAATTACCATGAGTCAAAAGGATGAGACTCAGCCAGCTTCAAGACTAAAAAAAGGCAGAGGGGGCAAGGAGAGAAAGCACGGTCCATCTGGAGCCTATCGCAGTAACGGGTCTGCGCTCACGGCAAGGGTGTCGTTCTGGGATTACTTGCAGTTCAGGAACATTTAGGATGGCTGCATTGGGGCTGTGACTGCTGAAAGGTACATCTGGACCGCTAGGAGAGATGGTCCTGCTCTCCCTGCAGATGGTCCTTCTTCTAAGGAACAGGCACATACTTAATTTGAAGTCAAGTGACAACTCCTGGGCTTGCAGTTAAGACTGCAAGGAAAGTCTGCAGGAGTTAAGGTTACTGCAAAGCCTGCAAATACCATGCAAAAATCCAAATTTTTGTAAGCATCTGTATTTTTCAAGGGCTGGAGCCATGCATGCTAATGCAGAGGGGAGCAAGCTCCCTGCACCAGACTGCGTCTACGCGTGAAGATTCTCGTTTCCCACCTTTGGCCTTTGTTGTTGCTGCCAAAGTCGTGTGCACAGCTACATACCCTGCGGTGGCAACATAAATGAGATGAGTTTGACCCATGAAACCCCATCCCTGCAGGTTTGCTGTAGCTGTGCAGCTCCAGCTCGTCCCAGGGGAAGGAAACAGCCAAGTTCTTGCAGCAGGAGCAGAGCAGGGTGTTTAACAGCGCGTTTCACTGTGCAGCAAATGGGTGCTGGTTTTGCAGTGAGATGGCTTTGCTCGGGATTGCTGCTCCGGCGCTTACCCTGAGGGCCGAGCTTGCTTGCGGAGCTTTTCCCGTCCCTATGAGGTGACGTGGTAGGACAGGGGCCTTGTGGTCATCCCCTCTTGATGCAGTTGAAGGTGATGGACCCTGGGTCTCTGCTGCACTGGGACACGGGGCCGCAGCAGGGTGCAGTGTGTGAAAATCCCGCCTCTGCCCTATGCCCTTCGGGCTCTGCTGGGGTGGCTGGGCCATGCTTTGGGCTCAGTTTGCACCCGCTGAGCCTCTGGCCCTGCAGAGCTTCATTCCCTGTTAGCCAGATGGAGCTGGGGGTACTTAGCCCCAAAGGGAGCCGTGCGGATGCTGCCGCGGCGCTTCTAGCTCCTCCGCAGCCTGGCTGGAGCCAGCGGCGAGCCAGGCCACGAATCCCTGCCAGGCCGTTACAGGAATCGGCTGTGCTGTGTCCCCAGGCCCGGCAGCCCTCTCCCGCGAAGGGGCAGGGAAGCGGCAGCTCCCGAACGCCCCTGCCGAGCTGGCAGCCCGCTCCGCGCGGGCCGCGCGCTCCCTTGTCGCTGCACCCAAGGCGAATTCCGTCCTCCCTGCAGCCGGCGATAAATAGAGCTTTTGAAGGTTGTAATTTCTCGCGTAAGCGATGCCAGTCACAAATACTTTGTGCTGAGGAATAACCCCCCAGTGCCAAGCAAAACACAGTGGAAGTCTGCGGCGTGTTTTTCAGCGTATTGTTAGCTCCAGCCCTCCTGACAGAGCACATTCTGTGCCGAAGATAAATGCTGGCGCCGCTCCGGCCAACGTGGGTCCAAAAGGGCTTTTTCTTGGATGTCCTCTTCCCCATGGAAAATGCTTTTCTGTTTTTCCAGCGTGATGCTCTGTGATGCCTACAAATAGATCGGCTAGGGCTTGCAAGAGTAACTATATAATATTTGCTGTGTACCTTCATGCAGCTTACTTAGAGTGCTCTAGTTCCTTGTTGCTAGTTTATTCCCAGAGTCGCAAAACTCAGCGGCGTGACTGGCACAACCACAGTGTAAATGGATCCCGCTTTGGATTTTTTCCAAGGTGACTTGCTTTTTCTTAGAGCTGTACTAACTATGAGGCTATGAGATGGTATAGGAACAAATAGATTGGCACCACCCTTCCTCCAAGTGTGGATCTGGTAAACGGCTGGGACAGGCAAAGCAAGGAAAGAAATGGATCCAGAGTCCCTTAGAAAGTTGGAGCCAGAGATTTCCTGGCTTCTCTGTCCCTGGCTTTGTGTTCATGCTGCTTTTGTTGCTGTCTCCCAAAGTTTTTCTGGCTGATAGAGCTTCTGGAGAGCTGGATACATAGTGGAGGCTCCAAGGAGACTCTGGTGGAGTCCTCATGAGCTCATCCAGTCAACAACCCAGCTTTCCCCTAGGGAAAGATCCGGTGTGCTCATGCCGCTCAACCTACGCCAAATGTTCTTCCACCTCCTTTGAAGGACATCTCATGTTGGAGGAATCTTCTGCATTCCTACTATCAGATGTCCCCTGTCAACTTGCATGTGGCAGAAGGTCCCTTGCTGACTCCAGGAGGCCTCGGTCAGGAGCAAAAGCCTTCGTTCTGCCAGTCCTCAGGAGTCATTTGAAGTTGAGATGGTTTGAAGCCTGCACTTAAATCTTGTGTTAAATGGAGCCCTGAAGCTGGGCATGATCAGGGTAACCTCTTTCTATTTATCTAGATATACTGTTTTCACAATGAAAAACATGACCTGGATGCTAGTGGTTTTCTTCAATTGTTTTCTATTATTTGGATAATATTTTTCCAGGAATCTGCTGCAATGGATATTCAGATTTCAGAGAATTTGGGCTTAGAAATGCTTCTTACTAGACTTATTTCATTCACTTTAATTGTTAGTAAAAATAGACAGAATGAAATAATGAGGAAATGTTGATTTTTGCCAGAGGGTCGATCGAAAAATTGTAAGATGTTTTCTTGGGAGAGAAAAAAATCTTAAAAATTTCTCAGTACAAGTAATTGGCATTTCTGGATGTGACTGAAACAAGAAGGATTGAAAAAATGCCCATCCTAGCAAGCTAGGAGACAGGAATTTGCTTTAGCAGGCAATACACAAGAAGGATGCAGCGCTGCAAACCCAGCACACTGCTTTGCCAATGTGTCTAGACAGCCCATCTCCAAGGGGGAGAGAGGCTTACTTCTTGGAGCTGCTCCATCTTTGGCTGCTCTGATGAGAGAAGACCTCTTCATGGTCTCCTATATCGACAGAGACTTTGCATCCCAGCTTAGGATTTGTGCTGAGCTTGCCCAGCCGTCACCGTGTGCCGCTAAATCATTCACCACTTCAACACACTTCTGTGCTAGGTGAGGATGTGGCTGGCCCCAGGCTATGTGAAGGCACTGGACGTGAATCATTTTTTTTGAACCTTCAAGAAGGCTTAAGTTCTGGGAAATAGTGCTAGAAAGGCAACATTCATCTGCTCACCCTGCCCCAGCCTGGAAGCGGTGCTTTATGGCCGAGATATCCTGTGTCTCCTTTCAGGGCCCCTAAATCATCCCGTCTTCCAGGTAGATCATCTGACATTTCAGCCTGATTAAGGGCAGCAATAGGCAAATATCTAATAATATATTCATCACCTGGAGGCAACTATTATTACTCAGTGTTAGGGAGTGTCAGTTCCAACATATCACTCGTTTGTCCCAATTCGCAGGAGCTCTGACAATAATTATTCTGCCTCCTCTCCTGGGAGTTGTTCTTTGCAAACTACAGCATGCTTTGTGGAAACACAGAGGTTTCCATTTTTCATCCTTTTGATTTAAAATCTCCAGATGATTGTTCGCCTTTGGCAGGGAACCATGCAAAATACATTCCAAAATATTCATCATTCCAGAAGGCTAAGAAACATAAGATGTAGCAATTTATTAACTAATGTGAAATGCATTCACCGTGCAGAACGGGCTAAGGATGGAGGTGGGTCAGCGTCCAGTTTCTCTTTGCATCACGGGAAGGTCAGAGAGTTGTGCTTGAGCCTGCAGAGCGGCCCAGTCGCTGTGTCTGTGCACACAAACCCTCAAGATGTCTTATTTGTTGCCTGGTTTGGCACGAAAGACTCCAAGCAGAAGGCAGCAGCCACCTTCTCCCTCCTCCATGTCGCTCAGTCTTTGGGTGCAGACCTGAGAAGGGCAGGCTCTTGCCCTGGACCAGGGAAGGAGAACGAGAGTTATATTTTGAAATGGCTCAGAGCACTCTAATCCCTTCGGCTCTCGTAGCTGTGCAGGATATAAAGGCCCTTTATCCCACACCCCTGGAATGCGTTCCCTGTCTGGATGCTTGGAAAAGACAGGTGGCCTGGATGCTCACAGCCAGGCTCAAGTTTTGTTATTTCTGGATCTGGTATGCCATCGTTTTTCCAGTGCTGATCAAGAGGGACCCATAAAGTGCATTAGTGGTAAGATCTGGAGTTCCAAGTGAAGTTCTGCAAGCGCCTCCGGTGTGATTTGTGTGTTACTTGGTAGGGGCGGTGGCAGCCATGGTTCAGTTTGGTCAAAATACATTTGTTCTTGGATGCTAATGAAAGGGAAAGACGGTTTTTGGCGATCAGATTTCAATGTTCTCACTTTGGTTTGTGTCTTCCTGTCTGCCCCAGCAAGCAGTTGATACCCTGCTCTTCCAGACGAGTCAATCTAGACCTCAGTAGCGACCATCACAAGAGCTGTTGTGGGAAGCAAGCTGGTGTCTGCTGGGCCGTGGCTCTTCAAGGCCTCCCTATTCCACCGATAAACAGATGAAATATCTATTGAGAGTCATGTTTCACTTGTCAGCGGGGCCAGCTGGCGTGTGCATCACATCGGCCGCGGTCTGTATGTTCGCACAGGTCCTGCATACAAAAAAACCCACATCCAAATGAATTTCCAGACCCAGCTGGGATTCAGGACTCTTCAGTAACGGTGCTTCTCAGCAGCACACCGGGCCTCTGCAGGGACCTCTGCAAGCAGAGGCGTCCGTGAGTCAGGTCAGCCTGAGTCAGTCTTTCCCGGCACGGGCGGGAGGTTTCTGGGTAGCGTTTGCCGGCTCTTGCGGCCGCTGCAGGGTCTGGAAACGAGCCGTTTGAAAAGCCCAAAGTGCCAAGTGGTTCCTTTGCAACATATATATGGATTGAAAAATAAAATTTCCCATCCAAAGCAGCTCTTCCCTGCCTTGGCAAGACCGTTTCTTTTACACGTCGCTGTTTTGTACAAAGACGTCTCTAATCTTCTCCTTTATTACTCAATGAGATTTGGGTGGATTTTTTCTTTTTTTAGTTACAAGAGGAACTTTTTCAAAGGAACGTTGCACTGAGCGTAGGTGCGTTTCCCGTGGTTAGAAGTGGGGACTGTGATGTCCCCGCTCCATGCCAGCTAGCCAGTGTGTGCTTCTAGGCCAGTGTTGGCAGGAGGACCCAGCAGTGCAGAATGTGTGGCCTTCAGGCGAATGGAGCGTAAGGTGTTTCTATCTGCTTTGGCATCAGGGACCTCTTTGAGGGCTGGAGAGACCTTAGAAGAGGGGAAGATGTACTTCCTCTCTGAGCTGGAGCCGCTACTCCACTCAACCCATGGCCTAAGCACCCCAAAACACTTTATTTTAGCTCCTTCCCAAAGACCTCCTCCCACGGAGGGCATCCAAATCCTTCCTGTGCTTTGCTCCTGCAATTAGTGTCTCTATACATTCTGTATTTTGTCGCTAATGTGTTTTTTGCATCAGCGTGGTATCAAGGGCATACTGTGCCCTGAAACCTGGCACATAGGTGCCAAATGTTTTTAATTATGGGTCTGCATGTCACCTTTACACAGAAACAGAAAGGGGACACTAGGTAAATCCAGTGAGGAAGACTGTGGGAATAATCCTGGGTGCCTCTTGAATATATAAGTGTAGGGAAGCATATATATCTGTCATAACCTAATTGCCATTACAATTCATTGCCACTTTCTTTGAGGTAACGGTAGTATCCAGATGGAGAAGAGATATTGGCTTAGCTGGTGCATCAGGCTGCTCCTGTGTGGGAAGTCCTTGATGCCTAGTCAAGCAAGGAGCATTTTTGACCCTCTCAAGAAGCGAGAATGCTCCTTGGCAAGTCAGGATGTACAGCACATGCATTGTAGGGTTAAAAGGAGCAGTGATACACATTTTTGGCTTTTTGAGCATTTGAGGAAAGGCCAAGAAAGGGTTGCTGAGATGAGAGAAGAAAGAAATTAGCTGGAAAGAACTAGAGCCGGGAAGGGCCAAGAGTGTAGAGAGGCAACTTCAGAAACAAGGAAATGCTGATTGAACAGCATGGAAATTAGCAAGTTTGATCTCAGCTCCATGAGTGCTGTTCCTAAGATGAAACATCAGCAAAAATGGCATGGGAAGGGCAACTGATGGGAAGAAGATGTGGGCTTTAGAAATCACGCTGTGGATCTGGCAGAGGTGTGACTTTACAGATGTTCAGCTGTGCCTGACGCCCATATCTCAGCTCCAGCTGAAGCACAAGGAAGGGGCTCTGAGGTTCTCCAGCTCCCTGGTGGAAGGTCTGGGCTTTATCGGACCCTCTTTGTGTCCTGGGAGAGGAATTGTTGAGGGATTAGTTGGAGGAGCTCTGTGCTAACGTCGCTGACTCTCCCTCACGTGTCTGGTGCCTTGGCAGTGTCAGGCTACCCAAAGGCGGGAACTGGGGAGGCTGCAGCGCCCTTGGCTCTTGTCTGCTCCTGAGCTGGGTAAATCCATCTACTGGATCGCAGCCATGGGGTGGTGGTTTGGTCTCTCTGTCAGTAACAAAGCGCAGTCTCACAGAACATGATTTGCCGCTGGCAGGCTTTTAAAATATGTGTTTGCTTTTGATTATGTTTTTCTTTTTTTATTTTTTTTTAAATTAATTTTCCAAGGATCAATGTGGTAATGCATATAAAAATTACAATACGTAAAACAAAGTATAAAAGCATACAAGGAATTCCAAACACATAACATACCGTGCCTTGGAGCTTATGAGATCCATACAACACTTCACTGTATGATGGGAACGCTCTGACCCCAGGACCTGCGAGAAAGGCTTGTTAGGAAAGCAGGGCTAAGCCATGTGCCTTATGAGCCATAGGATGCCCAGAAGGAAAACCCTAGCGAATAGAAAAGCTGTGTTGTTGCAGCAGGACTCAGATTTGCCTGTGGGAGCTGGGGAGTCTTTCTATGGCTTTCTACCAACTTCTGGAGAAGGATGTATCATTTTGCCCCCGCAAATAGTGTTTTCCCAGTAATTAACACTTCATGTGTTTCTAGGGAAAAATCTCTGGCTTTTCATTGGATCAAGATGACTTTTTTGTTCTCACATCCTGCATCCTAGCAGCTCCTGCATGCAGGAGGAGCAACATGCTTGAGGAAGACTCTGTCTTGGCCATGGTAAGCACCCATGTGCACTGATGGTTCCCACCAGAAGACGGTGAGGTTTCCCCGTTAGTGCTGGGGAAGCCAAAGTTATAACGGGCTTGAGCAAATTCCCCCAGTCTGGCAGGCACAGCAGTGTTCAATAGGATGCAAAAGCTATTTGCAACACTCTAATGATATGTAATTGTTTGTATGCGGTCAGCTAAAAATTATCCTGATAGATTCCACATTGCAGGCGCTTCGGAGAGGAACTGCAGTCTTCCCAGGGGTAAATCTGAAGAGGCTCATGCTGTTCAATATAACAGCTCGTGGGTTTTTTTGTATGAAAAAAATCACTATCTCCTTTCTAAAGTCCCACGCTCCATGCATAAAAGGATTTTATTTTTGTGTATATGTGGAAAGAATTTAGGCAAACCTGGTTAGTCTGAGATAACTGTAATGAAGGTATTAAAAAAAAAAAGACTCTTTTTTTTCCCCCCTGTATTCCTGGTGATCTGCACAAAACTGGAACTTCAGATATCTGAATTTTCCATATAATTGAAGTCGATGTATGCCCAGGTGGTGCAGAGAAGTCCAACATCTATAGGTTAGAAGAGAGCTCAACTGCTATTTGGTGGAAGAAGCGTGATGGTTCCAGAATGTATTTAACCTGTCCTGTAATTCTAAGCACAAAGCTGCTCCTATGGCAGCTGTATGCTTGCGAGGCTTGGCTTAGGGCAATTACAGCACCGCTGAGTAGCGCTTTTGCACCCTGAAGCTAAACCTTATTTCTGCTTGAAAATACTTTTGCACATGCAAATATGTGCAGAGTAGCACTCTGCTGGGAGCATTTAGGAGCCTTGTTTAGAGAACTGTTTTGAGGTAGGAACGTGGGTTTTCAGGTTGAGCCTATGTTGGTTGGGGTTATGTCGGCTGCCTCGGCACAGGCTGGTCTCAGTGCCCTTGGACGTTGTTTCTTGCTAGGTGCAACCTCCCCTTCTCTATTTGCCAGATTTTTTAGTTTAAAAGTTTTTAGCTGCTAGCTTTTTTTTTTTGCTTTTTTTTTTTTCCCTGTGAAAAAGATTTGTTTTGTTTTTCTATTTGCCCTGAGATTCAGACTTTAGCAGTAACTTCTTATTTTGAAGGCCGTGATTAGAATGTAATTCCTTATTTTCTTCCTGGATTTTTTTTTTTTCTTTTTAGTTTACAGTTTATATAACTGACATGACAAATCTTTCCTGCTTTAACCATATATGATATGGTGGTTGAATGTTTCTTTCCCTCACTTAATTAAATGTAATTGCTTACTTTCTGTTCAGGTCTGCTTAATGTGCTACAATAGCTAGTTTTGGCCGCGTTTTTAATGGAACTGGTCAAAACTTTTCAAAACTGCCCACACAATGTAAATTCCATCTGGAAAAATGTTTTTGTTCTTATTTGGAATGAAAGCAAGTATCCACAAACATTCCTGCAAACTGGAAATCCAAAATACGTTGTGGTTGCAGATTTCTGTGCAAAAAAATATTGATTTTGTAACTTATACATAGGCACTTAAACCTTTTAAGCTCCTACCCTTGATTTGTTTCACAATGTGGTTGTGTTTGCAATGTGGCATCCCGACAAGAGCCATTCAAAGATATCCCAGTAATAGTCACAGACACTAGGGTCACTGGCATGTAAAAAGGAACTTGGATCAGCTTGTCCATCAGATCTGCTCCTTTGGAAGAAGAGACATGATGGGTAAGAAAAAAGGTAAAAGGGCAGGACACTCCAATGCATTTCATCCAGGAACAGTTGAAAATTCTCTGGTGCATCCTGAAAGTGCCTTTGGGTATGACAGCAGGACTTGCATGTCATGAGCAAATGTCTAAGTAATGCAGGAAACACCCTAATGTGGAAACAGGAATCAACCCCCCCCCGCCCCAGATCAGGCATGCAATGTTGAGATTTTTTAAATGAAATTCCCAGATTTTCCGGCATAGGATTCCTGGAAGGAGAACGTGCGTTAAGTTCTCTCTTGGGGGAAAGTGTTTGCAAGCAGCACGATTTCTATAAGAATATTGTTTATAATAAAATATTTCTGATCAAAAGCAATGTCAGTGAAAGACTTCAGAACTGTCTAAAAAGTTTCAGAGGTATTTTCCTTTTCTCTGAATTTCTGCTGACTCCAGTCACTAGTGCTGTCAACATTATTTAGAAATGCCATTCTTCAGTGCTCAGGGCTGTTTCCTGATGAAGAAATAACAGCAGAAAAAAAACCACCATGCTGACATCCTGAAGGCTGCCCAGGACTGCTGTGGCCAAGGTGACATTTGCAGACACGTGGGATTTAGGTGGCTGCATTCCCTCGTTAGCAGCTATTTCTTTAAATTGGCTTATGGCACACTTTCATAGCAAAGTGTGAGACTTTGAGTAGGGCTGATCTACCCAGCGGAGCTCTGGGCTAATAGGGATGTTTTGTTTCTGCTACCCAAGTAACTCCCGTAGACATCTGGACCTAGCTGTGTTGCGCTGTCCCAGATGTGCCAGAAGAGGAGATCTCAAACTCCTCATTCTCGGGCTGTGCTGAGCTTGCGCTGGCCAGATATGTCCTGTGAAGGGGGTGACTCATGTCCTTGCTCGGTGCCAGCCGGTGGCGGAGGTGAATTAGCCAATGGTGACCTGAACATGAGTCACTGGAAGGCAGCGGCAATTGCCTCCAACTTTCCGTTTCTTGGCCCTTCTATTTTTGGGTCCGGCAATTACGAGGTGAGCTGTGAATCACTGGTGTCTCGATTTACTCCAGGAGGAAACCAAGCAAATTGTGTTAACGTGCTTGGCAAGAAGGACTCTTGTTCTCTAGCGTTTTACAGGTCTTGGCCTTTCTTCTTGTTCCCCAGAGCTCAGTATTTGCAGTTCCTTGTGTGGAACCATCGCACAGGAACTGAGTGAGGGCCAGGTGGCCTCGGGTTGGTGCTCCTTCCATGTCTATGTCTTGTTGGGGACAGGAACTGATGCTTCAAAGGCTCCTGGAGGGGAATCCCAAGAGGTCCCAAAGGCTTTTATTTATTTGTTTTTCCCTTGAGAAGAGCGTGGTCCATGTGGCAGGATTTACATCAGAAAATATCATCAAATTGGTAACTCAGAGGAGGTCAAAGAGCCATGTCGATGTTGAGTGTTGAGCATGTTGACATTTATGGGAGTTTGTCTTGCAACATTTCTGCTATTCAAGGGAATGATTGTGCCCTGAGGCTTATTCCTTACTGTTTGCTCTGTTACACGATCTACAGCCCCACATCTACGTCAAAACCCTCCATTAGAGCTAGTGGGGATATCACTGGCCCTTTTTGGGGGTCTTCCTGATGAGACAAGAGAGGCACAGGGAGGAGTTTTGTGCTTCCTTGCATGCAGTGGACCCTGTCATGACCCCAGGCTTGATGTTATGCACAAATTACATCCCACCCCTCTTGTTTTACTGCCTCTTCTTGTCCCACCTGAGCAAGATGACTCAAGAGATTCACCTGCTGTCCCTTGTTTCAGTGCTTCAGAGCTGAGCAGGTTTGCTTCTCTGGCTCATCCTGCCTCTGCAAGTCCCTTCCTATCTCAGCTTTATGATTCAATGTGCCTGTTCAAAACTAATCTCCAAACACTTCCTCTCACATACAAGAAAACTGAGGGCATATTGAGGGCATATATATGCGTGTGTGTGTGTGTGTGTATATATATGTATATTGTATCCAGGAATTCCCAGGCTGGAAAGAAATCTGTAGAGGATTGTCAGATTGCTTGAGAAGGAGAGGAGATGGGGGAACTGTAAAGTGTAGGAATTTGAAAACCCTACTTTAATTTAACAGGAATGTCCTTTTGTTCCCCTACGGGTGGGCCCAGATCCAAAGGCATTCAGGTGCAGTAACCATGACCAGATGGGCTGTGAAAAGCAACACAAACAGGTGGCCAGGACAACAACTAAAGATTTTAATTTCCTTGTCAGCTTCTCTGTGGCTTATGTGGCCCCTCGAGAGCATGAGGATAAGGCAGACTGTCATATTTCTATATGACAAAAGCAATGACTGTTAAGAGGTCACTCTATAACTGTATTGTGGGTGAAGCCATTGGAGTCTCACTGGTCAGACTGTCATCTGCTCTGGTATGTATTTTAGTTAGCATGAATACAGTATCAAACATAATATACCAGCATGTCCATTTTATAGATATAAATAATATAGATAGATATATTTGGATGCTTATTGATCTGCATATTGGGTCAGACCCTCAGGTGTAACTGCTGGGGGTTCTGCTGGCCATAGAAGCTTTGAAGACATTAAAAGAGCATTAAAACTCTTGCTGGGTTTAGTAAGACCCTGCACTGACATTCACTTAAGTGAATGGCTATGGCTTAGGCAGCTGGCAACCCCCTTTCTCTGTGCTGCGGCCGAGCAGGCTGTTGTAGGTGTGTGACCACCTGTGGATGGTCCTGATTTTGGGGCTTGCTCTGCTCAAGCCCATTCCTGTTACTGGGGAAACGTCAGGAGGCTCCTGAAGTTCTGGGAGGGACAGTGTTCCATCCAGGCCGACTTGCAGATGCATGGGCATCTCTTTCCATTCCCAATTTCTTCCATGCAAGCGGCCTTCCTTCTCATAGCTTTAAAGTGTTGGTTTATGTTTAGTCTATTCATGCAGAAAATGCCCTGAAGGGACAGACGATGGAACCATTTTTTATTTTCCATTTCAGTGTTGTGTTGGAAAATTTCCCACTCCTTTCCATGTGTAAAGATGGGTCATTTTTCCTAAAACCTGGGGAATGGAGCACATAAAAAGGGGTGAATTCAAGCCAACAACATACCAGTCCTGCAGCCTGAACGGGCTGTATATCTAAGGCAGCTATGGCATTGCAATGACTCTTACAGGTTGGTGCCTTGCTCTGCTTTCTTTGGACATGGCTTCACACTGTAACTGAAGTGTTTGTTGTGCTATCCATATAGATGATCAAACCCTGAAGCCATCACTCAGTGCTTGCCAGTGCCTGCTGATGCCCAATGCATTAACAGCTCCACCCCTGCTGCTAGATTGAAATGTGCAACAGCAACGAAAAAGGAGAGATGGAGCTGAGTGGGCATTCACCATGGCCAGGAATGCCTTTTCACAGTTATTTCGGCACTGATGTTGCTCCAGTGACTTTAGGCAGTAAAGACAGCTACGAATCGATGGATATCCTGATTTAGTGACAGACTAAATACAATCCAGGCACAAAACAAGACATGCTTTTATGGGATGCACACTTTGTTGTTCACCACAGAGAATTACCTTGGCTATGATCAAGCCTAGTGTAATAGCTTTCTTTGCACTATGGACAGGCAAGCATACCTTGATGCAGTCAGTAAGAGCTAGTGCTGGAGTTGTGGTCACCCCTGAAAGCTGTATTGTGTTTCTGTAAGTCCTTGGAAACATAAAGGCCGAAGAAAAGGAATTCATGACTTTTTTTTTTTTTTTTTTTTTTTTGTAGTCAGGAAAAATCACTAGCGTTGTAAGAAATAGGAGATATGTTTTGGACTTTTTCATTTATTGTTTTTAGAGATAAAGAGACTGAGGCATGAGGTAGCTTGAGAGAGTTGCCCCAAGTCTTGTGCAGTTCAGCTAGGAAGGGAATGCTTGGTTCAACACAATTCCTACCTCCTTGCTCCTAACCTGATGCCATTAAAGGGCAAACCAGTCCATACTTCCTGATGAGGACTAGAGAAAGCAGACAGCAGCGTCGTGAAGAACACAGCAGACCCCTGGCTGAAGGGTGGGTTGGGAAGGTTGGGTCTGCAGACATGTGCAGTGAACGTGATTCTTCATTTATGTCAAGCATCCCTTGAAACAGTGCTGTGAACCTGGGCTGAAGACCCAGCATGCAAAGCCTGTGCACTTGCTGCATGCATAAAAACTGCATACATGTAGAATGAGAAATGGGCACAAGGAAACAGGATAAATCTCTTCCCCCAAAGTGGCCCATTCATGTTGGTGTTCAGACCTTTTTTTTTTTTTTTTCTTTTTTTTTTTTCTTCCCTGCAGGTCCATTTGACCATGAACTCTGCAGAATACAGAGGATAGGAGGAGGGGAAGGAATGTCTGATCAAGAAAAGCTGTTGTACTTGTACACCTATCCACTAATAGAAAGCAAGCTGGATTTAAAATCTTGCTCTGGCATTTTGGTGTTGTATCTCATCCATAGGACAAAGCGTTACAGAGATGAGCAAGACTAAAAGATACATGCTAGTGGTGGTTAAGGTGTGGCGATGACATTGTGCAAGCCCTCTCCTATACTCAATGAGCTCCATCCTAAAACCACTGAAGTGATTCACTCTTTCACCACAGGCTGTTGAGTTTTTCAGCCTTTCTCCTCTCCACTTGTATTTTCTAGATGATCAGCTGAACTCAGAAGAAAAGAAGAAAAGAAAGCAGAGAAGGAACAGGACTACCTTCAACAGCAGCCAGCTCCAGGCATTAGAGAGAGTTTTTGAGCGGACACATTACCCCGATGCCTTTGTACGGGAAGATCTTGCACGCAGAGTCAACCTAACTGAAGCAAGGGTCCAGGTAATTCCCCATAGCTTATGGCCAGGTACACCTTGCCTTGGTGCTGTCATCAGGCCATTCACAGACTGCCTGGCACATCTGGGTGACCAAGCTTCTGGGCTACTCATACTGCAGTCCTGAGCATGCTGTGCCTTGAAAAGCACAGGCTGACCTGGCCTGGCCTGGCCTGCCACCATACATCACATCTGCTCTTTCAGACATGTGCATGGTCCTGTGCTGAGACTGTGTACATTATTTTGAGTTTCGCTGTTCTTGACTTGCAAGTGTGCACTTCCTGGTGCGGCACAGCATAGAAGCAGATTGAGGAACATGCTGAGTTTTACAGCACTCACAGAACTTGCTACCCATCGTGAGCTCTAACTTAGCTCTTTAGGGACCTCACTGAGCTTGTTTCTTGTGCCAGGTCTCGGACAGGACAGAGAGACATGTTGTCATTATGGTTTTTGAGGACAGACATGTCACAGCAACCTGCTTCTGCAAAGTCCCGTCTTGCCAAGTGGGGCTGAAGGGATATGGTGAAGAGGCAAGTGTCATGGCAGAGCTGTTGTGATGGCTGGCGTGTCTGTGTGTTCCCCATTGCAGGTGTGGTTCCAGAACCGGAGAGCAAAGTTTCGCCGGAATGAGCGGGCCATGCTGGCCAGCAAGAACGCCTCTCTGCTCAAATCCTACTCAGGGGACGTGACTGCTGTGGAGCAGCCCATAGTACCTCGTCCAGCTCCGAGACCCACCGACTATCTCTCCTGGGGTACTGCCTCGCCTTACAGGTGAGTGAGCGAGCCCTCTTCGACTGGCCAGCTCCCCCAGGCCTTGTCTGGCTGCTGCTTTCAGGATGACCTGGCAGTCCCTTCTGTGGGACTGCATCTGACGATCTAAATTCCTTGTAGTTATCTAAAAGTGGGCCTGAAGCGGGAGCTTGGTGCTATTTGCTCTATACAGGGATGTGTGTGACCAAGCTGTGCTGTGCTTTGCCCACAGTGAGGACCAGGTGTGCCTGAGTGGCAGACTGGGGTTCAACATTCATCTTAGAAGCACAGAACCATAGAATGCTTAAGTTTGGAAGGGACCTTTAGAGATCATCTAGTCCAACCCCCCTGCAGACGCAGGGTCACCTAGAGCATGTGGCACAGGACTGCGTCCAAGCGGGTTTGAAGATCTCCAGAGAAGGAGACTCCACAACCTCTCTGGGCAGCCTGTGCCAGGGCTCTGTCACCCTCACTGTTAAGAAATTTTTTCTTAAGTTCCTGTGGAACTTTTGGTGTTTCAGTTTGTGGCCATTACCTCTAATTCTATTGGTGGCGACCACTGAAAAGGGCCTGGCCTCATCCTCCCTCTGTGGCCACCATTGCTTGAGTGGTGGTGGTAAAGGAGGGCTTGATAACCCTCATTCTGCTCAAAGGAGCTGGGATATCCCTAAAGTTCAGAAGCCTCCCTGCCCTTCTCTGCCCCATCCATGATCCGGCAGACACTGGGTGTGGATGCACACCCACAGGATGTGCTGGTTTGTGGGGAGCCAGCTGACGTGTGGGCAGTTACAAGTGAAGTTGGTGGGTAATTTTTAGCACAGTGGCTTCATTTTTGGTCAGCACCTCAAAGACTCTGACTGGGTTTCTTTCTGTTCAGCTGTCTCAGTCATAACCAGCTTCCCACTGTCTACTGCGAGCTGCACCAGGCTAGGGGCCTCTCTTCCGCGCTCATTTTGGGGACCTTCTCTCACTCCAAACTTCATCTGTGCAGTGAGGTCTGCAAAGATGCGGCCTCCCTTATAGTTTGATTCTTTAGCCCTCTGGGATCATCCTCTTCCACACATATCTTCAGAAGAAAGAAACTCTAAAAGTGTTAAGTTCATCCACCATACTGCAAAGGATGCTTTTGCTGGCCACCGTCTTGATCTTGGAGATGGCCCTTGTCCTTTGGATTTTATCTGAGAAGTGCTTTCTAGCAAAGCCCCCTTTTAGGGCTGAGGCTTTCTCCCTGTGGAGTGCTCCTTGGTGTTCTCTTCTAGGCAGAAGCTGGGGTGGTAAAGAGTTCAGGGGAGACAAGTGCAGCTAGCAACTCCTTCCCCACCCTGCTAAGACTGCTCTGGTCACAGTACCAGATCCCTACTGAACGCTTGTAGCTTATTTCTACTCTCACATTTTTAAAAATAGATCATCCCTCCCAGGATGTTGTTTACATGAGGGACTTCATAATGGCTTCTAGGAGAAGACCCTACAAAGGTAACTTCCAGGGACACAGTGGGACGGGCTCTCTGAGGCTGCTCTGTGCTCTGTCCAAGGCGGCTGGGACATACAAAGGAGGAGAGAAAGAGAGAAGGGAAAGCCTTACTGATGAGTTTTTCCCCTTCAGGTGGGGGCCCCAAGGCCCAGCACACATGCACAAGTACATTTTAGTGGAAACAGGTTTCAGAAAAGGTATTTGTAGTGTAAAGCCGTGGGCAGAACTTAAAGCCATTCCCACTGGTTGATGTGCCAGTGTGGACTGTCGTTTTGCCAGCACCCCTGCAATGGAGTGGAGAGGTATTAACAGAGGAGCAGATCAGCTCGATTCAGCAACATGGGGTGGTTAGGACCCTTGGGCAGGTTATACCTCTCCAGGCTTCAGCCCAAGCTTTGGGAACAAGGACCTAAGTCTTGTATTACTGCCCTAGCCAAAGAGGTTAAAAACATAGGTAAACTGAGGCAGATGATTGAGAGACTTGGTTGTGGCTGCAGATAACCCCGTAGCAAGGTCAGAAATAAAACTAATGTCTTTATTTCTAACCCCTCAGGCATCTAACAATCACATTCATGTTAATGAACACTGAGTCCAGGTTCTCACTGACTCATTTAGGCTTTGAATTGAGTAGGGTGGTTGGACTCTTGGTGATAAAGTACTCTGCCGACTGTTTGCAGAGCCCCTGCTCCTTCCCCGTCTCCTCAGGCTCGCCTCACAACTGTCTGATTACCCGTTGGTCCATGATAGGGCTGAGATCATGTATGATATCTGCGTGGCCATTGCTGTTATTGTTAGATCGGGGTGGGGAGAAAGTTTTCAATCAGCATGTTTATTCTGCAAATACAATCAGCCGCAGGTCAGCCAAAGCTATTTGCGGATCTATGCCACATAGATAGCCAAGTAGATACCATTATTTTTTTGAAGTTGAAATGTTTTGGTTAGACATTTTTAGTAAAAGTTCCTAAGAAAACAAAGTTTGCAGTCATGCTGTCAGCCTGTACTTCCCACTCTAACGATCTCTGACTCCAGAGGCCATTGAAAACCATATTTGTAAGAAGGATGTTCAAAAACATGCTGTTCCTCTGTGTTTCATGAAAGCAAGCAGGTGAGGAGAAGAGCCCCTTCTTTTGTGTGTCTGAACTGAGTGGAGAGGGCTGCAGGGTGACCTCAAACCATATCGGACACCAGAGAGCTTCTGGGCCAACTCCTTGAGCCATAACAGTTATTTGGAGACAGCCTGCTTGGGTGCTGCTCCTTGTGGAATAACTTACCAAAACACAGGATTTCTGTAGAGTTTTGGTTTAGTAGAGTTTTCATCGTCCAGCAGTCATTTTCCCTACAACTTTTCTGGGATAAGAGCAGCAGGCTTCCTGGAATTTTATATCAGACTTGGGTAGTGATAATGAATGGGTTTGGGGAGAAATAAAATAAAATAAAATAAAATAAAATAAAATAAAATAAAATAAATACTTGTGGGAAGACCTGAGCTTCAGTAAGGGAGATTTTGGAGTAGTCTTAAATAGAGCCAACATTTAATGAACATCAGCATGAGGATAAGGTACACCTAAGGCCCAAAGTTCCTATTTTATCTAGACTGGAGCATTGTTCAGGCTCTTCTCCCTTTTTCCTCCACAAAGCACAGGGGAGACGCACCCTAAGAAAGCAGGAAGTAACAGCTACCGGTGATACAGATCGCAAAGCACATTGCAGCACACTTTGCACTGCTTTCCAGGCAGCAGTCTCTGCTCAGGGGCTGCCGTAGATGTACACTGGCTCCTGCTTTCTGGGAGAATGAAATTTCTTGGGTTTGCCTGAAGAAATAAAGGGAAAAAAAAAAAAGGAGGAATGTGTATTTTAGAGGATATATCTGTATCTTAACGTGTGTATTTTTATATCTGTACTCTATGCCATTCCAATGCCTGTGCAAGATTCTTGTCTCTAAGCATCCTGATTGTCTGCTCTCCTGGTGCAAGTGTGCAAGCCAGCATGCCCACCAATGTAGGCTGTTGTATTTCCACCAGTGCCCACGGAGATGTGACAGTTTCTACCCCAAAAAAGTCTTATCTCTGATTTTAAAATGAGAAATAAGCGTTCAGTGGCCTAGGACAGGGACTAGTAATATCATTGGTCTCCTGAAAGACTAGGATCTCCGAAAAGACTGAAGATTCAAGCAGTGCCGAATTGCGTTTGAAATTCTGGCAGGGCAGCTCGGCCCTATGAAGTCAGTGCTATCATGAGCGTTTTGGAAGGAGCAAACACACCCTCCGCCTGGAGCTTTGCGTGCAGCAAACGCCCACATCCCTGCAGGAAGACTGGCTGTTGCAAAGACTCTTCCAGTCATAGAGATCAGCACAGGAGAGGAAAAAGAAAAAACAACAAAAGCAAACAGGCCATCTCATTTCTTGTGCGGTGGGTGGAGGAGCGCTCTCTAGAGCCTCTCCCAGACATGAGCCAGCCAGAAAGGCAGTTTGCAAAGATTTGCACCCCACCTGAGCTGTTGTCCAGGACCTTTGTGGTTTCCTCCAGAACAAACTGGGTGATGTCTCTAGTTCGCTCAGTGTTCCTCAAGCGTTTTTGATCTGTGGACACACATGAGGAAGGCAACAGAGCAGAGATTTTGCTTTTTCGGTGGGCAAAGGGGTACTTGCCACAAAAGTCTGGGACACTCAGGTTAACCAAGTGTTCTGGCCGGCTGAAAAGCAGATTTGCAAGTTTTTGTTAGAATAAGAAAGGGTTCTGACAACTTTGCCCATCTTCCACTGCCAAAAGTAATGTTTTTCACAAATAAAGACATGTTGTGAAGGGAGCAAAAATGGTTTTTGTTGTGTGTGTGTGTTTTTTTTTTCCTTAGCCTTTAAGGCATGTTCTACATGATCAGCTGAGGTTTTGAGGGAAGAATGTGGGACTTTTCATTCCAAAATGCTGAAACAACAGAGTCTCACAATTGTTAAAATGTTTTTTTTCCCAGAGCATTTCTTTGAAGTAACATGTGTTTCAGAAGAGACATGATTTCACAAACAATAAAAATAAGAACTGGCCTCATCAAAAAGACATTTCTTGCAATGGAAATACTTTTAAGGACAATGCTGTAGTTGGCAGACTGGGCACTGTGACCTCATTGTAAACCCTTTAGATCAAAAAATGGGAAACGGAAATTTCCCTGTTGTTTTAAACCACCTTAGGGATGGGCAATACCCAGGTATGTGAGTTGAAGCAGAGAGATTTGTTGGGATATGACCTCTGATGTGATGTTTCTCTCTTTTTTGTCCACCCTACAGTGCCATGGCCACCTACTCCGCCACGTGTACCAATGCCAGCCCCGCACAGGGCATGAACATGGCCAACAGTATTGCCAACCTGAGACTGAAGGCAAAGGAATATAGTTTACAGAGAAATCAAGTACCCACAGTCAATTAATGGCTGGAGGCAGCTGCCTTGCAGAAGAAGAAAATGCAACAGCACCCGTCCTGCTTCGCAATTTGTTTGCGCTGAAAGAAAAAGAGAAAAAAAGAAAAAAAAAAAAAAAGCCAACCCTCAACCCAGAAATGAACACTGGGACCAAAGTGGGAGCAAACCAAACCACTCGCAAGTGACAAGGTTCCTCCTTCCTTTTGGGACAATGCCACCATTTGTTTTATTTTCTTCTAAATGTCAGGTTTTATTGCTTCTGCTCAGTATACTACGAGCTTTTTCAGTTAAAGACGGTCTCATCCTTGTTGCTTTCCGTTTTTATATGGGACTGCAAAAAGAAATGGCTGCCGACTTCAGCCCGCGGTCACCTCCATACATCATGCTGAGATGCAAAGCTTGCTCCCTCCTCCCCCTGCCCCAGCTCATCCTCGAAGAAGAAATTCTTCCATCACTGCTTCCTGATGTATCCACATGACCCCTGAGTGCTTGTGCCATGAAGGTAGAGTTGCTTACTGTTGGACTGCAATAAACCTTTCAAGCAACATGAAGGAATTATCCTTCTCAGGTTGCCTGGACCAATCTGATCTGATACACGAGGAAGACCTCCAAGGCCTTCGCAGCACTTCATTGCTTTCTTGAGTAGTCCCAGCCTTGCCACCATAAAAAGCCAAAGAAAACAGAAAAGCCAACGTGCGTGTGTGAGTGTGCGTGGGGGATGTAGAGAATGAGTTGCTCTGTAGTGCCAAGAATAGGACTGTTAGGACACTCCTTTCTATGCCTTACAGTTTGTGCCACAGGGAAAGGTGTTGTCCAGATGCATTTGTTTTATATATACTGTATATATTTATATATATATGATATACATGCAAGCTTGGTTGGTGTTTTTTATTAAACAAAATAAAATCCATTGAAAATGTTTGGGATGTTTGTGCTGCATCCAGGTTTCTGGAGCCATGCATTGAAATGCCACCTGCTGTTATCAGCCCTGCTCTCAGTTGCCTTGGACAGTACTTGAAATGGCCAGTTCTTGTCTTCCCGTGGGAAAACTCAGAAGTGGAGGAGGAGGGAGCCATGTTTCTTTGCAGATTTTCCCTGTGGGCATTTGCATCTTCATGGAATAAGGGAAGAGTCTCACCTGCCTGCCAGCAGAGCTCACCTGCCAGGTAGATAGGTCCATATGCCTCTTGGGAGCACACAAGGAGGTCCCCATGAAAAGTCTCTGCTACCCACTGTGAGGAGAGGTATTTTCTCTGTGTGTAACACATCCCACACAAACACTGTTGCTCCTGCCCGTTTCCCATTATACCATCTAGAGAGACTTGTCTTGTTGCCTTAACTTCCCTCCTTTGCTCTCCCTCATGGCTTCCCACTCTCCCTCTGGGCTTTGAAGAACTGGACCCCATGAACCTAGTTTCCTTCTCTCTTAGGAAGACTAGGGAAGAAACAAACCAAAAGCGTTTCCATGCCAGAGGATGTCCTGAGGGTCCTGAGGATGAGGATTTCATGTTGCTAGCGATGCCTGCCTCTCTCAATCTCTTGCTTGTGCATCTCCCCTAGAATAGTCCCGCTGAAGATGGTGTTCCAGTTGCCTCGCTGCTACTCAGTGGTCCAAGCTGGGTGATAAGGGGAATGAAGTTCAGTCATTAGGATTGTTTCCATGGAATCTGACAGGTCTCTGTCTTGGTGTTTGTCACAGACACGGTTGACATATGTAGAAGTCTGTGGGCTTTTGTAGTCTAAAATAGCATGTTGCAGGAAATGAGAAATAAATCTCTCTAAACTGAAGGCGAATTAAACTTGCAAAAATATGACTGGAAATCCAGCCAAAGAATTCATGCTAACACTTGAAAAAAAAGCCCCAAATCTCAAACTGGTGTAAGTTGTGCTAGTGCTAGCAATTGCACATGTTGCCGGTGGATTCTTTTCCTTCTGTGCCCTGGATATTTTTGAGGCAAAAATGGATTGTGATCAGGACAAAAAGCTGAAAATTGCAAATTATGCTTGCAAACAAAACAAACAAAAAAGATGGGATTGAACAGGAATTGCTTTTTGAGAAATCTGTGATGTTCTATTCTGACACTCCCTCGCCTGCTTCCTACCCCCACTTTTTCTTTTTTTGTAGTACAAAGGCATTAGCATTTCTAAACAAAAATGTTTCTATCTTGATTAGTGTGTCTCCAGCTCAGGGAGCTAAATGATGACATTGGAAATCTCAGTCTTCGCTTAGAAATTCATCCTTGGTTTGTGTGCCTACACCAATAGAAAAACTACTGGAGAACATGTTGTGCAGGATCAGAAAGAAAAAGAATTGGGTGCAATGTAATGTTTAATCAAGTCCATGATTTCTGATGTTGCATGAATGTCCATCTCCAAAGTCTCAGTTGACTCTTTTGGCCTTTTGGTGGCTTATGGCATTTTCCTAGTCTTTGCTCACCTTTTCCATGTGCAGGAAAATCACCCTGAGCAGCCTTTTTGAATGCCTGTGTAAGGGCCCCCATTTATAAGCAAGCAAGGAGATTGTTCAGAGAGCATGAAATTAGAAATAGTTGGTGCCCATCATCCATCTGTGGATGGGCATATCCCTATCTAGCCCCATGCCGTGAGGTTTACATGAAGGGGCTGACATAAATGTCAGTCTGCCTCAATTTATGTGTGTGAGGAACTGCCCTGACCTGCATGGAGCAGCTCCCACAGGAAGGCTGTGTAAGCTTTTGCACTTCCAGTTCTAGTCAGGTCTTGCGTGGTCCCTGGGTTGGGCTGCCTGATTTTGAGGGTGCCAACCTGTTAGCTGATTGGGCTTCCATCAGTCCAGATGAGACTTTCATCGCGTTTGAGGTGGCTCACCCAGTGACACTCAGATGTAAACCAGAGTGTCCAAGCCAATATGTCCTCGTTTACATGTATTTGCTGAATGGAGTCCAGATCAATCAATGGACAGGTTTTGTTGTTTGTTTCTAAATTGATGATGACCTCAACCAACAGGCAATGTCTAGTTGTCTATCAAGCCAAAGCAAAATATTATGATCATGTATGTTTAATCTGTATTTTATTGAACTGTGTAAATATATGTGGGAATTAAGGGCCTTATACTGAAAGCATGGAGTTCTCCGGGGTTTTAATAGTCTTTTGATCGCAGCTCCTGGGAAGTTGCCATGGTAACCCTAGTTATCACAAAGTTTGGGTACTGTTCAGGGGAGAAAATGGCCTTGAGGCGTATTTCTCTCGCCTGTTCTGTACAAACACTGATTTGTCAGCTCCTCTTTCTTGATGCAGAAAGAAGGTAGCTGAGTCACTCTAAGAGAGTTTTTTTGAGCATGATGAAGATGGATGTTTGGTGAGGCTGGTGGAGCTTGGTGTGTGAAGCCACAGGAGGAATTCCCAGATGGAAATGTATCCTGTAAATTATCTCTTGCTTTGTGATGTAAAATGTACAGTGTTTGCACTAGAATAGAGATGATCATTTTCAATAAAAGAGGGAAAAGTCTCCCTAATACTTTCTATAAGCTGCCACATACGTGTCGTGTTCCTGCCCTGACGTTGCCCCTACAACACTAGCTGGGCCTGGGAGGATCCCAGAGTACTGGGTCACACATGGGAACTGCGCTGGCACAGATGCATGGAGGGCTACTGGATGCAGGTTTAAAAAGAGGTTTACCTTTGTTGATGCAGGAAGCATCAACAAAGATTTCTCCTAAAAGAGGTGTTTTTCAGGAAGAGACAAGTGACTCTGCCCATGGATTTTCCCCTAGTTCCGTCCATTGCATGGGGCTGTCGAAACAACATGGGGACAGGAGGCATGTAGAGAGTTTTCCTGCAGAGAAAAGAGGGACAAGTAGTGTTGAAGATCCTGACATGGGCCATGGCAAGGGGTGGGAGAGGGGTGAACAGCAGGTGAACACAAATTAGGAATAGGAAAAGGAGTCCTACTGCCTAGGTGGGAACAAAAGGAATGGGCTTAGGAGGGAAGAGGCTCCACTGCAGAGCAAGGGAGACCACCAGAAAGAGCCAAGTGCCTAACGATGACTAATTAGTGCAAGCAGCCTATAAAGACACAAACGAGGGCAAGGTGAAAGGGTTTCCTTGGAGGTATGAGCTAAGCTGGAGCAGGCTGGGCTGGAGATGGTGAGTTAAGCTTCAGAAATCAGGTGTTTGCTATGGCAGAAAAAAGCCACCAGAAGTGGGACTGCAACATTTGCAACATTAGCACAGGGTTGAAGCTGGTGCTGAGGATGGCCTGAAGCCCTGCCCTCCCTTTGCCCTGTGCTGCTGGGAAAGCTGAAGGTACTTAAAGCACGGGAGGAGAAGGAGATCCGTGTAGCTGTAGAGCTCTCCTGATGTCTGAAAGTGCCTGAGGAGCATGTTGGGCCAGTGTGCTGTTCAGGAGGCAGCTCAGCCCTCGTGTGGGTGAGTGAGCACAACTCTGGAGAGGAAGAGGAGAAATTAGGAGCATGGGGCCATACTAGCCAGATCCGTGCACCTGCAGCAGAGTGGCAGTGGAGGCAGCAAGTTTCTGCTTCCTAGATTTTATTTATTTAGTTATTTATTGCTTGCTGGCAGCGTTTTTCACAGAAAGGGACTGTGTTATACTTAATAATCCCCAATGCACTTCCTTATTTTGTGGATTCTGTAGCTCTTTGCCTTTGGGGCAATGGCTTTCGAAGTAGCAGGGGTGACTTAATCCCTATTTTCCTGCAGTTGTCCATAGGGCAGGGAGAGATGCAGGGGGAGTTAGCAGCAGGTTCAAGGATGACAAATGGCAACCAGCATCTTATGTCTCATCCTTCTTCTTTTATTTTTATATCTTTTTAAAGATTAGAGTTACTCTTTCCAGCGTCTTGGCCAAATCCTGCTCTCTGTCTAGCTCAAGTCCCTCAGCAGCTTTGCACAGACACTGTTTTCCTCTGCTTCCTGCCTTTGCTTTCAGAGCGATGCCAGATGTTGTCTCACAGCTGCTGTTTTCCAGCCCAGAGGTGGTTTTGGCTTCGGGCTGGGTGGAGCCGGCCCTGCGAATGGGAGGTGCTAAAATTAGGCTCTCTATAAACGCATGCTGGGGCGCTGCTAAGCTCCACGCTCCCGCAACGCACCGCGGGCGGGCGGCCAGCCCGCTCCGGCCAGCCCGGAGCCAGCGCACATGGAGGAGAGCAGCTTTCATCACTGGCCAGCCCTAATTAGTGGCAGAGATGACGAGCTTTCCTGGAGATGAGCATGGGAAGCCCGAGTTTCCCATGGTTTGTCTCCTTGGGATTGTAGTTGGACTGGGAAGGTGGGTGCTCCTAGTAAAGCCCAGGGCAGAAAGGGTCACGAGTGGGTCCCCTGGGACTGATATCTCCTTGCTCAAGGACACCCATGCCTCTCTGATGGGGTTGAGGTCACAGGGGCTGAGCATGTAGGCTGCAAACTGTACCCCCATTGAGTCTGCTCTCTCTAAAACAGGACAAAATTGCCCAAAGAGAAGGTACCACTTCCCCTGACCTGCCATGCTGATATTATTGCCTGAGAAGCAGCTCCATAGCAGTATCCTGGTACACATGTATACTACAGTCATGGTGAAGTGCAGACTGGAAAGGTGTGTGGTCACATATGTGGGTTCAACCATATGTTGAAGCCATAGAAGCAAATACAGATTTGTTGTCTACTAATCCCTCCTTTCCAACTATTCCAACACTAAGCACTGAGTTCACACCACTGACTTTGCTGTGTGCATTGGATGTCAGCTTCGTCAGCCAGTTGCAAGCCTGATTCTTCATCAGCTGCCTGGGGTTTAGGATGGCAATGCATTAAGGTCATAACTTTGGATTTTGGAGCTGCAGTTACTTGGTGCTGAGCCGTGGCAATGACATGGGGCAGAGTCTGTAAGGGACAGCATAGTTCTATGCCCCAGCAAAATGAGTTGCAGAGAAGAACCAAGGGGCTTTGACCCTTGCTTGGAGAGATGGGGCTCCAGTGTCTCCCTGAGCAGGGTGGAGGAGAAAGATAGTCTGGCCCATGTTAGGACCTTATTTGCAAGGCAGGAATGCAGTTCTTCTGGCTGGCAGAAACCTGCCTGCTGCAGCCAAAGGCTATATCTAAAGCCTGTTGAAAAATGGAGTATCTTTTCCTGTGATAGCTTCCAAGATTCACATTTTTGACTTCATCCCAAATCAGCCTAAGGAGTGGAAATCTCTTAAAATACTGGAATGAAAATGCAAATATGCAAAGGCATGGCAGGAGCGCTGACACAGGAAGGAGATCTTCCAGCCTTATTGAAAGCGGGGAAAAAACAAAGTCCCAAGAAAACTCTTGCATTTTTACATGGACCACAGACAGGCACTGTAGTTTGCTTCAGGACACTTGGTAGCCTGGTCTCAGAGGGGCATAGACTACATCTCTAGCATGTAGCACACAGATTAGATTGTAAATTCCTATCGTCCCACGTGCTCCCTTCTGTTGGCTTCTCCCTCCTCAGTTGACTTTTGCAAGTGGGTGACTGGATCCGTTACTGCTGCCTTGCCCAGGATGGTTCCCTCTGCAAATTGAGTGACTTCAAATAGTAATAAATAATAGTAATAATAAGCTGTCTTCAATTTTGCCTCCCTCTGCTCAGCGGTGAGTCGCTGCCGTGGCGGCAAGAGGAGGAGAAGCAGCTGTTGACGGGGAGCAGGGTGGCTTCTCTGGGGTTTATTGTTTTAATCATGGCCTCAGTGAAAGTGACAGCTCAGAGATGAAATATCTGCTGAAAGGGAAGCATAGCTCTGGGTGACTCCACTTAGCTCCATGATTATTAAGAAAGTATTTTTGTTGGACATGGAGGGGTGTGATTTCAACTGTCTGCTTGCTTGTGTGCTGCCCTTGCCCATGCTCATGCTGTTGGGTTTGTCATGTGGACATGGGTGGCCCAGGGTCCCTCAGACCTACCTGGAGCCTCATGTAGGACCCACTCCAGCCTCAAGGGATCTGATTTTGGGGGAGATTGATGTGGGTTCTGTGCTCACTGCAGTGCTACTCTAAAGCTACAGAAGGAGGATAGGTTTCAGAGCAAGCGTCAGTGCATAGGGTTCTGTGTTGCATGCCCAGGGTGGTAGTTGCGGTATTGGTGTCTATAACTTTGTAGGCAGATGTACAGCAAGGAAACCAGTGCTCCTTCCTCTCTGCATCCACCTGCCCAACCGTCCCGTTGCTGCACCAACAACTTGGGGTAGTTGCAGCCCAACTCTCCCAGCGCTGATGGAGTTAAGCAGCGCATATTGCTGCAACGTGTTTAAGCAGGCGCATCTCTCTTCCAAGCACCGTGAATATGGGGGGGAATTGTTAAAAATAGTATCTTTTTCGTTCCTGAAAAAATGTTCTCATGTGCTAGGCTGGCTGCAGCCACTGTTATGAAACAAAATATTTCCCATCAACAGTCATTAGCGTTTGAACCCAGGCTGCGGTGCTGTTTATTACAACAAGAGCTGTTACGGAGAATGAAACAGGCTTAGAATGGAGAAGTCGGCAAAGTTGTTGATTTTTCAAATCAAAAAAAAAAGTCATGGCCACTCATGGTGCCAGGCTGTTCACCTCTTTGCAGGGGAGGAGAGCTCTGGCTGGCCCATTGCACCACCCTTGGTTCCATGTGTTCCTGCCTTCTCCAAGCACAGCAAGAGGGATGTGAGCACAGCAGCATCTGCCCAGGACCATGCATGTGTCCAAAGCTGTGTCCCAAGTCAACTGTTGCTGCTTTAAGCAGAGACAGTGTTGTTGCACATGTGTACCCTCAAGCTGGTTTTGTCACAAGCTGATTGAAACCAACAGGGAGACGCACGTGCTGCACGGTAGCAGGAAAGCACCCATGTCCAAACACACGTCTTGGAGAAGCATGTGTTGCATGTGCTGCCTGGGCTAGCGCACAGATCCTGAGGTTTTTCTTGAGTTGGATTCAGAGGTTTTTCTGCTGCAGGTGTGAGAGAATCACAGGATTGAAACAGTCTTTCCTTGGAAAGACCTGAGACAAACCCTTTGGTCAATGGGGATATCTTGGAGTACAAGGAAGGCTTTTGCCCCAAACTTTCATATCCTGTGAGGGAGGAGATAGGAGTTTGTGACAGCACACAGCATGCTTGCAAAGACACCACCTTTCCACTGAGTTTTTCACTCACCTTGACTTTGCTGCCTAGAAAGGGGATTGGAAGGGACATTTTTTTGTTGTTGTTGTTGTTGTTGTTGTTGTTGTTTTTTTAAACTCGCTGTCCTCCTGGGGGAAAAAAAAAATCCAAAGCTTTTTTTTTTTTTTTTAAAAAAAAAAAAAAAAGGAAATCTGAAACTCTTATCTCCCCAGTTTTATTTATTTTTCTTTTGTATTTAAAAATACTATTCTAATGAATTCTTTCATGGTTCATTTGACACGGCGTGACTCTGCCTGTGCCTGTTTTCTCTGCGGTGTCTTCAAGGTGTGTGTCATTAAGCAAACACTGCTTCAAGATGCCGGCATGCTGGCTGGGATGTCAGCACGGCCATCCGGGTCTCATTATGAGTGAGGAACTGGGAAACGTGTGCTTTGTGATTAACAGCAATTCCCACATTAGCAGCAAAAGCAATGATCTGGAAAGAGCCTGGTTTTCCAAAGGCAGAGTGGGGACTTGGTGCCTGGGTAGGATGTGCTTGTTTTAACATCAGAGCCTTTTCTGAGCAGGCAATCAAAATCTCTCTCGGCTCTGTGGCCTGTGAGCAAGATCTTAAATAATTCATTCCTTATTTCTTTTTATTTTATTCCTAGTCAATGCAGATTGATTTTCTTTGCCTTTCAGCATCTTAAGAGTTGGTTGCATCTTTTTTTCTTTTTTTTTATTTTTATTTTTTCTGTCTTCCCCATCAAGGTCTGACTGCTCAGAGTAGGATCTGGTTGAAGGATATTTGGATACTTCTGCACTTACTAAATGCTGCCCTCAAATGACAGGGCTGCTGGGTGGAGGAGCCAAACCATGTCCCTGGCCACTTCTTGCTGGGGTGATAAATCTTTTTTTTTTTTTTTTTTTTTTTTTTTTTTTTTACAGGAAAATCAGTGCTGTTGTCTGCAGAAGTAAAGGTTGAGCTTGTCCTATCAACTGCCATGACTGAGACCCCATCTAAAGCTGGAACAGATCTCTCAAATTTGAATTCTTGATTAGAAGGATGATGCACATCTCAGCCTCTTTGTGCAAAACTGGTGCCTGCTTCTTCCCTTCAGCACCTGCATGTCTCAGTTCATTGCTTTAGACCTGTTATTTTAATTGTATGAGTATTGCTGCTGACTTATCTCTAGGTTGGGATCTTGCAGGGAACACTTTGAACCCAAAGGAAATTTGTCTTAGGAAGCAAAGAGGCTGTTGGGTCTTCCTTGAAGAGCATAAGCTCCAGAGCAAATGTTCTGGGCTGTGTCTGATATTGAGTCTCTGGCAGGTTTATTAAGCTTTGAGAAGCCTATACAGCTTCTGGCCAACCTGAGGAGAGAAAAAAAAAAAAAAAAAAAAAAAAAAAAAAAAAGGAAAAGTGGTGTGTTTTTTCTGTTTTTTTTTTTTTGTTTTGTTTGTTTGTTTTTCTGTTTTTTAAAAAAAGAAGTTTTATACTTTTGAGAATTCCTTTGGCTTGATTTCTGGCAGGAAATCTCTGCTGGGGAAATTGCAAAGACACTAGTCAAAGCTCTTGTAGTTGAACAGTGAAGGAGGTTGTCCCAGTAGACAGAAGGATCTCCTGAACTCACTGGAGAGGAGGATTTGCTTTGTAGCTGGTGTCCCTCAGAGAAAGCCCAAGTACAGAATCTCCATTGTACTGGAACTGTTTTGGAAAGCCACCTGCAGAACTCAATTTGTGGTTGTTTGTAATGTGTCTTGTCCCTAAATCATAGGAACGTGGTTTGCAAGGACAACGTGGCAGTAGGGAGGTCACTGCCAGCTGCCCCCATGAGTCAACACGGACTAGGTGAGCTACCTCCTGGTGGGTTCAGGTTGCAGTGGCTTCCACAGCCCCCTTCTTGGTGGACCAGCAGGAGCTGGAGGAGTGGAAAGATATTATAAAGTATTTTCTATTCCCAGGCAGCTCCCTTAGCCCTAGTATGTACTTCTAGTAATTACAAAGCATCATCAGGACAGCATGTCAGCAGGCTACAATGCTCTGGGATTTGGTCTCTCTCAGGGCTATCCCTGCAGCAATGAGATGCAGTGCTTAGTGTCTCTTGGACAGTGCCTTCCTGCAACCCTACCTCTGTTGGGCTGCATAAGCCCCTCTCAAGCTGCTGATTGGACATAAATCTCTGAAACCGTGATGCTTACCAAATATTATTGCATTACTGAGGCATAAATCCCATATGAGTTCAGTGAAATATCTGTGGCTATTGAGTTAAACAAGCCAAGACAGCTACTTAGCTCTTCCCAAACATTAGTTTATTAAAAAGCAGACAAGGAGTACATGAAGAGCAGCACATATAAGAGACTTTCTGAGCAGCCATTTATCACATTTGCACAATGTGCCATAAACAGGTCCACAGCTCTTGGCTCTGCCTTGAGTTTTCAGGAATGGGGATACAGCCAGGAAGAGCAGGTACTGGAGGACTTGTTCGGACATGTACCAGGGAGTTTGGAGGAGCAGGGTTTGACTGCTCGGGGAGGAAAAACTGAAGAGCAAGCCCTTTTTGTGTTGTAATTTAACATCCCAAATTGCAAACAACTCCATTCTAGCTCAGGCTGGAAGTTGTGAATCAACCCTCAGGGCTGCCTTGGGCGTCTCCGCAGTGAAGAAGAATCACAGTGACCTCGTTTGCGCTCCAGTTTTGTCAGACTCTCCTTAAACAGCAGCACTTGCCTCTTTTCTCATCTTGGCAATCTCCCTTGTTTCTCCTTGTCACTTCTTGTGACATCCCTCTGACTCGGGTCAGGGGCTGGGGAGGGGAAGATGTATAACCCCTTCCCGCTGGGGCAAGGAGTAGTGTGTCTTGGCCCTTGAAGCATGAAATGTCTTTGCGGCCACTCCATGAAGCCCCTTCAGATGGGTGACGTGGGCTCTTCGAGGGCTGGGAGCCTGAGTCAGCAGCCAGCCTTGGATGGCGCCCAGTGTTTATGTAAACTATGAACTGAGTATGGCTGCGGAGCTGAGCTGTAAATCTCCCAAGAGCTTGTGCTCGTGAGGATGCTGGTGTTTCCAGAGCAAGCTGGAAGTACAGCGTGAATCAGTCTGCCTGCCTGTGAGACACAAGTGCCCTGATGGAGTGGCCTCCTGGGCACTGCTGAGTAGACGTACTTTAAAGATGGTGATAGAAAAAAAAAAAGTCTGCAGGCCCCTTAATTGATTGAGGATAGTGTTTTCAGTAGTAAGTTACTCTTGGGAGATGAACTTCCCTTTGGTCAATATTCTCAAGAGTCTTTTGCTTTTGAAATTGAGACTTTTCTTCAAAAGGTCTGTCTGGTACAAGGCAGTGGTGTAGGTGCATGGCTGTTATGCTAAAACTTTTTTTTTTCCTTTTTAACTGATGAATGCATGGAAGTAGAAAGAAAAAAAAATCACTGTCAACTGTGTATCTGAATCAATTTAATCTTGCAGGTTGCCTTTTTAACATCAGTACTCATATGAATTTGGGATGGACATGTGTTTGCATGGGTTTGGCGGATGTGAAGGCAAGGGCTTAGACAGTTTTATTATCTTTAAACTCCCTGCTGGAAACCATTAAACGATCCCCCAAGCATGCATTTTGCACATCATATTACCACTTGCTAACACCAGACTTGTGCACCCTGTGGTCCTGGACACAGGAACTGAACCATGTTACTCATGCACAGCAGGGCTGTGCTATGTCTAGGAACATCACCTGGCTGTGCTGCATGGCTCATGCCAAAATCTGAGCTTGGTAAATTGCTCCTGGCTCTACTGTGGTATTAGCATGAGAGGTGCTACTCTCCCCTGCGAGCAGGAGGGATGCAGTTCATGGTAGGGGTCCAGAAGCGCATCTCAAAATGAAGGGAAAGTCCAACCTAGGCAATGTCAACAAATTAACAAATCAAGTCATTTCTTCTCTGAAACACTGCTGGCTTCTTCCCATCCAGCTGTGCTTTACCCTATGGGCTTGACCCCTTTCCTCAGGGCTGGAGTTCAAATGACCTATGTCTAATTTCTCACTGCCTGCTGGTGAATGTTTTCAGAACACTTTTTTTTTTTTTTTTTTTTTTTTTCCCCCCCCTTCTCAACTTTGGGGACCTGCCAGAGTTGAACCAAAGCTGAAATTCTTCTGCTCTTTGACATCTAATTTCATTCTCCATGGGATATTTCCTGAAGGGCTTATGGGAGTCTGGCAAGAGGTGCTGCAGCAGGAGGTGGAGGGCAGGCAATGCAGAAAGCAGTGCAGAAGGCTCTCCCAACCAGGAGGGCTCACAGGGATGCTTCCTGGCCTTATAAAAGGTTGGAAAGCACCGTGAGTCACTCAGCCCCATGCCAGGGAAATGACCGAGCATATCCACTGGCTGTGTTGGCTCCAGCTCTGCCTCTCATTGACTGCTGCCCCATTCTCATCTGAGAGACTGGAATTGTCCTGTATCCTGCCCAGCTTGCACCTGGCTGCATTCGGACGCCCCCTTGGAAGCTGAAACAGCCCCATTTCTCCCCATGGTTTTTTTTTAGCTCCATCAACACAATAAGAAGTCCTTTCTTTAGGATCTTGTCATTGCTTTGGGGAGAGCAGCCCAGCAGTAGGTGATGTGTCTAGAGGACAGGGCACTGGGTGGTGATGATGTGGCAGCGCAGGGTCAGTTTCTTAGCCAATCCTCTCTGATGCTCAAAAGTACTTACAAAATCAGGTTTCCTAGGCATGCCGTGAAATGGATGAGATCTTAAGAACCAATAAATGGGAGATCAGTTCCTGGCAGGCATTCCCAGGCTATTGGGAGCTGCCCTACCTCTGTGAAGCATCTTTAGAGGTGATGGGCAGAGCCCATGGGAAGGAAGTGGTGTTCAACGGTTGCGTCATGGGAGAGTGAAGCTGTTGTGTTCGCCTTGGGCTCAGCGATGTTCCCACTCTGCCAGAGGACCCTGTCTTTCAATGCCTCCCCTCATCAGATGTCTCTGCAGCCTGCTGGCTGTCATCTTGCATACAAAAGTCTGAGCTGATGCCAGCAGTGCTGCACTCTGACACGGAAGTGGCCAAAATTTGCTTTTGGCATCCTTGGCTTTCTTTGATGTGTTGTCTTGCTGTTCTGAGCTTACGCACCCCAACCCATGTTATTTCCCTAGACAGACCCCTCTTTCTCAACAGCCCTGAGAAATATCCTTCTTGTGGTGTTTCCAAAAGGAAAATATGTCCTTGCTTGCTGTAAATAGTGCGGAAAAATGATTTCTCATGCTTCTGCTAGAACCAGTGTTTCTGTTGCTTGAGCCTCATAAGCTTGCTGGGTAAATCTCAGTGGAGAGCGCTTCTGATTACTCCATGTTTCAAACCCTTCCCAGGCCTTTAGGAGCCCTGTGGGAGGCTGGAGCTCCACCAGCCCAGGTGCTGGGAGAAACAGCTCTTTCCTCTGGGAATTCTAGTCCTGCAAAGGACAGATGGATGTGTCCATTGTTGCAGATGGTAACATGAGTTTTGGAGAGACTCACCGAACTTAAGTTGCCTCATAATTACATGTTGAACTCTTCTCTATTGAATCAAGGTGTGAAGCCAACCTCCTTTAGGGAATTCAAAGATCATGTTTTTACTGATTTTTCTGTTTGTATATTAGACAGTCCACTGAAACCACAGGAAATTCTGCAGAAAATCCTTATCCTCTGTAAGTTCTTGTAATCCATTTCTTTAAATCAACAGGGGAAATGTCTCCCTGCCACAGATCTGAACTGGGCATGCAGATCCCCTTGAGCACTCTGGATTAATGGCATCCGTGGGACCAGGACCAAGAAACCTCCTCATTTACAGCATGAAGGAGTGTCTCCGCATGTCCTGACTCTGAAGGTAAGGTTTGAGCAGGAGGGACAGAGGCTGGGGGTAGTGGAGACAGAGATGGAGGGGACTGATCTCTCTGATTACCTGGTGGCACTAATGAATAGACAAAATGCCTACCAAAGGAATGGCACCTTGGTCAAGGAAAGCGCAGCCACATCTCTGTGGGAGGACATTGCCATGCAAGGCAGAGGCGGCACGTGCCCCTGAGGCATGCAGGGTGCAGTTTCATAAGCAAACAAGTCCCCTGCCGTGCATTCCTCGTAGCTGAGGCAGCCCCGTGATTCAGTTCCAGGCTGACATGGAGAGAACCTGGCCGGGGAAAAGGAGGGTATTTCCCATATGAAAATAAGCCCTTATACAGGAAGATCTGCTCCAAGCTCCCATGCCACAGTGAATCACCCCAATCTCAGCCAATGGAGAAAGTGCCGGCAGAGGCAGACCTGGTGCATGGAAATTTCAACCCTTAAGTTAAATATTATTTCAAAGCTAATGACAAACAAAATCTATTTTTGCAGTGGTCTTGTTTAAAATATTTCCCCTTAATACTCTTGAAATAGCAGTAATTGAAAACGGTTCTTTGAAATGCCAGTGCATACTTCTTTAATTATATCCTGTGCTGTCTGTTTCCAATGAAAGGGCCCTATCTGTTTGCAGTTACCGATCTTATGAAAACCAGGCTTGGGACCAAGTCGAATGGAACTGAAATAAGAAACATTTCCCTTCAGAGGCATCATTTGAACTAATTAACTTTAATCATTCCAGAAACATCTTTTTGTGATTTATTCTCCCGCATTTGAGCTCATGAGTGTCCAAGGCAGCCTAGTGGGAAAGGGCTCCAGCCTCTCCAGGGGATGGATGGCCACAGGTTCGGGTCTTGCTTGTCCACCCGAGTGCCCTCTATGGGAGCACGAGGTTTGGGAGGACAACGTGGCCGGAGCAGCGGATTCATCAGGCCTGCAGAATCACAGCCTGGCACAAGGGAAAAAAAGGTCCTCTCCTGAACCAAAAGGCCAGGACTTTATAGGCTGCTTGAGCTGTTTGTGAGGCTGTTTTGTCTGGGGATCGGATGGAGCTACTGAACAAGACCTGGGGTTAGAAAGAGTATTTTTGCACACTTTCATTCATGCTATATCACAAAGAGGTGGTAATAACAAAGCCTTTCCTAAGAAAACATGACATTCAGCAGAGCCATCACCTGCTGTAGGTGGGCAGCCAACCTTTAAGAGAGGGATCTTTCCAGGTAGGAAGGCTGGGGGAGCTGTTAACATGCAGCAGAGCAACTGGGACACATGTACAGGCCAACATCACCCCAAGGCACTGCAGCCTGGTGACTGGTAGGGTCTAGGTACTGGGAACAGCTGCCATTCACCTCTCCAACTTGCAAAAACAGGGCTGATCTTGGGCTGGGAAAGAGAAATGTGCCTGAGGAAAGGAGCCTTTTGGTGACAAGGCGTCAGCACTTGCCAGTAGCAGCCGTGTGGAGGGAAAGCCAGAGAATGCAGAATATTTCAGGGATGCCGGACGATGCAGAGGGTTTCCTTCGAGGGCTCAAAGCCCGCCAGAGGGAGCTGAAAGCCTGCGGATGCACCGCATGCCGCAGGGCTCCTGCATCCATCCGCAGCCTTCGACTGGAGTGGGGTCCATTGCCTGGAGCACGCCTGGAATGACCAGAGCAGCCAGAGGCATCGGCATTTGGGATGGAGAAGAGTGACGTGGTGGTGATGTTCGCTTCTCCTTGGCATAGTCACTGTGTGCCCAGGAAAGTATATTCCCACATTTCTGCCTTCCCCGCTTGCTAAGACTTCTTGCTAAAAGCTTCTGTAAGGAGACAGTGGAAAAGGGCATCGGCACGAGTGCAAATCAGGTTTGGGTGCCTGGGCTGTGCCAGAAGAGCCAGGAGATCCTGTGAGGTGAGGAAGTAGCCAGAATGCCCAATTGCCAAGAAGCCGTCTCTCTGTCTCTCTGTCTCTCTGTCTCTCTGTCTCTCTGTCTCTCTGTCTCTCTGTCTCTCTGTCTCTCTGTCTCTCTGTCTCTCTGTCTCTC
>VZSV01000052.1:2593429-2625717 GCA_013398735.1 Nothocercus julius
GTCTCTCTGTCTCTCTGTCTCTCTGTCTCTCTGTCTCTCTGTCTCTCTGTCTCTCTGTCTCTCTGTCTCTCTGTCTCTCTGTCTCTCTGTCTCTCTCTCCGGCTTGCCCAGGTGCTGGCAGCTTGAATGTGCCTGAAGGAGACCTGAAGGCCGGAGGACATGAAAGAAGTGACAGAGTCCTCTGTCCCTCAAAATTCCTACTCTGTAGGTGCACACTGGGGGGGAAAAAATGAAGAATTAATATTTATCGTTGTGCTTTTTGCTTCTGGTGCAGAGAGGTGCAGGCCTGGAAGAAACAGGGTGCTTTTAGAAGGGGTATTTATACATATATATATATATATATCTATATCTATGTGTGTGTGTGTGTGTGTTTTAAATTGGGTATGTAAGAGCTATAAATCTTTTCCTACTGCCAGTAAGGTGCTACTGCCTTCAAGTTTTATCCAAACCAGGCTTACAGTAGCCTGCACCAGGTGGCAGGGGTGGAAACAAGTGAGCAGGAAACCAGAAGTTCAGGTTTTATCAGGCTTTTGCTTAGGCTGTGGGTGAAACTTTCCAGCATTCTCCACAATAGGTATAAAGGCCACAATAGGTATAAATTCTACCTTTTAAAGAAAGCTAATAGTTCTCTTTTAGCAACTTGACCCCAGAGGTTGGGGGCTGAGGTGCTCTTTGAGCAGCTCTGCTGAAGAGGGTGCTGCCCCTCCCCACGGCTGGACCAGTTTTCCATGGTTTGAGGTTCTCTTCTCCCTTTTTGCTTCAAAATCATCTGCAAACGATGCGTTAAGTACCCATTTGCCAGCGCTAAAATGTGTCTAAATTTGCTCTCAATGGCCTGCGGGGAGATGGCTCTGGCTCCAGCTCTCAGTGCTCTGAAGTATTTTCTCCCCCAGGGCAGGGGATGGACAGACAACACGATCCCCAAGTGTCTCCAACCCTCTGGGGAAAGTCCTTTGGGTCTGCCCAGCTTTGCTTGGTTTCACCCTTTGTGTCCCCAGTAAATGACAGTGTTGTGACAAATCTGTGCATGGAGAATCCAGTAAATGTCCTCAGCTGGAGCTCTGACCTCTGCTGGAAATGCTGCTGCTAGGAGAGGTGCACTCCAGGTACACGCAGCACCTGGAGACCATCCTCTGAGCACGTCCTTGGGGGTGGAACAGTCCATCCCAGGTGAGAAGGGCCATTGTGACCTTCAGATGGGTTTCTCATAGCTGCTAATTAGCAGCCTTAAGACCTTAAGGATGCAACCTGATTCCTTGCTGCTGGGAAGTAGCTGCGGTCTCGCAAAGAGAAAGCGGGTGCTCAGGCTGCCTGTTGTAACAGGCTTAAGGCTGACAGAGCCTGGGAAAGACAAGCAGGAGGGTCTGGCTGTGCATTTTCTTCTTATTCTGCTTTTGAAGCAGCTGATCCAGCACAGAAAGGGACTGCTTGCAAGAGCACCCGCTTTGGCTCCTGGGCACCACCTTGTCCTGGCAGCCAGGCCGCGGTGAGGCCTTGCACACGCCCTGCATGCACAAACCTCTCCTTGGGTGTTGGAACAGCTGGGAAATTACTGTATGTGGGGTGGTTGGTTTGTTCATTTTTTTGGCCTGGGAAGATGGAAGAGGGGCAAGGGAAGAGTTCCCATATGCAAAAGTAGAACTGGGGATCCTGGGCTTAAGTAGACTTCCTTCTTCTGGAGCTGAAGAAACAAGGAGCTACTTTTCTCTTCATTAGGCACCGGAGAGAAATGCGCCGGTTCATGCCGTGGACTGCAACTTGGACCTCATTTGCACTGCTAGCGCTTCCTGGGGTAGAAGGCGTAAGAGACGTGTGTGTCTCTCATGGAGGGGTGCCTGGTTGTCACTAGCATTCCGCTCAGGGGTGGATGCATCAGCCACCTGCTGCTCCCAAGGACAAAAGGGAAAACACACTCAACTAGCAGGAATTTTGTGTTAAATCAACACAACCTGGTCCAGGTAGGTGCGGCTGCAGGGTGTCGGATAGCAGGTTTGTGTTGGGACTTGAGCTGCTGGTGTCCTGTTCGTTGAACAAAGCCCGTGCTTGTTCCCGCTGCTGCGGCTTCCTACTTGGAAAGGTGAAACTTGGAGGGGAGTGGGGGAAGGAGGAGGGCAGAAGGGCCGTTGCTGGGTCCCAGCCTGGGAACTCACCAAACCTGGGGCTCCAAGCATGGTTCTGTTTGTGTGTAGCCCCTCCAACCTCCGCAGAGGCGCAGCGGTGCTGTAGCTGAGGTGTGTGACCTGTGCGTCCCTATTGGCCTCTCCTCCCTGTCACCACTTCAGGGCCTGCCAGGTTATGCAAGACTAGAGCAGGAACCAGGTAAATACTCAGATGTGCCTGTTTCGGGTGACTGCCAGGGAGCAGAATGATCCCAGGGAATTCTGAGTGCTTTTTTTTTTTTTTTTTTCCTGGCCATGCTTGCAGCAGAGCTGAAAGATCACAGGGGCTTCTGGTGAGGAGCTGCCCCAAATCAAGGCTGGTGCAAAAGGGTTCAGGAGAGCAAAGAGATGCTGTTACCATTCTTTTTATAACTGCAAAGCATTAGCCTCCCTGGGATGCTTTGTCCATCAGCCTGGAGTTTAGCAGGAATTGTCTTGTACACCTTTCCCAGAAGGATTTTGCTTACAAACGAAAAAGGGAGGGGGTGGGAAAAGGAAATGCAAAATGTATCATTAGCCATGCTCAAGAAAAATCAGGAGAGCTGGCCTGGGAAGGAGCCGGACATAATTCCCGGAGATCAGATGTGAGGTGATCGCTCTTGTTTACTGACTGTGTTTACGCAACCCCAGCCGCTGATTTATCCCCTGACAGCGGGTACTGGCTGCTGGGGCGCTGAGGGCCTTTCTGGAGGGCTCGGCTGAGCCACGCAGGATGTTTCTTATTGAGGCTTCAAAGATGATGGAACAATGTAGCCGCACGTCGGAGGCGCTGCCGGAGCCGGAGGGATGTGGGAGGAGAGGACAATGGCTCATCCCGCCGGAGCGCCTTTGTGCCGCGGAGCCCCTGCTCCCCGGGGAGGCCCCAGCGCCGCCGGGGAGTGTTGTCCGTGTGTTGTTGCCAGCGGAGCTGGAGCGCAGCCGCGGCCGCAGCGGTTTTGCTGCGTGTTGCGCTCCGGTGGCGATCAGAGCGGAGCCGCCTCCAGCTCGCAGCGTGTGCTCCCGGGCGCTCGCCCTCCTGCCGAGGCCCAAGGCAGCTCTGGGCTGCTGGGCTCATCTCTCTGGGGGCTGATGGTGGTGCTCAAAGTGCTATGCTGGGACTCATTCCTGGCTTGCATTTTTTTTTTTTTTTTTTCTTGGCATTCTTCAGTTTGCCCCAACCCCTCCAGAATATGGTCCCAGAAAGGTCTGACTGGATGCGAGCCCGGGGCCAGGCTGTGTGGGAGGGTGGCACCACTGCTGGCGGGCTGTCCTGCATCCCGCATGGGCAGAGGGGCCTGTGGCGAGCCTCTACCATGGTCAGTAACGTGGCAGGACACCAGGACCTCTTGCTGCAGGGACCACCAAGGAAGGGTGAGTGGCTGGGGGAAAGTGTTCTAGGTGGCTGGCCATGGTCCTCCTAGCAGGACCATGTTTTCTCCTGTCATGTTGGCTTAGCTTTGCATTGCATTAGCTATAATTTGTCCCTCAGGTGATATGTTCCCACTGGGAATTTGGCTTTTAAGGCTTCACTTCTCCGGAGAGATCTTCGAACAGTGTCCACTGCCAACCCCTGCCTTGTGGTTAATGAATACCTACTCTGAGCTTGGCTCTGGAGCCAGTGACCCTCGTGGGCAATCCATGCTTAAGTTTGCATATGTTCAGGGTCACAAGGTGCCTGCGTGTGACAGCAACTAGCTCGAGTGGATAGGAAGATTTTTATCATATGCCATTGTCAAGGAGATAACTTCACATAAATCATTTTTGTCCCAAGGCTCACTGCAGTGGTGGGGGGCTCCTAAGGCCAAAGATGCCAAGGGCTGCTGTAGGGCCAAGGCCTTCTCATATATGGAGGTGTTCCTGAAGAGCCTCAATTTGCTGGGAATTTCCATGGCAAAAGGGATCTTCCAAAGCTCCTGAACAGACAGCTGGTGACAAGTCCTGACCAAGGAAGGGGTACTCTCTTGCTGCTCTACATGTGGCCACTCTCACCCCTGTGGACAGGTACCACCACAGAGTAGGAGGTAGGAAGGAGGGTTGTCCACTCAGAAATGAGAAGTGTGCTACAAAGCTCTTACGTTGCGTGCCCTTCAAATAGTCTTCAATAAGAGGCATGTCATCATGACCGTATCGCTCTAAAGAAAAAGTGGGAATTCAGGACTGAGGAGACGCTATGCCAGCTGTTATTGGCGCAAGGGCTCAATTTTATACTGAGTAAGAGGTGGCTTTATGTTACTGAGTGAGAGCTGGTGGAGCCATTTGTGCTTACACCGCTGCTAGGTGGAGGTGATGCTGCAAACTCTTCATGTATGGTGCTTGCCACGATTATTCAGAAATGCTGTTGCCACTATTCCAGTCAGGAAAAGACCCTGCTGCTGCAACTGCCATGGTGTAAAAGCTCCACCCACCTACAGCCAAAGCGTGGGCCACAATCTGGGCAGATACCATGTAGCCACCAAGCCCGTTAAACCGTTTTGAGCCTCACTGGCTGTTGAACTGCAACACATTTGTCACCAGAGGAGACCATCTGGGTGCCAACTCATCCTGTGCTGGCCCACGTGGGCACTGAGGTCGTCAGCATCATGCAAACATGACAAGTGGCTGCTTTGCCATCTCCAGGTGTGGGGGAGCTACTGGCCACTGGGCCAATGTCCTCTTTGTTGACTGATTGAGTTCTCCGTTGGATAAAACCCGATGGTTACGCGGTGTTTAAAGTATACTTTCCTTGCTGGCCTGCCATTCCTACAGTCACCTTTACTCTGCCCATACTTCAGTGATTGACCCTTTTTCCCTGCTTTTTTTTCTGTCCTTTGCCTTGGCTCACTGATCACAAGATGGAGGAGCCCCCTCTAACAGTTTTCCTGGTGGCCTCTGCAAAGGAAGAGCATCGTCCTTCTGCCTGCGTCCGTCCATGTTGTGTGCCCCCATCTTCGGCCTGTGCGGCCGCCCAAGCACAGAGGAAATGGGAATAGCTTTGCTCCGATGCTTGATTTCCTAATTTCTGCACACTGAAACCTCAACTCCTCCTCCTATTACAGCTGCGGGATTGCTAAAGTCCAAACAGCACAAGCCGCGCAGGGAAACAGCCTCCTGGCTCTGGCCCTGCCTCCTGTGCCACGGTGCATAAAAGAGCTCAGGAAGCTGCTCCCAAGCCTCCATCTCCCCTCCAGGCACCCGGAGGGACCAGGGAAGCCGCAGGCTTTTCCGCCCTGTCTGAAACTCCTGTGCGCGTGTCCGGGGGCTGAAGGGAGCAGGTAAGTGCAGAGCAGGGGGATACGCGGAGGGAGCCCGGCGAGCCCAAGCTGGGAAGGCGGGCGGTGTTGCTGGGGGTGTCGCTGCCGCGTGGGCTCAGTGGCCGCTCCCTCGCCCCGGCGCAGGACGCCATGGTGCGGCGGGTGGCCATCGTGGGTGCCGGCGTCAGCGGGCTGGCCGCCATCAAGTGCTGCCGCGAGGAGGGGCTGGAGCCCACCTGCTTCGAGCGGAGCGAGGACATCGGCGGGCTCTGGCGCTACACGGTGAGCTCGGAACGTTTTTCTCTTGATGGCTCTGTGCTTTTTCCTGGGCAGGTGGGGGACAGAAGGGGATGTTTCCTGGAAGAGTCTGTGTAATTTCTAACCCCAAAAGGCTTTTTGGACTTGGATTTTGTTGTCTTACACTGGAGCAATCTACCTGTGGCAGCCTATGCGTCTTCCGGCTAAGTAGAAAGAAAACAAATGACTTTGAACTCTGCATCTGTTCATAGACAAAGGTGTTTCAGCTTTAAAATAGTTGCCATGTGTGTGCAGGAGCATGCCGAGGAGGGTCGAGCCAGCATCTACCGCACTGTCTTCACCAACTCCTGCAAAGAGATGATGTGCTACCCCGACTTTCCCTTCCCCGATGATCACCCCAACTACATGCACAACACGAAGCTCCAGGAGTATATCAGGAAGTTTGCTGAGCAATTTGATCTGCTCCGGCACATCCGCTTCAAGGTAGAAAACCTGGAGTGTGGAAGGGGCAAGGGCAGCGAGGGGTTGGGGTGCCTGGGCAGGGGGACGTCACTTTGGGGCCTCCTTGCCACAGGGGAAAAATCCTTGGAGGAAAAGGTCCTGGGGAAAAGTTCTTAGAGGGGGCCGCCTCAGCTTTTCAAGGGTAATGTTAAACCACCAGCCAATATGGGAAAAGTGCCACTTCTGCACTGTCTTCTCCAAAAATGGTGGCTTGGGGAACTTTCTCCTCCTTTTTTTTTTTTATTTTTTATTTTTTTATTATTATTTCTGACCTGAATCAAGGATCCCAGTTATGAAAACTATAATGAAATGGAAGTGCAGTTAAAAGTAAAACAGTCTTACATAAGCAATCTTTTAAAAACAAGCCACAAGCTTATAGCAAGCTTCAGTTCTTCTGTGTTTTTCTTTCTTATTTCTGGTGACCACTTGCCAAGAAACAGCCATTCCATGGCTTGGTTCATGCTGAGCTGGAAGCCACACTCACAAACGTGTCTGTATATTCCCCCAGAGCAACTGGCACAAAATTGCAGAGGCCAACGTCCCCTGGACTCCTTGGGACCCCTGAATCTCACAGGAGCATTAACTTTCCCAAACCTTCCTATGTGCACCACAAATATGCATGGATCTGTTTGTTCGTTTTATTTAAGACCCTGGTCACCAAAATAAAAAAACGCCCTGACTTTTCTGTTACGGGCCAATGGGATGTGGTTACGGAAAAGGAAGGGAAGAAGAAAGAGACGGAGGTGTTTGATGCTGTTATGATCTGTTCTGGGCATCACGTCTACCCAAATTTCCCTGCTGCCAGCTTCCCAGGTAAGCTGTGTGTGCATGAGCCACCTAACATGCCACAGCCAGGAAAGTATCTTCTAGCAAACTCTTTTTTTCTTTTTTTTTTTTTTTTTTTTCCCCTAAAAAAAAAAAGAAAAAGCCTTTTCAGTTTTAAAGAGTCTTTCATTGGCATGATTAACATTGCTTTTTTTTTTTTTTTCCCCATTAAGGAAATCAAAGCCCCTTTTTAAAGGAGAAAAGCTCAATATTTAAACTGTGTCAAAGCAAGGACATTTTTTACTAGAGACATTTCTAATCTTTCCATGAAAAAAGAAAAAGATTTTGGGGTGCTTCCTTTAACAGATTTTTTTTCCTAAAGGGATTCTGTTAAGCCTTTCTTTATGGCATTTTCCTGTGACCTTTAGTGCAGATGTCATGCACTTTAGCAGAGTGCATTTGCGTCTCAGCTGCCAGTCACATTTTTGGGGACAAACTTCCTGGTGATGAACATGTGCTTTTGGGAGCTCTTTGGAGGGCAGAGGATGCTGGCAGCACGGCCTCATCTCTGCATTGCCAACTGTGCAGGAACCCTTGCCAGCCAATGCTCAGAGCCCTGGGCTTTGATCTGCAAGGACGTGGCAGAAATGTGTTGTGCTCAGGGCACTTTCCCTCTCAGCCAGGTGACAACTCCTTGCCACTGCTGCCCAAATGTCTCAACATCCTTGCCCAAGTCTGCAGTCAAGGCCTTGCTGGGCCCTGCTTGTTAGCAAAGACGACTTGGTCAAGGGGAAGCAAAAGGCCTCATCTAATATTAGTTTGGACCTTGTTTTTAGGACCTCCAGCAATTGTAGCTGCTTACCCAGATCATTCAGAAATTGTGGTGTCTCCGTTTTTGGAGATATTCAACACCTGAACAGACATAGTTTTGAGCAATTTGCTCTAGGTGACCCTACGTGAGCAGGAAGCTGGACCTGAGGTTCTTCAGGGGTCCCTGCTAGCCCCAACTAATCTGTCATAGTCTGGTTGCCTCTTGTTTTAATTTCTGGGATGAATTAACTTCCTTTCTGTCCTTCCATGCAGGAATACAGAAGTTTAAAGGCTGCTATTTCCACAGCCGAGATTACAAGGAGCCAGAAAAGTTCAGAGGGAAGAAAGTGCTAGTGATAGGCTTGGGCAACTCAGGCTGTGACATTGCCGTGGAGCTCAGCACTGTGGCATCGCAGGTATGGAGCCCATGGCCCTGCAGTGGAGGAGAGAAAACCTGGAGTCAAGAGAGGTCACAGCAGGGCTGGGAGGCTGAGAGAACCCAGCATATGTCTATGCTCCTTGCTGTGGTCTGCAAGAGCTGCCTCTGACCATGCAATCACGTGCTCACACCTGCCTGACCATTTCTCCAGGTCTACCTGAGCTCCAGAAGTGGTTCCTGGGTAATGAGTCGTGTTGGGGAGCATGGTTACCCATGGGATATGAAGATCGTCACTCGCTTTCAGACCTGGCTGGGGACCATCCTTCCCAGGGCGCTCAGTGATTGGTTGTACGTGAGGAGAATGAACTGGCCATTCAAGCACGAGAACTTTGGCCTCATGCCAGTGGATGGGTGAGCATGTGTGGTCTGTGGAGGGGGTGGCATCAGGGCGCATGCCCTCATGGCCCTCGGTTGACCACAGCACCCATCTCCTTTGCCTTTTCTCCTCTGCTTTGTATCCTTCCCAAGTGCAGGGCTTGACAAGCCTCTCCTGGCATGCCTGTGCTGGCTGTTCCCAGGAGCTCCCCACGTGTTATGGCCTCTCTGGCTGTTTCCTTGCAGGACTCTCCGTAAAGAGCCAGTGTTCAATGACGACCTCCCAAGCCGCATTGCATGTGGTGTGGTGGTGATGAAGCCTAATGTGAAGGAATTCAGAGAAACATCTGTCTTGTTCCAAGATGGGACAGTGCAGGAGGATGTTGATGTGGTCATCTTCGCTACTGGCTACAGCTTTTCCTACCCTTTCATGGAAGATGACTCCATCATCAAAAGCAGGGACAACAACATCACTCTTTACAAAAGCATCCTCCCTCCTCAGCTGGAGAAGCCAACCTTGGCCGTCATTGGACTAGTCCAGTCCCTTGGAGCCATCATCCCCACATCAGATCTCCAGTGTCGCTGGGCAGTTAAGGTGTTTCAGGGTAGGTGGAAGGGCATCTCCTGGGCAAATGATCTAATATCTCCCAGTAGTGGTATTACTATAGTCAGGAATTACCAGTTTTATTAGCAAATTTGATGGAGAAGACTTTTTTACTCCTCCCTGTCCTTAGGGAGGTCCCCTAAGGATAGGTCCCTATCTTTTATTTCCCTACCAGAGGTATCATATTGCCAAAAACAGATGCAGAGTTTTGCATGTATACAGCCTAATGATGGAGGGAGAGAAGAAGCCAAGTGGAAGTTTCTGTCTCAAAGGAAAACTGATAATAGTTTTTTGAGTGTGTCTATTTTCCCCAGTATCAATTATTATTTCACAGTTACAAAGCCACCTCACCAGTCTCTGTGTGCTGGGATGCCTTGCCCCATGGGAGCAGGTCATTTTTCAGACTGTTGCCAATGGCAATAAAGTCTTCGCAGTGGAACAGCAGAGCCCCTTGGACATTGTCACACACACTAAAGGCTGGGGGGGAGTCAGTGTCCTACAGAGACAGCTGCTGTAGACTCCTGGTTTTGTCATGTCCTCGACACCCAAGACTGACTTGAGTCCAGAACTTCATGCCAAAGGAAAGGGAAGCCCTGAGGCATACAAACCCTGCTGGCTGTGGGAGGGATCTCCCAGACATCCTCACTTGACCAGCACTCTTTTGCTGTTTTCAGGGCTGTGCAGACTTCCTTCAATGAGTGAGATGATGGATGACATTGACGAGAAGTCAGGGAAGAAGCTCAAATGGTAGGTGCAGCTCACAGGGACCTCGGCAGGGAGGGGACCAAAAGCCATGCCTTTGTGTCAGCTGCCTGTGGGTGTAAGGACAGGCACCGGGAGGGCAGCTCACAAGCAAGGGGAAGGCAGCTTCCTCCAAGGGACTTCTCTGAAATGCCCTGTTCAGGTCTCAAACATGTTAACCACAGGTTGGGTTGCCCTTCAGCAATGGAGGAAATTCAACCCAGCTCTTACTGGTGTTGGTGGATATGTTTCTACTTGGAGCTATGATAGCTATATGTTTCTACTCCTCATAGGCCCTGAATCATGCAGATTTGGGTGGAAAATTTCTGATGAAAAGATTTCTTGTTCAAAAATGCTTGTTTGGCATTATTGAACCCATCAATTTGAAAAGTCTTCTGTATTCAAAGACAAGGAGAGTGAAGCTCCAGCAAAAATAGAACACTTCTGTCCATATTCTTCAAACAGACGTTTTAGTTTCAAAAATTACATTAAAATGCCTCATTTTTCCCCACTCTGAGTGTATCTCCTGCTATAGACAAGCAATATTTTTTTTAGAATATGCAAAGTAAAAATAAGAATATAAGCAGTCGAAACTGAGCCATGATCCAAGCAATATTTTACTTTGTTTTTAGAAACCATTGCGTTGTAGGAAGTTTCAACATGCAGCATTGTACTATGATCTAGATTTCTTCATTAATGCCAGTAACAACTATGTCCCACACAGTCGTGTTCCCAGATAGCTTGGGGATGGGTAGAGCAAGGGACAGTCACTGTTGTCTCCATTATGCCAAAAGGGGATGTGTCCCATCCCCTCTTGGGGACTCCCAGCGGGAACAGGTTCTGTCCCTTGCACTGAAAAAAGAGATGCTGAAAATTAGAGAGGGTTCTTACTGTGCCTTGCCAAGTTCCTGCACTGATTTGACCCAACATGGAGGGTTTTTTGTCTTTTTTTTTTTTTTTTTTTTTTTTCCCTCCTTCCTACTAAGCCCGAGCAAGGAATCTGAGTGGAATTAAGAGTATTACTCCTCTGCTCTGGCTTAAATTGCCTTTAAAATACAAGGAAAAGAGACAGTCAGTGATAAATGCCATTGGCATGGATGGGATCTCCTTTCGCATGATGTAGCAACTTACCTTGACATCCTTACACAATTTGCACTCTCCATTTGAGCCAGATCCCACTACAGAGCTGGCATGTGCAAAATGAAAGGTCACCATGAGAATGGCCCATTGGACCTAGCACAGAGACGAAAGCCACAATGCAAGCTGACCAAGGGGCAGAGGCTGATTTCTAGCCCCAGAGTGGGGAGCTGAGCTCCTGCACCACTTCTTCCTTCTGTCACCACGTGCTGCAGGAGGATCTTGGGGCTTTGTAGGTTTTTTTTTTTTTTTTTTTTTTTTTTTTTTTTTTTTTTTTTTTTTTAAAAGAGGGGGGGAGGGGGAAATGTGTCAAAAGGAGCCCTGTCTTCTCTCTCCCCAAAGGTATGGGACCAGCAACACTCTGCAGATGGATTATATCACCTACCTGGATGAGCTGGCCACTGCCATTGGCGTGAAGCCCAGTCTGCCCAAGCTGCTGCTGACGGACCCACGGCTGGCGCTGGAGATCTTCTTCGGCCCCTGCACCCCCTATCAGTTTCGGCTGACGGGGCCGGGAAAGTGGAGTGGTGCCCGGAGAGCCATCCTAACCCAGTGGGACCGGACGCTGGGGGTCACACGGACGCGGGTGGCCCCCACCACCTCAGTGACCTTCCCCATTCTGGCGATGCTGAAGATGCTCTTCCTCCCACTGCTCCTCATGGCAGTCCTCACTGCCCTTTATTGCTAGGAGAGGCTTCATAAGGAGCAGCCACGTGGGAAGTTGTGTTAGTCTAAAACAGTCACTGAAAGTCAGGCTCAATTACACTGATGAATAAAATGCCATCTCCATGCTTTTTAGACTTGGGAGCCTTCTTAGTTGGGTTTAGGGCAGAGTGTAAATCCTTAGTCTAGTAATGCTGCTTATTTTATCCCTCAAAACATGGTCCAAAAATGGCTTCACAGGTTTTGAATCTCTCCATCTCTCATCTCATTTCCTAGTGAAAGCCCAGAGCCAACATGTTTGTTTTGCTGTGAAGCTTGTCCTTTGGGCGAAACTAGCTCAGTTTAGTCGGCGCTTCTGATAAATCAGCGTCCTCGTAAATAAAGACCCATGTTTGTATTTTTTCCTCCATCAGGGAAAGACACCCAAATGAAAACTTTCAGCTGAAAACAGACGTAGCTACATCAAAAGAATATTTCTGTGCAAAAGATAAAATTCTTTTAGAAAATAATGCCCTCCCAGCTTATGTAAGTTGCCTGCCAGCACTGAGAACAACATCTGGACTTTACTGGAGCCTGTCTGCTTTCGAAAGCAGACATGAACCATGTCCAAAAGCCCAAATAATCAGTCAAACTCGGGTTGTGTAATCAAAAGCGGCAGCTGCAGGGCCCTTGGAAGGACATGGGTGCTTAGCCCGAGCGGGCATTGCGGTGGAGTCGAACCTTCTGCGCGCACCTGGGTGTTAGAGGAGTGGTTGGCTGAGACCATGGGAGCTCCTTCCTGCAAGGAAGGATGTTTCTCAGGAATATAGGCTGTTGTTGCCAGCCCCCTGCTAATGCCCAGTGGAGCCTGTGGCCCCAGGATGCACTTACTCTGTCTTGGCTTTTTGCAAAATGCTCCACGGTTTTATGAAGCACCAGGTAAGTGCAGAATAGTATGGTTATCCTAAGCTCTGGGTCTCCAAATGAGATTAAAGGACAGGTTGATGCCCCCTGCTAATGGCTGAGAACTCTGATAATAAGCTCTCTGGTGCCAGGAGATGAAGGTTTACAGCTTCTCCCAACCCAAGTTCTGCCTACATGTGATAGGAAACACCTCTGGTTTTTGACTTTCATCTAGGTCAAAAGAGCTCAAATTACCATCTATCTTAAAAATACAAGTATAAATAAAAACACAGTGGAATTTTTGAATTAGCCTTTTGGATTTTTTTTCTACAATTAACAAACAGCACACGCTGTGTCTGTGTGGTTTCAGTGCCGGCTGATGGCTGCAGCCTCATCGCTAACCAGGACATGGGGTGCCAGGGCAGAAGAAGCTGCTGCTTGCTTGATGCTCAGAGGATGTGCTTGGTGGGTGAAGGATGATGGGGCCCTGAGGCACTGGGCTGTTGTCACGGAGACTAATGGGAAGCAGGAAGCAGGAATCAACCGTCTTTGATGCTGTGATGTGTTGGTCACCGTATAGATCCATATGCCCCACTGCAGCCCATTTGAGGGAAAGGCTGTTTATAGAGTGCTGCGACAAGCACTTGTCTAGCAACAGGGTTAATAAGTTGCATATGTGCCAGATGGGAAGGCTGCTTCCAGGAGAGCAGCCAAACAGCTGTACGTCAGGAGGATGGGAGGTGGCTGGCTCCTACGCAGCTGGCTGCTGGGCCCACAGCTACACCCTGCTCAGAGAGGCCAAAACCCAGTCCTCCAGGCTGTCTTTGGCTGGAAGCTAGTGGAGGTTCACTGTGTGCATGGAAAAGCACCATTCCACGTCACCTGGGGAAGATGGACAGCACTAACAGCCCAGCACCTTTGTATGCTCCATGCCAGCAATGAGTGCTGCAGTTTCACAAAACGCTACAGCCCCTGGCTTGCTCTTGCCCTCCAGCCTGACCCTTTTGTTTGATGGTTTTGGTTGAAGGCCATGTTCCCTGCGTGTGGAGAGGTGTGTGGTGATCCGGGATGTCCTTGGCTCTGGAATAACGCTTTGAGGATGGGTCATCTCACTGGATGCAAGGCATGGACCGACATTCACACCAGCCCTGTCACTCTATCAGAAAACTCTTTTGGAGCAAAGCTATGACTTTGCGTAGTACAAACTCTGCTGAAGAAGCCAGCATAACCTTCAAAGGTAGGGTATGCATCAAAAGCGTCTTAAAGGAAATGTTACAAAATCAGGCTGGACTGAAATCCAACTCAGGGACAGCCTCAAAGAAACTGGAAGTCGTTCGTGAGCATATGTTGTTTCTTCCTATTTGTCTGAGGACTTCCAAGCCTCCCAAGCTTCATGCTGTTTTACTGCAAAATCCTGCCAGTTGGGCAAAACAAACCTCCCCCCTGCTCCCCTTCATGCATCTCTGCATCCCTGCCATTGACAGCAGCAGCGTCGTACGTGTCCTGGACGTGGCATTGGGACGTGGGGCACTGAGCAGGTTTCTGTGCTTTTGCTCTGTGCACTACAGTTCTGGGGGAAGGGAGACAACTGCTGAGGAGCGATGTGCTCCCGAGCCAGTCTCATCTCGGTGGGACTGTGTTCTGCAGAGGCATCGTGTGTTACAAACGTGCCAGCCATCTTAGAGTGTCTGCCAAAAAATAACAGCCTCTTTTGCAATATTTAGAGTACAGCGGCTCTCATTTCTGCTGCCTCAGCAGCAGCAAGACAGTGTTTCAACAGCGCTCATAGATCTCTCTCATGATTTCTACGAAAACCTGCTTACTCCATTTTTTTTTCCCCCCTTCTTGACTTAAGCAATATTGCAGTTTGTGGAGCTTTGTTTTCTTTTTTTTTTTTTTTTTTTTCTCTAAGAATTGATGTGCTGCTTATGAACCACGTAAGCTTAGGCAAAGGCTGGTCTGCCAATGAAGAGATGGTTTTTGCCATCTCCATAGAAACAGTCCTGCTCAAGGATAAAGGAGGGAGCCTGAAACACCTGCCTAACTCAGGGGAAGAATCATCCAGCACACCATGGCACTGCTGGTGTGCTCATGGTTGCCTGTGTGCAGTCTGGCAGCCTTGGCTGGGGTGGTCTTTGACCTCTCCTAGCCCTGATCTCCTCAGGCGTGAGTCAAGCTGGCAGAGAACCATCCCAATACTCTGCAGGGTGCAGGATGATTTCCTATTGGAAATAACTTTTCACGTAGAAATACCAACCACCAGGTGGTGGGGCTAATCCACACAAATGCTGAGCAGTCCAAACCCCCAGGCCCACCTGTGAGAGCTTGGCAGCTCTTTAAACCTATTAGCAAGCTAATCAAAGGCAGGAGATAGTCATTTATTAATTCAGAAACTCTCATTTAAGCTGCTAGAGAAGTAATGCTGTAAAATCTCCTAAAATACAGACAAGTGAGATTAGCTATGTGTTGATCAGTTTATCTGCATTTGATGATAAAAGAAGACTTGAAGATAGGTGAGACAAATGAGGATAGTCAGTTAGGGTTGCTCTAGAGGAAAAGATGTCTCATGTGCTCCTGCAGTTCCTTCTCATTCTGCTTCCTAGGGGCAGGTGAAATTCTTAGAGCCAAGAAAAGATCTGTCAGCTGATATTAACTGGTGCAACTACCCCAGAGCCTATTCTAGCTGTTTCTTGGCAAGGCAAGTGTGAGTAGTGTGGTAGTGGTACATTGCTTGGTGTTTGTTTGTGTTCTCCTTCTAAATGATTGTTTCTAGTAATGAATATGTAAAGTTAGTCCTTCCAGAGGGGAGTCTGGGTGTCCTGGTGTAATGCAAAAATGTATGTCTGTAAGAATGAAGAGTCCTGCCCTGAGGAGCAGGAATGTCAAGTATGGGAACACTTCAGTTCAAGAGGCTCTTACAGATGCTGCAAGAATTAAAAGCCCTTTAAGTGGATGGGGCTAAAAGCATGGTCAATGTTTGCTCAAAAAAAAAAAAAAAAAAAAAAAAAAAAAAAAGCTATCAGTTGGCTGATTAACTCCTGAAAATTTATTAACTGTTGAAAAACTCTTGAAGGTTGATTGGCTTCATTTGGCAGTGGTGGTAGGAAAGTGACTATTTTGCTACAGAAGATAAGATACTCCTAACATTTTAGCTCCTCCCTTCCCCAAGCAAATAATGTGCTTGACTGTGATCTCTGCTCTCTGGTTAGATGTTCAGAATATCCCAGCTGCATTCATTTGACTTGAGGGATGCAGTTCAACCCCCTCTTGTGAAGGCTAAGTGCAATTCTGTTGCTGACAGTGGGTTCCCTCTAACCCCAATATCCTGAATACTGGGAGCAAATGGAAAATGTGGACTTGTATTCTGCATTTTTTAGATTTCACAGAGTTTGTAAACATGGAAAGGAACCACCTATGAAGAAAACCTACTTTTCTTCTTGAGTTCCTTCACTGTGATATACGCCAAAGGCAGCAGACTCAAGCCTGAAAAACAGCAATGCGGGCTATGCTAAGACTTGTTGAAATGTAGATTTGCCTCTCCCTACCTTGAGGTGTTACTTGAGACAGAGAAGATAAAAGTGGTGCCAGAATTTTGCAGAGAAAGTGCCTTTCCTTAGGCGAGGACAAGAAGCTGCTGGAATTCTTCCTATCCTGTTCGGAGCAAAGAGGCTGTTTGGGGCTGTTTGTCCTCCTTTGTCCACCCAGCTTTCAGGGGGAGGGAAGGAGAAAAGCCTGCTGCAGAAACAAGGTTTGTATGAGGGTGATGTGATTGAACATAGTGCTGAGGAGTTTTGCCCCTCAAGGGGAGAAGGGAGCTACCCAGCATGCAGGACTTGTTGGAGCAGTGCCCTGTTCCCAAGGCTTTTCCTGGACCATCCCCATTTATCCACCACTCCTGGCCTCTGCAGCAGTGTCTGCTTCCCACTTCCCTGGGTTATCCACAAGGATGCTCTTCCCTTGCAGTGTGTCCTGGTGCCTGGACTGCTGGCTGGGAGAGTTCTGCTCTCCACCTCTCAAAGCCTTGTGAGGAAAGAGAGGGGCAAGCATGTTTCCCAAGGCTAACTTCACTAGAGCTGCTAAATATTACACTCGCGCAAAGAAAGGAAATTCAACGGGACCTTTTGGGAACCTCTTGTTCAGTGTGACCCAAGCTTGGGACAAAAATCAGGCCAGGAAGGCATCTTCCAGCCCTGTGAACATATGAAAGTCACTGCTGTGCTCTCTGCTCTGCACAGACTGTCTTTGGAGAGAAGCTGGAAAGGCCAGTCCTGGTTTTCCCTGCCACAGCTGGGATGGTAGAGTGCAGTGACCAGGATCCCATCCCCTGCAGTGGCAGCAGCAAAAATGAGCAAAGCAACCAGGATTTCACTGCATGTTTACGAATGCTTTTCAGAGCCTTAGGCATGTGTGCATAATTACAGTAATTGCATCTCTGCTATCATATAGTACATCTCCATTGGTAGTTTAATGCTTTGTATACCCAGGCTAGAGCATTGCAGGAGTCTGCACAGAGGGGAGCAGCCAGAGAACAGAGACAGAGTATAAGAAAATGAGTTTTAATCCCCAGGCTTTGGGTGTTTAGACATGTTCCTACCACTGCCCCATGCACTGCACCTAACCACATCCCTTCCTGCACCCCAGGACAGGCTCTGCACCTTAAAAATTTCCTGTGGCACAATGAAAATCCAAGCTTTAAATCCCAAGAGCAATGCCTCAAGAGAAGGGCTGGCTAAGGCTGGGTCTCTAGACCCTAAATCTCTCCATCTGCCTATGCTACTGAAAAAGATTTGGACTAACTGTCTGCCGTTCCTTCTCTCAATTTCCAAAAAGCATTTCATGAGCTCCAGAAGAGACTGAATTCCCCCAGGGGGGCTGGCAGGTGCCACCGCGGCTGCAGGCAGTAGCAATCTCATCCAAGGAATGGGGCTGCTGCAAAGGGATGTGACACCGCTTCTATGCTGGTGGCTCTCCCCTGCCAACACACACCTTGGTTAGGCAGCTTCCCCAAGCCAGTCTCCCAAAGGCATTCATACTGCAAAAAGCAAGCTCCCCTCGGAGCCTCTGCGAGCACAGGATTTTCCTAATGTATGAGATGCTTGGAGTGTGCTCATAAACCTGGGCAAATGAGAGCTAATAAGGAACAAAATATTTTTTCCTTCAAGGATTTCCTATTCTTTTTCCTTTGTGCGAAGTATTGTCAAGCATCTGTGCAGGTGCAAGGTATCACGAAAAAAGAGTCCATCCTCCAGGGAGGATGGAGAAGGCCAGGTGGGATCTCAGGGTCTTTGGGGCACAGAGAGCCATTCTGGTCGCTGGCACTGGGGCAGGATGAACCTTTTGTGGATTGAACTTGGATGTATTTTCGAAGGAGTTTAGGCTCCCAGAAGCACCGAGCTCCGCAGGTGTTTGCTGCATTTCCTAGCACATTCTTCGGACCTCCCAGAAGATACCAGTGCCACCAAGAGCAGAGGTCCCTGCAGGTGGCATCGGCCTGTGACTGCAATCAAGCTGGACTGGCCCATTTGCAGGTGTCCCAGGTAAGGAATGAGCTCCTCCTTGTCACATAGCGGGGCACAGCTTTGGGGCTAACCATGGCCACAGCATTCGTGCTGCCAGTGACCCTGACACCCTTGCAAAGCATAGGGGCTCCAGCCCTTTGTCTGGCAGCCCTTAGGGACCCCACGCCCATCTCGAGCACATCTCAGGCCAGTGGCTGCAGAATTAAAAGTATGCTGTTAACAGATGGCTTTTCTCTGAAATACCTGCCATGACCCCATGGCAAAAGCCTTGCGAAATCTCTCTGAACGCCGTGTTGCCAAAGGCACGGCCCTTGGCTGACTGTCTCCTCGTGGACTCTGTGTCCTTCTGGATTCATCTGCAGGGATTTGATACTTTCTCTCAAATTGTTCCTAACTGTGTTAAGCAGTACGCGCAAAGACCCCCCTGAAGCCACCCCTGTGCATTCCCTTCCTGTGATAGTTCACTTCTAGGGCATGTCTTGCTGTGTGTCATGTACTGCAAGACTATTTCAGCATCCATTTCCACTTCTGATGTATTTATACCCTTGCAATGTGTCCAGAGCTGTTTCGGTCTATCCCTGCTTGAGCCCCCAGCTCGCAGCAGGACTTTGTCCTCTGACAGCACGGGTGGCTGCAGGCACAGCCACCTCGAGCTGCCCCTTGCAGCCCTCCGGGCACACCAGGACAGGCTGGCTGGGACGCTCCAGGGGCAAAGTCCTGCCAAACCCCCCCCCATCTGCCAGCAGCTTTGGCTTCCTTTCGGGTAGATAGCCAAGAGGCAAGTTGAAAATTGTCCCCCTGAAACATGGTCTCTGGTTTCCCTGAGCTTCTCAGAGCAGGCGCCGCACGGGGAGCCAGCCCGCGGGCTCAGGATGACCTCCAGGCCACCATGAGTGCCATGGCTCATTGTCTCTGCAGGCATGACGCTGCTTTGCTCGCAGAAGAAAAACATCGTGATCCTTTTTCCCGTGCCTTGGCCTCGACTGGTGTTTTGCCACTCCTGTGACTGATGTTGGCCTGGGTGCAGCCCAGCTGGCTGTGCCGGGCCGCTCCCCCCCCAGCAAGCTCCGGTTGTGCAACTGCTGCGGGGCGGCCGCTCGGCCTCTCCCCGCCTGGGCCAGCACTCCCCGCACCGCCTATAAATCCCGTGAGCGGCCGCCGCGACGGGCCCACGGAGAAGGCCTGGGAGGTAAGGTGGCAGCAGGCTTGCGTCCTGCAGCGGGGATGTCATCGATGGTCGTGCGGCCACAGCTGGCATGGGTGGGGTGCCAGAAGGTGCTTGCGCAGGCATCTCCATGGCGAGTTGTCACCGCTGCTCGTGCTAGCAGTGGCGTGCACAGGGCTGGCGGGAGCTGCCTCTGCTCGGCTCCGCAGGGGGTGGAATCCTACCGTGTGATGTTCCAGCAGGCATTTTATTATTATTATTATTATTATTATTATTATTATTATTATTATTATTATTTCCTTTAAGCGAGGCTTTGGCACAGCTCTGAGGCTTAGCACGCAAATATTTGCACAGCCCATAGAAAGGGAGCAGTCGGACGCCGCTGTGAACAGTACCCGTCCGTGACACTCAGGCTCAGCCGCATCTGTGCCAAGCCCATCGCAGGGGCGGGCACCACCGTGACCATGCGGGTGGCAGTGGTGGGCGCCGGTGTGAGCGGCTTGACGGCCCTCAAGTGCTGCCTGGACGAGGGGCTGGCAGCCACCTGCTTCGAGCGCAGCGAGGACATCGGCGGGCTCTGGCGCTACGCGGTGAGTAGCTGCAGGGCAGCCGTAGGGGGGCAGTGATGGTGGGGACGGGGGAGGCTGATGCTGCTGGTGGCACCAGGAGAACATTGAGGATGGCAGGCCCAGCCTCTACGCCTCGGTGGTGAGCAACACGTCCAAGGAGATGTCAGCCTTCTCGGACTTCCCCTACCCCGAGGACTTCCCGGTGTTTGTGCCCCACGCGCGCCTCCTGGAGTACCTGCGGCGCTACGCGGAGCGCTTCGCCCTGCGGCAGCACATCCAGCTCGGGGTGAGCGAGGAGGGCAACGGGGGACGGGATGGGGCTGCCCGCGGCGCTGCTGGCTCACTCGGGCATGACTCCTTCCGTCAGACAACCGTGCTCAGCGTCAGGAAGCGACCCGACTTTGCCACCACCGGCCAGTGGGATGTGGTCACGGAGGCGGGCGGCACACGGACGTCGCACGTCTTTGACGCCGTGATGGTCTGCAGCGGCAACTTCTGGGATCCGTCCCTGCCGCTGTACGCCTTCCCCGGTACGGCGGGTCTCTGCGTCGCTGCCGCGTGCTGCGTCCCGTCACAGCAGGGATGAGTTCACCCCAGCTCCCAACCTAGTGATGTTTTGCCTTTATTTTTTAGTACTTTTGAAGCCGGTCTCAGGACAGGAGAAGTGAGGGTAACATGCCTTCCACAGAGCTGACCCCTCTGGGCAGCGTGCCCTTAACCTCTTTGAAGGAGCCTAAGGAGCTGGGGACTTTTCTGTTCTGCTACCAGAGAAAAGCTCATTTTGGGGGTTGATATGTCAGACTTTCAGAGCTCAGGCCTCATTTTGGGGTGGAAATACTTTTCCTGTGCATATGGGATGGACAACTGGAGTTCTCCATGTCCCAAGCGGCCACTGATAAGAATTCCTAGCTCTTGCCATCTGGATTGTTTCCGTACCACTTATCCCAATGAAAACTGCAAATTCTGATGTGTGCTTGCTGAAGTAATTAAGAGTAAGAGCTGGTTTTTTTTGTTTGTTTGTTTTTGGGTTTTTTTTTTCCCCCAAGGCATTGAGAAGTTTCAAGGCAAATATTTCCACAGTCGGCAGTACAAGCATCCGGATGTGTTCCAGGGGAAAAGAGTCCTCGTGGTCGGCATGGGCAACTCCGGAGTGGACATTGCGGTGGAGGCCAGCCGCGTGGCTGCCAAGGTACTGGGTACCACTGGCTTTGCTGGGCACAGCCAAGGGGTGCAGTAGCTCCGTTTGCAAGCTGCCAGCACAGGAGAAATGAGCTGGGAACCTCTAAATTCACCCTGAGGGGTCCAGGTGGTATCTCTGGGTCCACATTTCTCTGTTGGAAACCTTCCCCAAAAGCTAAGGGACTCCTCTCTTCTCTCTTGCTTCACCCTGAACTCCTGTTGCTCGCAAATCTTAAATATGCCATTGCAGCTTTCTCATCCTATAGCTGTCTGCGCTGTGCTTTGCCTGGGGTTACTTTAGAAAGGCAAAGAAACAAGTTCCTTACCTAAATTTTTGTTTCTCTGCTGTTTCCCAGGTGACAATTTGCACTGGCCGAGGTGCCTGGGTGATCAGCCGCGTATTTGATCATGGCTACCCGTGGGACATGGTTTTCAACACTCGCTTTATGAGCCTCATTAGGAACAGCCTCCCCGGGCCCCTTGCGCGGGGCTTGGTTAGTTACAGGGTAAACCAGTGGTTTAAGCATGAAAATTACGGCCTGCAGCTGGAGAAAAGGTACTTCTCAGGTGGCTTCCCTCCAGCATGGTCTCAAAGGGGTTGCATTGCAGGGGGATGGGAAGAACTCACTTTGCTGGAGCCAGACTAGCACAGGAACAAAAGCCACATGTGTGGGAACGTGCAGACTGACTCCAGACTGCAGTGCTGGGGATGACCCATGGAAGGGGTTTTCTGGTCCAGCTGGAGAAGGTGAGCTCTAGCCCTCTTAGGAGGTCTGAAAAAGAATACTCCAGGCGATTCCCCAGAAAAAGAGGAGAAAGGAGACTTAAAGCATGAATCAGCTCTGAAAAGAGTAGGGTTTAAGGATAATTGGATGAACGGTGGAAGAATGAAGGAGATATCCACATGAGCAACTTGGGCTGTGGGACAGGTGACATTATCGGAAGCATAAAATGCTCTAGTGTTTGGAGAGGAGGGAGGCAGCACTGTTTGTCTTGGAGCACATGAGGCTGTGGGTTGGAGACCCCAGAGAGTACGGTACAGTGTGGAGCTTGTCTGTGGTCTCCCAGTATTCAGAGCCCCTTGGTCTCTCTGCAGCTGCCCAATACGAGAGCCTGTGTTGAATGATGACTTGCCAAGCTACATCATCACAGGGAAGATCACCATTAAGCCAGGCGTGAAGGAATTCAAGGAGAACTCAGTTGTCTTCTACAGCTGCCCTGAAGAGGAGCCTATTGATATAGTTGTCTTCTGCACGGGCTACAATGTCTCTTTCCCCTTCCTTGAAGAAGCAGATGTCAAAGTGGAAAACAAGCACGCATCCCTCTACAAATACGTGTTCCCGACTCATCTGCAGAGGCCCACCCTGGCTGTCCTTGGGCTGATCAAGCCCCTTGGAGCAATCATGCCTGTGACAGAGATGCAAGCACGCTGGGTGACCCGGGTCTTCAAAGGTAGGAGAGTGACGTGAGCTCTCCTTTGCACACTTGGCACAACTTTTCCTCTGCACGCACCAGGAAGGACTTCTGTGCATGGGGACATCATCGCTAAAAGTTAATTTCCCAGTGGATGAGGAACCATTTCTAGGGCTCACACTTAGCTCTTTCCAAATATTTCACTTCAGCTGGGCTGCAGCAGCATGACTGCACACTTAATCCAAACTGCATACAAATCCATGGGATCCCCCTTGAACCTAGCTGAATTGCTGTTGTTGCCTGTTCAGCTAATGCTTTATACCCTGTCTGCAGAAACTAATTTATACAAACATGTAGAGCTGGTTCCAGGCAAAATTCCCTACTGCTGATCTAAACTGTAGAAATTGTCTATTCCTGCCCTTCTAGGGAAGGGCTTCCAATATTTTGCATCACCAAACGAGTTCACATGTTTCCCCAGAAGTTAGACTTTGCAAGGTGCTCTCCTCTGTTCCTCTAGGCTTGTGCCATCTGCCTCCTCGGTCTGCAATGGAGGATGAAGTAATGAAGAAGAGTAAAAACCAAGTCTGGTAAGACAGACCTCACAGTCCAAGTCTTCCTGGTGGAAGAGTCGTAGTGGATAGGTCTCTAAAACACATTGCCATTCTCTTTATATAAGCTGATTTTGCTTTCGGCAGGGTTTGGGACTGGGCAGCCCCTGATATCCATTCTTCATGCCCAATCCTGTACTAAGAGGATGCCAATTGTATTCAAATGTAGTAATAAAGCTAGTGAAGTGCATTTGTTTTCCATTCCCTCTGCAAACCCAGCTGATGCCAGTCTCTCCCCACCCCATTTTCTGCAATTCATTAAGGTTCGGCCTGCTCTTCGATGAAGTCCTCAAAACTGACTGCCTGGTGTACTCAGACGAGCTTGCCTCCTTCATCGGTGCGAAGCCCAGCGTGCTGGCACTGCTCTTCAGCGATCCCAAACTGGCCTTCACCATTTTCTTTGGCCCCTGCACCCCCTACCAGTTCCGGCTGCAAGGCCCCGGGCAGTGGGACGGGGCGCGACAAGCCATCCTCACCCAATGGGACCGGACCCTGAAGCCAACGAGAACCAGAGTCACCAGCGGCTCTTCCAGCGTCTGGCCTTCTCTCCTTTCTGTGTTTGGCTTTCTCCTGCTCGTGGTGGCAGTGGTCTTTGGTTTCCAGTAACTCTGATGTGATTAAAAAGCCTGTCTGTCTTTGTCCTGGGGAATGTAATCTTGGATCAGACGGTTCCATAAGGTGTGCTGGGGTATGGCATGCATGGGATAGGACCAAAGGGATTTCAGCAGATAAGGGGAACAGGTTTAAAGCTTTAACCAACAGCACTAAACCCTCTCCCCTCCAGCTACTCATTTGGCTCAGCTGGTGAAGCTGGTGGTACCAGCCTCCTCCGGGCATTCTTCACTCCTCTCTGACCTGCCCGCATGGCTGCTGGTGTGATCAGTGCTTGCTAATGTGCTCTTCAATGCCTACCTGCAGGCCCCCAGCATAGTTCCCTGGCCAGACCAGTGGTGGAGCAGCTCCCGGGCTGTGAGCACGCATCCTATAGCCCTGTGCCCTGAGAACTCTCACGTAGCACCAGAAATGAATTCCTGAATTACCGAATTCCTGGGGACATCAAGCATGTGTCCAGCACAGACATGGCACTGGGCAACCAACTGGAGCAGGATTGGGCAGCCCTTGCGCACAGATGCCGCTCTGAGCTGCTGTGGGAGTCCTTGCAAGCTCATCCCTAGGGATGCAGCTGGATACTGGGCTGCTCATCATCCTGGCCCTGAGCCCCTGCCCAGGTCGGGGTAGGTTCATGTGCCATTTCCTGCTCCGGTCTTGAAAGAGATGAGGAAGGACCACTCCTAGCCCCCTCTCCCTAGGGCCAGTCCCGCTCGAGAGGAATCTCTGTGCCTGGCCCCGGCGCACACAAATGTCGTCGTTCCCAGCCCTGCCGCGATGAGCCCAGAGCTATTTACCCGCTTCCTGCGGGCGGGCTCGGGCGGGCGAGCGCTGCCCGGCAGAGAGCCTTCTCCCTGAGGACACTTTGAAATACACCAGCGGAGACGGAGAGCGCGGGTGCGGGAGCGCAGGGGTAAAGGTTGGCGGTCTGGGAAGGAAAGTGCGCTGGGACTTTGCGGACTTTAGCCTGTCATTTAAATCTGTGGTCGGAGAAACTCCAAGCAAAGGACGGACGAAGCCCGCACGGAAAAGCGCAGCGTTGCCCTGAAAAGGTTTGTTCCTAATTTCTTTCCACTCGCGTTTTGTTTGCTTTCAGGAAAAGTAAAAAAAGATTAGTGCTTTGTTGCCTTGGAGTTTCTCCTGGGGTTTGGACTGCAAAAGTGAGGCCAGGCTGTGGGTCCAGCCAGCTCCAGAGCTCGTCTTGCAAACAAAACAGGCTGTAGGCAGCCCTAAAAAAAAGAGAGGTGACGTTTATCACCCAGGACGTATTGCTCCTGTTTCCTGACAGACATGTCTGGGTGCCCTGGGAAGTGCTTGGAAAGGGGACCTGAGGAGTGCTGCAGGCTGGAAGTTACTCAGCATTGGATACCCAGTTATCTGAATCTCTTGGCTGTGTAGCTGGTTGTAGTCAAACCTCACGCTGCGTCTGGCAGAGCAGGGCTGAGAAAGTTCACGAGATCCTTCTAGTTCTTCTACTTTTCCAGGAAGGGCTCTCTAGATATTTGCATTTTCTTGCTTAGATTAACTTACTGTTTGCCTTAAAAGTTAGAGGTTGCTCCCTTTTGAGATATTGCAGTTAAAGGTTTTGCTACCTAATCAAATGTAACAAATCGGGGTTAATTTTTCTCTAGTTCCTTCGTTTTGGTGTTAAATCAATGCAGCATAGCCTTCAGTTTGTGTGCCCTGAGGTCCGAGTTCCTCCGCACGCTGAACTCCTGGGTTTCTAACTTTTCCTTTCCTTTTTACTTTCCTGTATTTTGTAATGAGCAGCAGCACTTCCGTTACTGTTCATGACCTCAGATTCGTTAATCTCCATTCCCACTCGGAGTCAGGCATTACAAGTTTTTCAGGCATTACAAGTTTTTAAAAGCTTCTTACCCTGCTGCCAAGAAAATGTTATTTAATTGAAAATTAAAAGAAAAGGAAGAAAATGAGTTAATTTAGCTGAAAAAGTTTCTTCGAAGTGTTTCCAGAGGGCAATTTGCTCAGGTTACACTGCCTGCCATGAACCCTGGGGCTCTCTCTTTGCCTGCATTGTGTAGGGGACAGGTGAAACCCTGTTTCTAGAGGGAGGAGCCCAGGTTTCCTGGCTTCATGAGGTGACTGCCTCCAAGCCATCACCCTGTCCAGTTCAGCATTCTTCTGAAAATAAAACACAGAAATAAGGGCAAAAGTTTTTGCACTGGAATGTGAAATGTCAAAACTTTTTCTTTTTCCCCCCTCAAAATGGAGCTGTTGTTTTTCGACCACTGCCTTACTCTCCAGCTTCTTTGAAACACCTTCAGCTGAAGCTTCATTGTCTGAATTTTTGGGAAGCCTGGTGCTCACCCTGCAAGCCCCTACCGGCAATGTGGCTGCCCCCATAATGGTGAACCAGGACGGGTGCCCTATCCAGGCCTCCCCAAGGCAGCTCCAGGGAGAGAGCCTGGACCACCACGGCCCCTCCTGAGTCATCAGGGCCACATCCAGAGCCCTGGAGGAGCAGCTGGGTCAGGGCGCAATGCAGAGCAATACAAAGAGGTCTCTGAGCTGAGACAGCGATTGAGGAGCAGCTGTTCCAGAAATGGCTTTAGAAATGAGAAGTCCTCTTGCTCCTTTCTGTCAGTGTGGTGTAGTAGGGAAGCTCTCCAGAAGTAGGGTGATGCCTGAGAGGCAACGCCAAGGGCGATCCTAAACCAGTTAGCTGCGACGACCATCACCTCTCTTTCCATGCAAAAGGAGTAAATAAGGAAAAGGAATAAACCAAGAAAATAATTATTATGCCCTTTCAGTGAGTGAGACTTCTGGCCTGGCACTCCTGCTCGTCCTCCTGCAGGACACCATGGTGCGACGAGTGGCCATAATCGGGGCCGGGGCCAGCGGGCTGGCTTCAATCAAGTGCTGCCTAGATGATGGGCTGGAGCCCACCTGCTTCGAGCAGAGTGAGGACATCGGGGGGCTCTGGCGTTATGCGGTGAGTGGACTCTGCCTGCACAAGTTAGTTTTTCCCTGGTTTCACTTCAATCTGACCTACCTTTGAAGAAGAGGGAGCCACTGTGGCCTCTGGGACTGTCTCTGTCCCAGGAATAGGGCTCTGTCCCTGGTTCCAAGGGCAGAAGGGAATGGGGGAGCAGAAGCTGTGGTTTCCAGGTGCCTGTGCCTCCTGCAACGGCCACATAGGGCCAGGCATGAAGGCTGACGGGACTCTACTCACCTTGTCCTGGAGCCACCAGTGGAGATGAGGGAAGTTAGATGCAGTTGATTCCTCATGTCCAAGCCACTCTGACGACGCAGAGGAACTAAGCCCGTAGCTGTCCCTCTGCCATCTACACCACTAGCTTTCCACAGGACACAGCTGACTGCGGGAGGATCAGCGTGTACCGGTCCGTCATCACCAACACCTCCAAGGAGATGTCCTGCTTCAGTGACTTCCCCTGCCCAGATAACTTCCCCAATTTCCTACCCCACCACCAGCTCCTGGAATACTTCCGCATGTACGCTCAGCACTTCGGCCTCCTGCAGCACATACACTTCCAGGTGAGCCAGGGTCCCAGTGTGTCATGGCTATTAGAGATGGTTCAGAAGAAGCTGCAAACACCGGGGCATGGCCCAGGCCACGGGTTAAGAGCATGCACGAAGTTCATACGGACTGTGGATCTTTTGCAGCTTGTATATAAGGGTGCTTGAACACACACTGCAACACCCGGGGACAGTCCTCTGTGCCTTTCCAGCCCTGGGCTTTGCTAGAGGAAAGGTTCAGTGCTGGATTTAATGGCTTCAGAGGCAGAATGAAGGTCAGGGATTAAGACACAGTCGCTGACTATGATTTTTCTTGGGCTTTGATGCAAGACAACAGTTTGCAGTGTGAGGAAGCGCCCTGATTTCTCCACCTCAGGCCAGTGGGATGTTGTCACTGAGACTAAAACAGGCCGGGAGTCGCACGTCTTCGATGCTGTCATGGTTTGCACTGGTCGGTACCAGGAGCCTCTTTTGCCCTTAGCTTCTTTTCCAGGTAAGCCCTGCCTTTGGTGGGCTTGCAGGGGCCATTTCCATGAGGAATGTGGTGTTAGGAGAGAGGGAATGCCAGGCAGAGCATGGTTGCTCTTGGCAGCACCCAACAGAGCCAAGGTCTTTGTGGGCTTCACAGTACTTGGCTCTGATGACCAGAGGGAGACGGGAGGCAAAATGAAGGGGCAGGAGGGTTGCAAGGGGAGCAAGATGAGCATCGGCTGGTAGGAGATGCTCTCTGTCTAGGTATCGAAACACGCTTTAGAGGCCGGTACCTGCACAGCAGGGAGTACCGAGACACGGAGGGTTTCCAGGGGAAACGAGTGCTCGTGGTCGGCCTTGGGAACACCGGCGGCGACATCTCCGTGGAGCTGAGCCGTGTGGCTGCGAAGGTACGGCCCCGCCATGGTGCCGAGCCAGCATGCAAGCCGGGCAGCGTGGTCATCCCCGGCACTGCCAAGCTGGGTAGCATCTCCTCCCGGGACAGGATGCAGCCAGGAGCAGACTGTATCCCACACCAGTAACTGTGGACGTGTCCAGGGAAGGCATTGCCTAATGGCTTTCTAACTAAATGGACCTCCAAATTGCGGGCCAGCAAACCAAGCGGTGAGTTTAGGCCATCAGGGAGGCAGGCAGAGTGGCTGGGTTGCGGCTGCTGGAAGGCTGTTAAAGCCACCAGAAGCTGGCCATTCATCTGGACACCTCCCTCCCTCAAGATAGTTAATTCAGCTCCCTGCTACCAAACTCATGTGCTGGGATCTGTCTTTCAGGGCAAAAATGGGAATTTTGATCTTAGAGCAAGAAATGATCAATCCTGCCTGCTTTCCCAGGTGTTTGTCAGTGCCAGGAGCAGCACGTGGGTGCTCAGTCGCATTTCCTCTCATGGTTTCCCTTTGGACACGGTCACTAGAACGCGCTTAATGCACTTTGTTGAGTGGCTTCTCCCATCAGCCATCATGACAAGGATCAAGCTTGCAAAGTTCAATTCATGGTTTAACCACACAAACTACGGCTTGGCTTCTGTTCAAAGGTATTTCCTCCGATTGCTTTGTTGGTTCATTGGTGGGTTTTAACGACTGGAAATGTGTAATTGAGCATTGCAAAGAATAGCTGAGGAAGAACAAACTGTTAATGGGGAATCAACCTGTTTTTTAATCAGAACTTTTTATGATGCATTGTTTTTTTGTACTAAACTCATGGTCACACGATGTAAATGAGACTGTCAGGAGGTTTCCTCTTGGTGCCTGTGTTCACAGCAGAGTTGGAACTCCCAGTTTGGCTATAGGGGACTTTTGGATATAGGTTTTCTGCCTGCAGGGAGATGCTCGCCTTAGCATGAAGCTGTCAGGGTGGTGTGGCTGCTCCCTCTGAGGCCATGCGAGACGGGCCAGTGCCCTGGTCTGTGGGGCCGGAGCCCCCATGCCACACATGGCTCTCATCAACAGCTACTGCGAGAAGGCAGCAAGCCTGTTACTCCAGTGTGTTCCTAGTAAAGCTGGAGACTTGATCAGACTTCAGGGAAAATCTACTAGGGAGGCACAGGCAACTTGGGAAGGTTGTGGAATTACCATCACTTTGGCATTTGAGGGGCAGGTTAAACTTACCTCTGGTTGCTTTGCGGTGGCTGATCCTGCTTTTGGGGGCAGAGGTAAAAATCTGAGCCCCTCAAGATCCCTGCCAGCATTAGTTTCCTTGATTTCTGCTGCAAAAGCCCTTTCCAGGTGTTTCAGGACCCCTTCACAAGCTAATGCTTCTCTTCTTCTCCCTCTGTGTGCCAGTCCCAAGTTTAACGTAATTATAAATGAAGAGCTGCCATTCTGCATTCTCTCGGGGACTGTCGTGTTGAAACCAACGGTGAAGGAGTTCACTGAAAGCTCGGCCATTTTTGAAGATGGGACGACGGAAAACATTGATGTGGTGGTCTTCACCACCGGATACGGATTCTCGTTTCCCTTCCTGGAAGACTCAGTTCGCAGCCTCTTCCAACAGAGCTCTTCCCTCTATAAATGCATCTTCCCTGCAGAGCTGGAAAAGCCAACACTTGCCATCATTGGCTTAATACAACTGACAGGCTCTGTGATGGTGGGAGCAGAAATGCAGGCACGCTGGGTGACAAGCGTCTTTGCAGGTAGGAGCCGGCGTGCCTGGACAAGGGGACCTGGCACGAGGGAGGTGAGGTACAGCCTGGCCAGCTCTCCACGAGGCTCTGTCCACACTGGGAAGGCACTCTCCATCTTTTGCATTGGGGCTGAGGGCATCGGTAGTGCGTTAGCATCTGGCCCCACGGACTACAGTTTCCTTTTCCTTCTCAGGCTTCAACAAGCTGCCTCCCATCAGCAGGATGATGGCAGATATTTCAAAGAAGAAGAAGCAGCTGGCCAAAGGGTGAGTGCTGCTCACATGCTTCGGGCGTGCTGCGCTGGCCAGGACAATATGGTTGAAGACAGGTCCAGCAGTGCTTGTGTCACAGATACGTCTAGAGTGCCTAACTCTTCCTGAGTGCAGATATTCCTGCAATACCAACAGCGAGACAGGGAGATGCCGTCACTCACTTCCATAGACGACACCCCGAGACACCAAGGCCACATGTACGTGGGTCGAGCAGCACCAAGCTGCTCCATTTCTGCTGAAGCATTGGTAGCCAAAGAGTTCCTGCTGTCTCATGCCCTTCCCAGGCTCTGCAGCTGCAGGAGCATCCCGGGCTGGAGCTTCCCATGGCCGAAGCACCCTCTCCACTGTGCAGCTCCCAAGATTGCTCCAAACACTACTGACTTTTGGAGCAACTCGCAGCAAGATCCATGACGCCTCAGTCTGGTGGCCTCCTTCTCCATGCCGTTATTTCCAAGCTGGAGACTTGGTTTCCTCCAGACTAGTGGTGCCATCTCGTGGCTTCTCCTTCTTAAATCCACTCCCTGGGAGCTCTAGGGACCTGTACACAACCTCACTGGAGCTGGGTAACGCAGCCTGTGGGTTGACTGGGTGGCAGGTCAAAAATGAGTATTAGACGAGGCTCTAACATATCCCTTATGTAGATAGGTGCTAAGTATCACCCAACCTTAGGATCACCCATCACCACAGGTCAGGATATGTCCTCAAAGCTAAGGGACAAATGCATTGGATGAGCTGCCTCGCAGCCTGCAGCTTTTTTTGGATGGCCTATATGGAGTCAGGCGATATGCATTTCGGGTTAGATCCCATGATGCATGGGCCACAGTTGGATCATACAATTGAAGATACCAGTGAAAATCTAGGCCAAAATGGAGTCATGTGGATTTTCATCATGAGCCTCATCTCTTGCAGATGAGCATGCTGTCCTTGTATGTTTTGTTGCGTAGAAATATGGGAGTCTGAGTTACACTGGAGCTAAATCTGCCTCAGACCTGCTGAAGGGTACTGAGCACACGTCTCCTGTAGGGAAGACAAGGCTTGGATTTGTCCCATGTGCTCCCTAGTTGCAGGGCTCAGCTCTGCTGCTGGGACAAGGTAGAGGAAGAGCTTGGGCATCTCTGGCCCATGGACTTGGTCATGAAAATGACCCAAGTTCTCAAGTTCCTCATGTCCTGAGAGCCAAAAAGTTGCATCTCAGCTTCCCCTAGCAGACCCTTTGGCAATTGTAGTAGTGAGCATAGGTTCCTTCACTGCTCAAAAAGGGCTGGAAACAGGCCATGACATTGCTTTTTTTTTTTTTTCTCTCTTCCTTGTCTTATTTCTGTCCTACTGAAGGAGTCCCCCCGAGCAGGTGAACGTGCGCATGAATTTTGTTAGCTACATGGATGACCTTGCCTCGTGTACCGGCGTAAAGCCCAACATGCTGTGGATGCTCCTCACCGACCCCCGCCTGGCCCTGGCCGTGTTTTTTGGGCCCTGCCTGCCCTACCAGTACCGCCTGAGGGGCCGGGGCCGCTGGAGCGGGGCTAGAGGCGCCATCCTCACGCAGCGGCAGCGGGTGCTGGAGCCCTTGCGAACCCGCATCCTCGATGATTCCTTGGGAGGCTCCACGGGCTCCAGCTGGCTGGGGTTCCTGGCCCTGCCCCTGCTTCTCCTGCCCCCTTTCCTCCTGTCCTGGCGGATGCTCAGGCCACAGACCCAGCCGTAGGTGACAGCTGGCATGTGTCACCTCCCTGCTCTCTTCTCGCCCTGGTTGGCTCCCGCAGGGCAGAGCCCAAGAGGCCGCTAGGTATGGGCTCTGTGGCCGAGCAGGGCCTTGGCCCCGAGAGCACCTTGGCTCACGGGGACCTTGGTGAGGGAGCTAAATCCAGATCGTGTTTCTTGAACCTCTCCATGGCTCTTCAGAAGGACCCACAAAAGAGCGAGATGTTTGAAACGCTCAGGGCTCTTTTTATTTGCCTGGTTACTTCTGGGGTGTAACTGTAAATAAATCTCACTGCTTTAGACTTCTGCGATGTTTCTTTGCGATGGGGTTTACTACTGGGGCAGGGAGGAGGCTTTTTCGAGCAGCCCTAGTAGCCTGAGTCCTGCTGGCGGCAAGGATGGTGTCCTCAGTGCAAGGCTCCCTAAGGGGCCCTGCTTGGAGACTCGTGCCCCTCAGGGTACACGGGGTGGACGCTCTGGTAGTACCGAGGTGCACGGCGCTGCACAGAGCTCCAGCACTGGTGGCAGTGGGCACATGGCACTCATGCGCCAACGGTACCAGGGCGCCCGGAGCTTGCGCACAGGCGGTGCCGACTGCTCGGGGCTCACGCACTAGCGGGACGAGGGGGACGGAGCTCGCGAACCGCCGTTACCACTCGCTCGG
>VZSV01000052.1:2640884-2657041 GCA_013398735.1 Nothocercus julius
AAGTGAATTGGGGTGTTTAGAGGCCTTGCATTGGATGAGGTAGTTCATTGATCACCAGAGGATTTTAAGAGCTGGATGGACAGCTCTCTTGCTCTCTGGTCTTAACTCAGATACTCTTGCATTTTGATTTATCTGAACTGTTCTGGAATCTATATGGAAATAAACAAAAAACAATCATGCTAGAGGATATAATAGTTTGTGTGTGTGTGTGTGATTACTGGTCAGATTAAATTGACAATATAATAATATTCTGTTTAGGTGAATGCACTCTTGTGTGCCTACCTGATGATGAGTAGTGACTCTGGCAAATTCCAGCTAAGAATGTTTAGTGCAATGTAACTGATAATTGCTGGGTTCTTTTTCTCAAGGTCAGCTATCCAGGGAGGAAGGAGGAAAGGGGATGACCTGATCTGCTTTAACAAGCTTGCAATTTCTTGCTACAAGTAGCAAGAAGAATAGTGTAACTTTTGATATAGGGAATTTCTCTCCTCCTTGCCTGAACATGTTGTCTTTCTCAGTTTGATAAAGAAATTCGACTTGGCGTATTTAATATTTTTAACTGCAGAGTTCATGATATTCTAATTGGGGAAAACAATTCAGAAATATTGTACCACAGGTAATGGTGTTTGAGCCCTTGGCTGCACAATTGGGTTAAATCATTGAGCTTTGTTCATAGATTGCTAAGTGCTGGTAGAAATTTCATATGCTTTGAGGATTCATGGATGTAATGTATTCTAAAGCGTCTCCACCTAGCATGCTTAAAAGGAGTAGCAGTGATACAACAGTGATGATGCAGATAAATATGGTGTAAACTTTTTTCTCATGAATTTTGCCTCCTGTATTGGCTATTGTCAAATTATTTACCCTTCTGGTGTTTATATTTTCAGGCTAATTTTGAAGGGTGAGAAGGAGGTACCAGACTCGATGAGTTTCCATCGAAATGTCGGAAAAGTCAGGCCAGAGTACAAAAGCAAAGGATGGAAAAACCAAGTATGCAACACTCAGTCTGTTTAATACTTACAAGGGAAAATCACTGGAAACGCAAAAAACTACAGGTGAGTACACTGACTTTAGTTTGGCAGTATTTCCTCATCACAGCAGTACAGGCATCTAGAAGTGCAAAAGCACGTGAGCACCTGACCGCCGTAAGATTTTTGACCTTCTTGACAGAGTGGTTAAATGGAAGAATTGTAGGAAGGAATCTTGATTGCAGTTTCTGATTACTTGTAAGTTAGTGTTTCAACTCAAGAAAACAATGTTTTCAGGTTACTAGAAAGTAGAATATAGATGAATAAGAGAACTGTTTAGTATCCGCACTCTCTTTTTGTTATCAGCATTTGACATGCCATTCCCTAGCTGTTTTTTTAACTGTAAGTTGATGGGCAGTGGTATAACAGTGCTTCTGCCACTGTGCATATTTTGAGATCTTAGTGAGTGTATTTGTTCATGCTGCTTCCTTCCACCTACTTCCCCTCCAATACCTTTAAGGATAGAAATAACATAAATAACAAAACCTGTGCAGAATGGGAGGTGCTTTATCTACAAGACAGGAATGTGCACTATAATATCACATGCATCATCAGTTTTCTGCAGGCAAACACAGGGTGAAACTTTCCTGAAGTCCCAAACAAGGCCAGCCTGGTTATGCTTTGTCATGAGTGATAGAGTTGAGAAGCATAGGAAGAAGAAAAACAAACAAACGCAAAAAACTCTGTAGGCCTTGAATGTGATTTCATATATTTGCTTAAATCCAGGGAGAGGTTGTGTAAAGCATTGGGATCCAAACTTGACAATTATTTTTAATATTATTTTAAAGTTCACAGTAGTTAGATTTTTAGGTTTGAAAACAAGACGCTTGTTTATGTTATAACATACTTAGGTAGTAACTTGTACTTTTTTCACCTGAATTAATTAATTGGTAGGTTGAATGTCCTATGCAGTGTTAGTTTTGTACTGCTTGTCATACCTGTGGACTGGAGTAAATGCACTTTGTAGGAATATTTTTGCAAGGACAGCATCTGCCAACTGAAACTGAAGCACCAGCCAGTGGGCTTGTGCAGCAAAAAAGAAATGGGCTGGACCCATGTCTGTGTTCTTGGACTAATCAAGGTATGTTAAACCCCAAAAGGAGGAAGAGAATGAATAATATTTAACACCATCTTAAAGGGCTTTAAGATACCAACATTATATTTACAAGAGCTCCTCTAGCTTACTGTCGCTGAGCAGTGCTTCTAAAAGTGGGCCATATATCCCATTTCATTTCTGGAATAGGTTAACCATATTGATTTGCTGCTTAAAAAATACTCAAGCTATGCCAAGCTGAATATTTCTAATTCTCTTTTTTAATTAATTGTGAAGTATTTTGAGTTTCGATTTCTTATTCTCTTAAACTTCCTATTTTATTTACTTTTTTTATATAGCTTTTTTTATTATTTCTGTAGCTCTGCTAAGGAGCACTGTTAACTTCCACTTTCTGTTTTGGCATGCAGTTGCTGCACGCCATGGATTGCAGAGTCTTGGAAAAGTTGCTATTTCGAGGAGGATGCCTCCCCCTGCTAACCTCCCTAGTCTCAAAGCAGAGAACAAAGGCAACGACCCTAATGTGAACATTGTGCCTAAAGATGGCACGGGATGGGCTTCAAAACAAGAACAGCATGAGGAAGAAAAGTAAGTCACCAATAAGATCAGGGTGGGTTTGCTGGGACTACTGGGTAGTCCTTCGCACTGATCCTTTATTATTTAGCAAAATAATTTAAAAAAAAAATCCTTATTGCAGGATAAAAAACATGGAGCTAGATAAGCTAACATGGTATTGTGGTAGTTAGGTCTTACTTTACTGGTACAATAAAGCAGTTCTAGTCTCTTAATTTCCCCTGTTATTCTTGTTTTAGCAAAAATAAGTATCAATAAGCTGGAGATTTTGACTTGGGGACACTGACACTCTGGAGGCTTAAGATATTTGCAGAGCCAGAACTGAGAAATACCTATTCTGGAAAAGGATTGAACAGCCTCATCAGTTTTATAGACTGGAAAGATCTTCCTCAAGCTTGTGTTTGTTTCTTAGATTGAGACAAAATTAAGGCTTCTTGAAAATGTCTGCCTCTCTTTCATTGCTAGATAATGAAATTGAGACCATACCTTTGTTCTCAATAGAATTCAACTTCTTTTAATCCCTAGTTCCCTTTTTCTTTTTTTAATGATGTCTTTAGCTTTTCTTATCAGCTTTTCTTATACTTCATAATTTCTGGCAGACTTATTTCTGTCATCTCTCGGTGTTCATGGTGGTGTTTTTTAAAATTGATTTCTTCTGTCAGCCACTGAGCCAAGAGAACATTATTCCAAAATTTTCCCTTCCGAGGTTGTAGAGTGACTGCATTTTCATCATCTAATAAACTGCTTTAAAAGCTGTATTTCTGTTCATGACTGGTTACTGTTTCTTCCCAGCCATTTTTGTTTGTACCTCTTAACTTTCAGGAATCTAATTTAGATAGGTAATGTATTCCAATTTAACTGTTACTATAACAACTGCTGTTATATATGAAAATGTTTTTATACAGAAGAGTAGTTATTGGTTCTTCAGCTGCAGCTATCTCCATTCATCTGCAGTAGTCGTCCTGACAATCTCATTCTGTGCTCAATCTTTCTTGTGTTCATGACTGCTTTTCCTCTGATTCCAGACAGCCAGAAGTGCCGCAGACACAGCCAAAACCTGCAGCTCCTGCTCCTCCAGAAGCAGCTCCTGTTGCCAAATCATGGGCCAGTACCAAGCCAGGTGGGCAAGGAGATGGTAAGTGGTGTTAAAGGTGGTGGGAATCTGGACTGGCCTAGCAGGCTATGAATACTGCTGTGAGAGATCCACACTCAGCAACCTTTTGAGTCTTGACCGAGCCAGCTGGGACTAGGAATGCTGTGGAAGCAACTTTCTTGGCCTGAAGGTGAGCCAGTCCCGTGTCACTCAAGTGAGCTCCAGCCCAATTTAGTCGGTAGCCAGTCTGATTGACTTTTAAAGGGCTTGCGTGGCCTTTTGGGGGAGATTGACAGAGCAATGGTGCTTTTAGCACCAGATCTTGAACAGAGCTGAAATGGGTGGAGGAAATAATCTATATTTTTAGTGAATATAATTCTGGCACAGGAAGGAGCAGCATAAATGCTTAGCGGTCAGTTTATTCATTATTCTGAATTGTTTTATTCAGAAGGTGTATAATCTGCCTTGTATAAATGTCTGTAACAACACTCCTCTCGCTTTATCTTAGATTCCTTGGTTTGGTGTGTTTCTTTTTAGAATGATACTGTTCAAGTAGGGCTTTTTTTGTTTGTTTCTGGGGCAAAATATTAAAGGTATCTTATGTAATTACATGAAAGAATGGAGAATTCTTTCTGTTACTGTGGATCTTACCTTGACTGTTTCTGCTGCGGATGTAAGGTTAGAGTTTGTTCTTCAGCAGACTTTTAAAATTGCCTGTGGAATGAGAGGTTACTTAGAATGTCTACCTCTCCATTATGAAAGATAACCCATAACTTGTTTTGTTGTCCTACATCTGAGGCTTGCAAGATTTGTGTCTGAAAATTTTGTCTTTCATGTTGAAGTGAGCTATTTTCTAGATGAATCTTAGAATAGTAGCATAAATCTGTATTACATGGAGGTAACTTCTAAGCCATTACTGAGAGCTTACTGTTAACATTGCATGTCTAATGACATTGCTGTTTTAATGGAGTAGATATTCAAAGTGAGAGTTCTTAGAGTTTGCACTTTGTGCTCCTTTGTCTCATGCCTGTTGTTTCCTCCATTCTCCACTATGGAAAATCTACTCCCTTAAGCCAGCTCTGTAATTTGTCTTGAAGGAGTGTTGTAGAATAGATGCTTAAAAAAACCCAGTGGTATGCAGATCACTTTGCATCAACCTTACTGCATGAGCTAAGATCATCACTGATGTGACATGGGAAATAAAGTGATTCGGCTCAGTGGCTTAAATGCGTTTAGCTAATTATTTTGTGGTTGCCATGACAACTGTGTGCCAATCCCAGATGGTGCCCTCATTTCACTTCATTAATGTGGTAGTGGGGTTGATGTTTCGAGAAGAAATGCGGAATGTGAGTTGGCATTGACTGTTCGCCCTCCTTCCTGGTTTGAAACTCGGGGTACACCTGTCATGTTCGTATTTTCGTGCTCTGCAGTTGGCTGGTGGGACTTGTGCTTTTTCTAGACGCCTTGTGTGCGTTCCAGCAGGAAGGGAGCCAGCAGCCTCATGCTTTTGTAAATCTTCGTTTGAGTGAGGCAAGACTAAATCCTTTTTGGATATTCCATGTGACCAACTAGAAAGGAAGGACTTCTAAAATGTAATTGCAGCATGTATTTTTCAGCTCTCATGTTGATTAGAAGGTGAAGTTAATTGCTGCTGTAACATCTTTGAAGTCCTTAATTGCTGAACTGTTGTTGGCTGACAGCCGAGCTATTTCAGGTTGATGACCTGAGCGTTATCAAGCTTATCACTGAGGATGGTATTGCTTTGCAATTAGAACATTGCTGCCAGTGTAGACTTGGGCAGAAAATGTTTTCAAGATGTATAAAGCTGAAGAGCATCGTGTGCCACAGGACCTCTGAAGAGGATCCCTTGCCTGTTTAGTGTGACTGCTGCCTTCAGTCCCATTAAACAAGTTCTTGGATGTAGGTAGCTAAGTGGACACAGCAGGAGTCCAGTGTCTGAAAAATAAAAAAAACACAACAGTTAGCATGACCTGCAGAAGGTGAAGTTGGAATCAAGGTTGAAAGTTCTCACTGCAGCCTGTAGGCACAGGTGTAAATATTGTGGTATTTGCTGTTACAACTTTACAATGGAAGAGAGTAAGGATTTTGCCTTCTGTTTGTTTCTTAATCTTGGAAATACATCAAGGTCCCTACACTTTAGCCTTTTTTTTTTTAAGGATTCTTCTGTGGGTTAGAGAAGATACTTTCTGTGTTTTGACTAAAAAAAAACAATATAAGGAAGCCTCTTCCCTCCTCCCCCCCCCCCTTCCTGACTCAAGGGATTATTTGTTTTGGACTGTATGCGTTCAGATCACTTTTTTTGTCTGTTCGCCCCATAGTCTTTGTGGCTTACTGTGCTGTCTTTTACTCCAGGAGCTAAGATAGATATATGAGCAGGACATTATTCAGACTGAAAGAAATTTTCCCTCAGCAAGTTTCAGTGGTTTGGTATTGAACTAATAAGTCAATATTCAATGCCCCTCTGGCAGGAGGGGAAAATGACTTGCTTAAAACCTTTGGCATAACTCTGATTTGGAAGTTAAGGGTTTTTGTTATAGCTAATAGACCAAACATAGATTGTCTTCCTGTGTGGCAGTTTTCTGAACTTCTGCTTTGAATCAAAGAATGTTCCAGTTCTGATGCTTAAGTTTTCTCACAAGATAAAACTGCGACCTTCAATAGTCCAGCGGAATTATTTGTTATTAGAGCAGCAATGAATCTTAGGGGCTTTGGCAATAACAGCTACGTTCTGCCTGTTCTTGAGTGGACTATAGTTGCTGTGAATAAAACAAGGGAAATCTTTGTGCTTGAGAAAAGGATGTTGATATAGCTGAGGAACTTAAGTGCTCCTTGTGTTGCATCTTGTTTCTTTGGGCAGTTCAAGCTGTCGATTTGTCTCTTTGGTTGTTTCAGGATTTTTTTGCAGTCCTGACAGAAAATTGACCCAGTAGATTTGACAACTTTGGTATTTGGGTAGCAAATGTGAATCCTTTTTAAGGATTGCTGTAGACTCATGTGAATTTTGTGTTACCAGTAAATTAATGTAGCTTTCAAGTTCACCTTTTAAGGATGATCAGGCTTAGAGGGTGGGTGGGTAACCTTCTGAACTCTCAGACTACAAAAATCTGTGACTTTGGTTATGTTATTGTGTAGGTCCAGCTATTCAAGTAAATAGTTATTTCCAGCAAGAGTTTCCCAGTCTGCCGGCAGCTGGGGATCAGGAAAAGTCAGGCAAAGAGAAGGATGCACCTGAAGAGCATGGATCTGGACCCAACTTGCGACCCCAAAGTAAGTATTTACTACAAGTTCTTGTGAAATTGCATATATTTGTGTGGAACTTACTTATTACAAGATTGCTTGCTTCCCATATAAAGTACATTGAATGGATTTTTTTTTAATCAACATACTTTTACAATACATACGTTGTTGAAAATGATGCAAACTGTCCTTCCATAAGAAGCTCTTGTAACTTTATTTCACTATATGGTTATCTTGTTTAAGAGCTTGTCATAGGAATTTGTGGGAAAGGGGGCTCCTTTCTTCTTGCTCTACCATGTTCCCTATTTGTGGAAACAACATATTTCTCTGAATCCTATTCTCCAGTTTTCTCCCTGTTTTCCTAAACTGGTCAGTAATCCACTTGTTTCCAAGGGACTTCTGTTGTTTGCACAATACTAACATTTTAACATTTGTGGCATTTAGCAGACAAAAATCTATTTAAAGTGCTCTTCTAATATCAGCTAACCATGAAAATAGTCTTTAGAATTACCCCAAAATGCGCAATACTCATATGCCTAGCCTGAAAGATAACCTAATTTGGAAGCTTGGCCTGCAAGATCAGAATGGACGGTGCTGTGAAAGTCTGGGACCTCCAGCTCTTGTCTTATGTGCTGTGACTAGGTAGATCTATTTCAGTCTTGGATGATTAACTATAGCAAGATGATCATAAACGTAAACAAGATTGGTGTTATGTTTCAGTTCGAGATGTGTATTATTTTCCTAGCCCTTCTAATGGGAAAGCATCAGGCATTATGTTCCTCCCCTAGGAGGAACACTATTCCTTTGTTCCTCTGAACTTTTTGAGGGGGGGTTTGCACCTAAAGAGCACTTTCCACACTGTGGTTGGCACTGCCTTGTGCCCATGGCAGAGAAGATAACGCTGCTGTTGCAGTGGTCTGGGCTTTTGGGAGTCGTGAACTCCCTTCTGTGCTGCTAGCCTGGGTGGTTCTTCATTTGTTTAAGTGTAAAAAAACATACAGCAGTGCAGACTGAGATGATGTGCTGCTTCAGGTTCTCTCCAGGTTTTAGTGTTAAGAGTAAGTCAACAAGAAATTTCAGAGATGTTGCGGGGGGTGGGAGTGGGGGGTGGAACACTAGGAAAGTAGCTGTATGTGTTTGTTCCAGCCTCCTGCATCATTCAATTGTAGTTTTGGTCAGCACTATGTATGCCATTAAGCCCTGCTTTGAAGGTGGTGGCAGAGGGCTGAACAGGCTTGGGGATTACTGTCCCTTTAGCAGCCATGCAAGGAAAACAGAAGAGCTCTGATGGGAATGGAAGTGTGTAGCTTTAGCACTGCCTTGGGTCAGAGGCTTGTCCCTAGGAGAACATCATGCACAGTGAATGGCTTTGAGTTGTTGCTGGTCCTTAAGCATGTGAACAGGGATGCCATGTTTTACGTGTTTTTTTTTTTTCTTTTTTTTTTTTTCCCCCTAATCCTTGCTCTGTAATTTGTAGAGAATGGTAGAAAAATGAGTTGCCTGATGCAAGTGCTTGATTGCTAGATCTTCATTTTCTTAGGCTGTTTGTTCAACACCTGTACCCAGAAGTACATCACTTCCATTCCATCCTTGTGAGTTAGAGCTGAGCCAGACTCTGTAGTCGTCTGCTGCTTAAGAAATTATTTTCCCTTGACAGTGGCTTTTCATATACTATCAAGACATCAAGCTGATGGTGGCCAACTTAAAACAGCTAAAGCTGTGTTCCATGTTGTGCTATTTTAATGCCCTTCCTAAATTGCATTGTATTCTGGAAGATGAGAACACAGCTAGAGCAACCTGTGAACTTAACTCCTGCCCTTCAGGAGTTCAGCTGGGTATAAGTTTGAGGAGGGTTAGAATACAAACCCTTTTTTTTTTGAGTAGTCATTGCTTGTTTTGGCAGTAAATATTAACACCCATATGTACAGAGGTACATGTATCACAGAAAACTCAATAGACAGAATATTTTTTCATTTTATTTGCCTCTGATTCTGTAATATAAAGTCTGTTTTTGTTTTCTTTTTTTTCCCTCGTGCTGATTCTGCCCATGCAGATAGTACCAACTGGAGAGAAGGTGGCAATAAGAACAACTCGCCTGGATCTCCAACTGATCAAGAAGCTAAAACTCCTGGGCAAGATGATAATGCTGCAGCGCCTGGAGAACAAAATGATGCCCAGAAGGCAGCAGAAAAGAGACTACCACAGGTCCCTCAGCCCAAGCTGAATGGTCAGCCTCAGCCACCGATCTCATCGCAATACAGGGCAATGATGCCCCCTTATGTAAGTGTGCTATTACTCTACTCAACTAGCAGCCTACTGAAGAGAAAGTGCTAATTATATACTGCTGATCAAGGCTTATAGTCATTCTGCTTTGATGGCTTGATTTCACACACTTCTCATTAGCAAACTATCCCAAGTGAAAAATCTTTCTTCCATTATCATTCCTTTAATGTTATCTGTATGTTTAATACAGCAATATTTTTAACAAGCGACTCCTGTTAAAAACCTTTCCTAGATGTTTAATCAGTATCCAAGAATGGCATATCCTCCTTCCATGCAAGGTCCAACAAGGTTTCCTAATTCTGACCCTGGCAGGTAAGCAACTTTGGAAGTGTTATAGTTGTATGGGCATCAACTGTCTGTAACTTTAAACTAGCTTTTTTTTTCTTTTTTTCTTTCTTTTTTCTTCAATATAGTTATACATGGCCTAACTGTCATTGTTTAGATTTTTCACAAGTTTGATTTGTGTAGAGCAGTGTCATGGGTCACTTGTGTTGCAGAACTTTTTGAAAACCACATCTGTCCAGCTGCAAAACTCGAGGAAATTTTCCACCACTTAGGGCTTTGATTTGGGGATGCTTTTCTGCTGCGTATTAAAACTAGCTTCCTTCCTGTATGTGTTTCTGTAGCTGACAGTGGCTGTGCACGTGCATGGGAGAATGGGGGATTCGGTGTGCAGTGGGGTAGAGTCTTAACCAACGGTGAGGTTGTGGGACGAGAAGCTGAGAGGTGTGACTGGGAGAGCTTGAGTAGGCATAGGGTACAGAACCATAGATGATGGGGAAAGCTTGGAAAGTATAAAGACGTATCTCTGAGGTGAATAAGTTGATATGACTGATGGCAGGTTTGTGTATGTGCTGCACAAGCTAAAAGGTGTGGTTTTCAGCTATCAAGTAACAGCACAGAGCGCCAGGCTTGTTGTGCGATATGTAGACAAGGCTATAGCTTTTACTCTTCCGTTACGAAACTATTTTCAGAAGTCTTGCAAACAAGAAAGAGACCAATATGGTGACATAGCAGTTGTTATTTGAAATACAGTACTCTCACCTGTCTCAAATTCGTATACCATATTTGATATCCTCTGTGTCCTATCTACTTGAAATAATTGCTTGTTACACAAGTTGACTTTGATCTGTTCATGTTGCTAGTTAGTGATGGTGGCCTTTGCTTCTGTTTCTCTTTCAGAGGGCCAAGGGGAAGAGGACCACCTTCCTGGTGCTCAGAACCTATAGAGCGCCCATCCATTCTTAGTGCTAGTGAACTTAAAGAACTAGATAAATTTGATAATCTAGATGCTGAGGCTGATGAGGGCTGGGCAGGTAAGAGTGTCAGATTGACTTTTTTTATATTTTATTTGTACATTAAATCTTTCTGAAATGTTAATTGCATGGTTGTTTATGTAACAGGTGCTCAGAGTGAAGTGGATTACACTGAACAGCTGAACTTCAGTGATGATGATGAGCAAGGAAGTAGTCAAAAAGAGAAGGAAAGTGGGTAAGTTGGTGTTGCCAGTTTTATGAGAATGGCATGTAATTAGCTTAGCTTTTGGGAAAGTTGAATGAACCAAAGCTTACTCATTTTGACAACATGTATTCTAGTAATTCAATGTTATAATAAATTGTGTAACTGTCTGCTCAAGTCAGTTAAGCATACACTAGAAATAGTTCTGATGGTGAGAAACTTCTGCTCTTGTTAAGGTTGAGGATAAAAGGTAAATCACCAAATACCTCGGTGGAGTACACCTTCCATTTTTCTTATTTCTTTGTGTGCAGTGATGAACAAATGCCATCAAAAGACTCTCAAAGTCCTGATGACCAGAAGGAAGCAGAGGAGCAGACAAAGCCTGCCACGCAGGTTTCCACAGCAGCAACCAAAGCATCCTATGGCAAAACCTCTCAGCTTGATCAGGTTTGTGAAGTTTTTGTTTTGTTTTTTCTTCAACTCCTCTGGTAAAAGCCTTATCAGAAGAGGCCCAACTCAGGTGTCTTTCCAGACAGCAAGGTCTATTAAGGTTATGAACATAAGTGAAAGTATTAGGTGCTACTTGTTTATTTACTGCTATAACTGGTTTGATGCTGCTTAGCTTCTTTTAGCTACACAATAAAGATGGCATGTTTTTATAGCATGTCTTTATGAACTCTTGTCAGTTGCTGTAACTTAATTGACAAACTTTAATTTGATACTTTTGTGTGTCCGTGTCCTGTAAAAGGGAATAAAGCTGTGCTTGTGTGTCTGTCCTGTTTTATAGTGGCACTAGGTAAATATGCCCTGTTGGCCTATACATCTTGCCTGATTTTTATATCCTGACTTGCTTTCTTCAGCACAACTTAGCCAACTTAATATCTCAGGAATGTTTTACAAAGACCATGCAGAATTTATCAGTTCATCCAATGTGTTTGTGTGGTTTTTTTTTTGTTGTTTCTTTGTTTTTTTTTTAGGGGGGGGGGTGGTTTGGTTTTTTTGGTTATCCTGCAGTAGAGGAAGATTAATAACTACCTAGACTTAAGGTTCTCCTCTTCATCCCAGGAAAGCTATTGTTAGACTTTTTGAAAAATTTCATGGAAATGTGCTACTTTAGTGAAGGTTTGGAGATCCTGAATTTGTTTTAGCTCTTTTTCTCTCTGTATAAGGACCATACAGCCTTTGAGGATTTGACACTGTGAGGGTGACAGAGCCCTGGAACAGGCTGTCCAGAGAGGTTGTGGTCTCCTTCTCTGGAGATTTTCCAAATCTGCCTGGATGCCACCCTGTGCCACCTGCTCTAGGTGTCCCTGCTTGAGCAGGAAAGTTGGACTAGATGATCTCTAGAGGTCCCTGCCAACCTCAACCATTCTGTGATTCTGTGTAACACTAATTCAGAGGAAAACAGTGCAGTAGCATAAAGTTTGGTATTTGGATGTGCAACGTTTCTAAAATAGAGATGTTATTGCCCTCTTTTGCATATGCATTTATTTCAAATGGAGTGTAGTTTGGTAGATGGCTAGATGTGGTGTCTTAATGCAGTAAATCCAAAATTTGACAACCTATGTCACTGCAAGCTTGCTTATCCTAATACTGTATTCAATCCAATAGGAACGGGGTCCAACACAGCCTTCTATACATGAAAGAGGTGGTCCTGCTCCTCATCCAAAATCTATTCTACCACCGGTAAGAAAAATTGGAGCTGTCTTTATTTGCTGGCATGCAGCCCTTTGATGCTGTCTTGGAGAGAATTAGATGATGTCTGTAGTGAAATCTGTAGGTGGTAGCCTGTTACTGATTTTTAGCAGTCATTATTAAAATCTCTGTGGTATCCTAAGCTCTCTTGAATTTCTCTGGCTCCTTGGTGGGGACTCCTGTCTGAGCTGTCCCCTGAGTCTCTGTGATGAAGTGAACTATAACCAAACCAAGATGATGTTTGTCATCTTGGCATCTTAGCAGTGATGGGTGACGTGTGGCGTGAGGCCAGCTGCATCTTTTTACCACCCCTCCTGGGTTTTGTGAGTCAGAAATGGAGCAGGAAGGTGGGGGCTTCCTTTATGTCTTCCAAACCTTGCTGTGTAAACATGCTATCCAAGTATAAGTTTTGGAAAATAGTTAAAATGTAGTATTTCAGCCGACTGGTGTCGTATGTTCTCTACTAAATTTACTGGTTTCAATATTGCAGCACCCTCCTCCTGATCGTCAGGCAGGACTTGGAAGACAGGGTCCCTTTCCCCCTAAACCAGTACCAGATGAAGATGAAATTTGGAAACAGAGGAGAAGACAGCAGTCAGAGATATCAGCCGCAGTTGAGCGAGCCCGTAAGCGACGAGAAGAGGAAGAAAGAAGAATGGAAGAACAAAGAAAAGCAGCTTGTGCAGAAAAGCTAAAACGGTTGAATGAGAAATTTGGCTGCGTGACAAAACCCTCCCGGGATGACCCTCTAAAAGAGAGAGAGAGGGAAAGGGAGAGGGAGAGGGAAAGGGAACGAGAAAGAGAAAGAGAGAGGGAGAGGGAAAGGGAAAGAGAAAGGGAAAAGGAGAGGGAGAGAGAAAAAGAGAGGGAGAGGGAGAAGGAAAAAGAAAGGGAAAGAGAGAGGGAGCTAGAAAAAGAGAGAGAAGAAAAAGAAAAAATGGAGAAAGCAAAAGAACAAGAAAGGGAGAGTGAGAAAGAAAAGGAGATAGAAAAGGAGGAGGAGAAAGAAAAAGAGGAGGAGAAGCCAACGCCTGAGGTTCCTGAGCCTGAAGAACCTGTGGCAGCACCTGTAGTGGAAAAACAAGAAAGTGAAAGCAGGAATAACAAGGAAGAAAAAGGTATGTTTGCACAACTAGGACTTGTCTTAAAGCTGAACCACAAAACACAGTTGTAGTCTAGAAATTTATATGCACACCTCCTTAGCCTAATGCATCTAGACTATTTGTTTTCTTAGCACATTAACACCACAAACTCCGTCCTTTGTTCTGAGACTTAGACCTATTTGGCCACTCATCAAGCCTTAAAGGAAAAATCGTGGATTTTATGGTTTAGGATGGATTTTGAAGAATACAGGAAAAAAATAGGCTTGCCTTACTTGCTAAAGGATGGACAGCACTTGTGTTACCAAAAAAGCAACATATATTATTCCTGCTCTTCTACTGTTTAGTTCTGCCTAGAGAAGCAGGCACAAAGAGCAAACATTTAAACTTGATGCATTTTTTTGTGGTGGAGCTTGAGTGCCAAAGGACAGCTGTTAGACTAAACTTAATAAGGTTGTGTTGTGAATGCAAATGATTGTAAAACTGATTTTTGGTTCAATTAAAAAAAAAAAGTTCAGAGTTAACATGATAGTATTTATATTCACAGCACTTAGTTCACGTAATCATTACTCTGTCAGTGCTCGTGGTTAATTGCCCGGTTTATCTGAGTTCAAAAGGAATTTTGAGGGATGTATTAACACCCTTGTTCTGTTATCATGAACTAATTCATACTTAGGCTTTTGACTTTTTTTTTTTCTTTTTTTTTTGATACTGAAAATGAGAATAGAAAAGGCAGACTGCTTTCGTTTTAGAAAAAATACTCCTGTAGCTTGACTAAATCTGGCACTCTGATTAGGGCAAAATTGCTGTAATTTTAAGATTCATTCAGTGAGATTGTGTCTAACAACATCTAACTCTTTTACTCTTTTTTTTTCCAGAAGATCAACCAGTCTTTACCTGTCAAGACAGTGGTCGAAATGAGAAAGAGAAAGAGACACAGGTGACTCATGAAAGCGAGCCAGATTCAGGGTCTCAGCCTCGTCCTGCTGTTTCCTCTGGCTATTCTAAGCAATTCCAGAAATCATTGCCACCAAGGTTCCAGAGGCAGCAGGTAACTAACTAGTTTAATAAAAGAAGAAATAATATATTTACGTTAACATCATGTTAATTCTCCCTCATTCTGGAAGAATGTGACTATATGAGTTTAGAAAAGGTTAAGTTGTTCGCTTCCAACTTTAAACTTCTGGCAGGAATTGTTCTGCTTGAAGTATTTCTCACTATTTGGAAATGATGTAATTGAGCGGAACGTAAGAGGGGCAACTGGCTTGTTCTTGCAGAAATTATTGGAAGTAGAGCAATGACTTGTGGGTTCTTGCGGAACCTGAAAGGTTTCTCCTGACAGATTTCCTGACACATGCAGATGTAATTTGCACTCAGATCCTAAGCTTTGAAGAACACTTCACTATATTAATGAATTGCACAAAGTATAGGTTCTGTGTTTTTCCTGAACATAGGCAAGACTGTAGCTATTCTGAATTGTCCAATCTGATTTCCCACTGCACCGGTTCACGCTAATACATGCTTGTCCTTTAATTTTCAGGCTACTTAATGTTACGGGGATGACTTCCATGGATTATTTTAATTTCTGCCCAAATATGCATCTTAACAAACGATCCCTTAATACTTTGTTATGCAGGAGCAAATGAAACAACAGCAGTGGCAGCAGCAGCAGCAGGGTGTGCTTCCCCAGTCTGCTCCATCGCAGCCTTCTAGTGGCCCTGTCCCTCCTCCTCAGCACAGACCTCTCTATCAACCCATGCAACCACATCCTCAGCATTTAGCTTCCATGGGCTTTGATCCACGGTGGCTCATGATGCAGTCCTATATGGACCCGCGAATGATGTCGGGAAGGCCTGCAATGGATATGCCTCCTATTCATCCAGGTAAAACCTAGCAGCGTTTTTGATTGTTGAATTGTCTTGGTTTTGGAATAAAAGTCTTTTTATAACCACACTATGTATAGTAACTACGTATTTTGATGCAGGAGTAATTTTATCATTTAGAATATGTAATTTTATCATTTAGAATCAAGCAGATACTAATAACACTGGAAAAATTGTAGTAATGTATCAGTGTCTATCTCTGATAAAATAAAATCATAGCTTTGCCCTGTATTCCAGGTGTTAGTGACAGTTAACAGCTGTATTCAAAATGTCAATAAAAAAACTTGCTTTGTTACAGGTTTTAAAGTTGACTGAAGTTAAACTGAGTAAAATAGTATTTTTAGCACTCGCCTTTCATTATTTGCTAACAGCTTTATTTATATTAGATTCCTTATAAAAATGAAAAATATACTTAAAATGAAAAAAAGTCATCTATTGACACCTTAAAAGTCTTGCTAATTTTGTGGCTATGGGATTCTTTTCTTAGCACTATAAAGCACTTTTTAATTTGTGGAATAGCAAAGCCTGACTTGCAATTAGAAAAGCTATTGTGCAAAAATAATACCAGTCTGGCATGTGATATAAAGGAGATATTTAACCAGCTAATGAGCCAGAGTAGGGATGGGGAATGCAAAGGAATAGGTATTGAGAAGGAGTCTGCAAGGAATGAATGGAAGAAATAGCAAGCCAAGCAGAAGTAGTGAAAACAGATCTTTAGAAACAGCAACAACAAAA
>VZSV01000052.1:2657146-2694445 GCA_013398735.1 Nothocercus julius
TTTTTTTTTTTTTTTTCTCTTGTTACAGTGGAAGCAGACAGCTTTTTCTTTTGTTGGTAGATAGGGTGCTAGTGGTGAAGATAGGTCTTCCTGAGGTCAGGTGGCAGTGAACAGATTATACGTAGTTCGAACAGTGTGAGTGGCAGAGAAGAAAGAGGGAAGAGAGTGTATTTTGGTACCTCTGATAGGCTTAGTGTCTCTGAATGCAGGTCTCTTTGGTAATCTTAAAATGGTTTTGATTGTTGAATTTAAATCTGTCACAGGAATGATGCCTCCCAAACCACTGATGAGAAGAGACCAGATAGAGGGATCAGCAACTAGTTCGGATTCATTTGAGCATATGGCTCGCTCGGCGAGGGAGCACGCCGTTCCTCTGTCAGAGCCCCGCATGATGTGGGGCTCTGACCCGTACCCCCACACAGAGGCTCAGCAAGCCAGCTCTCCTCCCAAAGTGTTAGACGAGCCTGAAGATTTGAGGTAAGCCTGAGTTCTTGTCACTTCTCTGAGTCTCACGCACTTAACTGTAATTCGTATTATAAAACAGTTTAAACTGTAAATTTTGTTAAACTTTAAAAGGAGCTATGACTGTAGAGATATGATGTACTTGGCACTTGTTTTAGAGCATCATTGAAATTCTGCAAGTGAATATTGATCGTATATAAAACAAAAGACATGCTGCATAGGAAGGACTAGAAGGTTAATTTGCACCTTATTTATGATATGTAATATACGTAAGAATATTTGTGTATGAAAGCTTTCTTCCTCCAACAGTCTTTATTGCTTCTCCTTAGGCCTGAGGCACACATGGAGCAAGAACGAGTTGCTGCTGTCCCTGCTGCTTATTCTGTAGAACACAACCAGTTGGACTCTCATCCAAAGACAGACTTCTTCAGAGAATCGGGAGAGGGGGAGGTACAGAAGTTCCCAAGCAGGCCTTCGGAAGATGTACAGCCTCTCCAAACTGACACACCTAGCCCAGCAGTTAATTTTGAAGGAGTTGATGAGAACATTACATGCAGCTCTCAGGAGGAGTTGGTGCCTGTGGGGGAAAGTCACTCTTCTCTAAAGAGAAGCATTTCCCATGGTTCAAGTCACTCTGTAAAATCAGAAGACCAGAGGAACGAGACAGTAACAAATATTCCTAAATTAAGTAACAGGTCTGTTGAGACAAAGGAGACTGTGGAGAGACTTGAGATTAAGCCAAAAAAAGAAACTTTGATCAGTAATAGAATATCAGAAGGACCAAAACCTGAAAAAACATTCAAACCTAAGTCTGAAACAAGATGGGGTCCTAGGCCTGGTTATGGCAGAAGAGAAGAAGGCAGTGATAGACCAATAAGAAGATCTGGTCCTATTAAAAAACCTGTGCTTAGAGATATGAAAGAAGAGCGTGAACAACGAGAAGAACGTGAGCAGAGGAAGGAGAAAGAAGGAGAAAAAGCAACTAGCGAAAAAATAGGCAAGTCTGAAAAAAGTGACAAAAAAGAAGCACCTCAAGTGCCACTGCCTCAGACTGAGCCCGAAGCATCTGCCTCGAGCAGTGCGGTTCCTCCAGTGAAGAAGGTAACCCAGGATGCTGCTTCAATACCAGCAAGCTCAGAGAGCAGTCAAAGTGAGACAGCAGCTAAAGCTCCAGTGCAACCGCCCACACCTGCAGTGCAGCAGCAGCTCCCAGCTGCACAGCCCGCTGCCCAACAGCTGCCCCCTGCAGCCCCGCAGCAGCCCCCTGCCCAGCCTGTGGCCCCACAGCAGCCCCATGTCCAGCAGCCAGCTACCACAGCAAAGGAGGAGAAGCACATAGAGAAGGTGGCTAGCAAGGAGATGATAGAGAAGCCACGTTTAGAAACCAGACCCGTAAAAAGAGAGCCTGGCTTACCACCTAGGACATACTGGAAAGAGGCTAGGGATAGAGACTGGTTCCCAGATCAAGGATATAGAGGTAGAGGTCGTGGGGAATATTACTCCAGAGGTCGCAGCTATAGGGGTTCTTACGGAGGACGTGGCCGAGGCAGTAGGGGCCATAACAGAGAGTACCCACAACACTACAGAGATACTAAGCCTAGATCAGAGCATGTGCCTTCGGGGCCTGTTAGGCAAAGGGAAGAGAGTGAAACTCGTAGCGAGAGTTCTGATTTTGAAGTCATCCCAAAACGGCGCCGCCAGCATGGTTCAGAAACGGATTCTGACAGTGAAGTTCATGAAAGTGCAAGTGACACACTGCTTTCGGACAAAGATAGCCTCAGCAAAGGCAAGCACCCCAAGAGAGAGGAGAGACCTGATAGCAAGAAACCTCCCAAGCCCCTGATGTTCAAACCTGAAAACAATCTCAGAATAGACAATAGATCCATAGAAAAAAACTATATAAGGGAAGACGAGAATAAACCCAAACCAGGATTTCTTCCTAAAGGAGAGCCTTCTAGACGAGGCAGAGGGGGAATGTTTAGACGTGGTGGTAGGGATCCTGGTGGGCGTCCTCCACGTCCATCTACAATAAGGAGACCGGCCTACAGAGACAATCAGTGGAACCCTCCTAGGCAAACAGAAATCATTAAACCAGAAGATGGGGAACCTCCAAGAAGAAATGAACATTATGGTCCTATACCAGTTGATAAAAGACCTCAAAAATTTGAGAGGAAGTTTGATCCAACAAGAGAAAGGCCACGAAGACAAAGGCCTGCTCGGCCTCCAAGGCAGGATAAGCCACCACGCTTCAGGCGCCTAAAAGAAAGAGAGGCTGCCTCAAAGATAAACGAGGCAGTAACCAACTCCTCAACAAGTGCTGCAGTTAATAATGCAGTTAATGAGCAGCCCAACACGGCACTGGATGTTTCCGGGAGTAAGACACCAGACTTATCCAACCAGAATTCTTCAGATCAGGCAAATGAAGAATGGGAAACAGCCTCAGAAAGCAGTGACTTCAACGAAAGGCGTGAGAGGGATGAGAAGAAAACGGCAGATGCAGCAGCTCAAGTGGTTATAAAAGCAGGAGAAAACACTGGAGCCCCAAAAAGGGAAATAGCCAAGAGAAGTTTCTCTAGTCAGCGGCCTGGAATTGACCGTCAAAACCGACGTGGCAACAATGGGCCAGCTAAACCAGGGAGGAACTTCTCAGGGCCTAGGGGTGAAAGGCGGAGTGGTCCTCCACCCAGAACTGGAAAAAGAGGGTGAGTGCTGGCTTCTCTTGGGAAGTATGTATACGTGTGGACTTGGGCTGTGGTCCTCCCGTGGCTCAGAATTGTTGCTAGTCATTTTAAATTTGCTATAACTGATAGAAAAGAGTGAGACAGAAATACCTGGAACTATGGCTATGTACTTGTTTTTTTTATGTTTGTATACAGAAATTCTTGGAAAATAAATGTAAAAGCTTTGTGCTGTAGATCGTTGTCTTCCAAGTTGGAGTTTTGCCCTTTTGCCCAGGCTTAAGTTTGTGATCAATGCTCTGTTTTAGACGCTACGCAGTAGATACTTATAACCCCATACTGTGATGTGTATTAGGCTGTTAGTTTTCCTGATTATATTTGCTCTGTCCCTGGTTATCAATTTTCTGTTTATTTTTTTTTCTAATACAGACCATTTGAAGAGCAGACAGCAAGTTTGCCTCCTGTTGATCCCATCAACAGCAATTCTTTGCATCAGGAAGAAGGTGGTAATGCTGCAGGACAAAAAAGTGCTAAGGATGCCAGTGGCAAAAAGAGAGAGGAACCCAAGGCTGGTCCAAAACCCAAGCCTAAGGAAAAAGTGGATGCCTTGTCTCAGTTTGATCTTAACAACTATGCAAGTATGTGTTGATAAAATCTGATTCTAACAAGAATTTGTAAATCATACTAGCTTTGCTGCATATAGAGCTAGATGTTTGAAGACTTTTGAAGAAAGATGATCTTCAGAAAATAAATAATACAGAAAAAACACATACTCAGTTGTTGCTCCCTTTGTCATATCTAATTAACATCGTGTATTCCTTTAGTGACGTGCATCTCTGTTTTTTATGTATAGATGGGAACAAGTTTCTTTTACTATCTGTTCTGAACTCTGACATTCAGACCACTTTCCATCACTTGGTTTCTGATAATTTGCTTAACCTTCATAAGCAAAGGCAGTGGATATCACTGATATACTTCCAACTGGTTTTCATAAAAGACATTGTTTTGAGCAGTTTTACCACTTATTTCTTGGGGGGGTCTGGTACAGCAAACTTCAAATTTCCAGTGCTTTAGTTAAAAAAGTAAAGTCCCTCTCCATACTCACCACAGTGAATGTTGCACACAGAAGCTTAGCCATAATCAGGGCCACCATCTGTAGTTGGATGTTGGGAGATTGCTACTGCTTTAAAGCAGTTTTTGTTTTGGTGTGTTCTATTTCGTGCTGCATCTGAAGCTATTAAAGCAGTAGGGAAGGACCATCTATACCTTTCCTTTGTCTGTAGGTGTTGTGATTATTGATGATCACCCTGAAGTGACAGTAGTTGAAGACTCCCAGTCTAACTTGAATGATGATGGTTTTACTGAAGTGGTGTCTAAGAAGCAACAAAAACGCTTGCAAGATGAAGAGCGCAGAAAGAAGGAAGAACAAACAGTGCAGGTACAAGACACAGCACTCATAATGAGAAAAAGCTTCTCCCAATACTTGGGATATTGGGAGTGTTGCGAAGTTGCAGATTCTTGGTTCCCAAGCAGCTGTATTTTCACCTTTTAAATGTATACAGTTAGTTGTAGTATTTTAAGTTGTTCAGAGCTTGTAAATTAATCTTCCCTTAGTTTAGGATTCTGGGTGCTCTCTCATTGGTCACTATCAGGCAAGTGGCATCAGGAAACTTGAAATATCTTTTTTTTTTTTTTTCTTTTTAAATACCGTTAACTAGACTTACACCACTGTTTGTGTATTAGTTTATTTGAAGAGGAAAACAGATGAGAAATAAATCACTATTCTTGTTGTTAAATATACTGTGAAAAATACTCTTTAAAGAAGGCTTAACTGTTTTGTTTTCTGCTGTCACACAGTGCAATTCGTCATCTATGCAGACTATCTGCTTTAAGAATAAAATTGACTTCCGCTTACAGGTTTGGACCAAAAAAGGATCAAGTGAAAAAGGACGAGGTCAGAATTCAAAGCTCCCACCCAGGTTTGCCAAAAAGCAGCAGCAACAGGCGGCAGCTGCGGCTGCACAGCAGGCGCAGGCTCAAGCGCAGGCACAGGCGCAGCCTCCGTGTGCAACCCAGGCTCCAGGTCAGCCACAGGCTTCTGCTCAGCTTCCACCCCAGGCTGCGGGGGGGACAGCCAGCCCTGAGTATACAGTGTCGGGCAAAGTTCTGCAGAACACCCAGGCTCACAATGGGCTAGGAACTGAGTTGTGGGAAAACAAGGTGCCTTCTACAGCAGTTCTAAGTGACATCTCCAAAAAATGTGAGTGGTGTCTTTTGAAATTTGTGGGGGAGGGAGGGACTAGCCATGCATTTATAGAATGCTGATTGCCAGCTCTCTTTACTGATGTCTCATTTGCCCCTACAAATGTGATCCTGTTGCTGCACAGGTTGTAGAGAGCTGCCCCTCCCCAAATGCAGGACTGTAAACTATGGAGACTCTGGAAAGCAGCTATTGCTCCCTTAAATCTGTGCTGTTTTGTCAGACGTGTTTGAAAACAAACATGATGGATTATCCCACTTCGAAAATGACTAAATAAGGAGCATATTGATAAGTGCTGAATAGGTTAAGAATTTCTCAACTGCCCCAGGCTTACTAAATAAACCATCTCGCGCGCTCTCTTTTTTTTTTTTTTTTAGTTAATTCATAACTTTAGTTAAACATGTTAACCTACCACTTCTTAACTCTGTTTCTTCTTAATTGCCAGTGGGACCCATTAGCCCACCTCAACCGCCTTCAGTCAGTGCTTGGAACAAGCCTTTGACATCTTTTGGCTCATCTCCATCTCCAGAGGTAAGGACAAAGAGGAGAAGAGTAGCTGTATACTAAGCTTACTCAAAGCATGCCTGACTGGATTCAGGTACAGATTATCTAGATATTTGTGCCATGCACATGCTTGGAGTGTCAAGCATTGGAAAAGGCTGACCAAGGAAGTGGTGAAGTCACTGTCCCTGGCAATGTTGAAGAAACTTGTAGATAACGCACTTAAGGACATGGTCTAGGCAGGCATGGTGTTGAAGGGCTGATGGTTGGACTCAGAGATCTCGAAGGTCTTTTTCAACCATAATGATTTTGTGATTAATTTTGAAATTTTAAGAGAATTTATTTATTTTTAGAGAATTTATGTGTTTGAGAATACTGTCAATCTGAATCTGGGCACCTGCCTATTGTAGTTTTGCTTTTCCCTTTCTCTGCCAGTTCTTTTTCTTGATCATTGTTTTTAACTCCGTTGCTTTTCCTTTTTCCTCCCCCAGGGCTTGCACAAACAGTAAGAAGTTAGCTGAGGGGCTGGGGATGTGCATTCAGATATGTTTGTTCCTCTTGCAAATCTGTTGTGGTGACAAATGGTGCTTTTGCTGACAGAAGCTAGAAGTACAGTTGTGTTTTTAAGAAGTTGATCATACTTGCACACTTCTGAACTGGTGGCAATACACCGATTTAGAAGTCTTTTTGAAATGTAGATGTTTACCTTTTAACTAGGGAGCAAAGCCTGGACAGGAAGGTGGAGTTGAGCTTGGTATAGAAGCTATTCAGTTTGGAGCTCCAGCTTCCAGTGGCAGTGACAATGAAGTTGGCCCCGTGCTTTCTGAGAAGTCCACTGACAAGCTACCGGAACCGAAAGAGCAGAGACAGAAACAGCCTCGGGCTGGACCCATCAAAGCACAAAAGGTAAAAGATCATATCTTCAGTATGAACTTATAAATTAAATAATAGTGAAGTAGTTCAGTCAAGAAAAAAGAAACAGGTTACAGATCAGTAATGGTTTAATTACAATTAATAATGAAATAGGGTATTTGTTCAGTTAGGACTGTTGCTACAAAAATCACATTCTGCTTAGATGCTTCCTAAAATAATCAACAAGTGGTTCATGGAGAGAGGATGGGGGAATTAATTTGAGGAAGTAAATGCAAGTAAATAGCATGCCAGCCAAACAGAATTTGTCTGTTGATTCTGTGTTTGGAGCAAGGGATTTGACTCAGCCAAAGAAGGGATTATGCATTGGCAAAGTTGTTTTGGACTAGTTATGGAAGCGGATAGAGTGTGGGGTGATTTTGCGTTTACTCCATTCAAGCTTTCAGAACTTCCTTGAAGCAGGTATTCCCACTTCTGTCTTAGCTGTGTCCCCAGCTTTGACTCCTAGCATCCCCAAAACAACAAAACAAAGAAAAACAGACAAAAATTACAACACATGGTGCCCTGCTTAGTTTTGTAGCTGGTTTACTAAGCTGAGTAGTGCATCAAGCTGCAGGAAAAAAAGGTGTTTAGGGGGAAAGGGAAGATTGTAAATCACTGAGGTCTCAAATGCGTAGATGTCTAGATTTCTTTTTTAATATAACAGATCTGGGAAGACTGAATAAGTAACCAGACTTAACCTCAATTAAAAACGTGCATTGCTTGCCACGTGGAGATTCAGGTGCTCCAGTTGATCATTTTGTCTTTGTCGTTCCATTGTGACCACTCAAAAGGAGTTCTCTTTTCTCCTCACATCATTTAAATTCTTTCCTGTGAAACTCTGCCGTGGGAGTAAATGTACACTCCTGTTACCTTCATTTCCAGTGCATATTCCTTTGCACCACTAGCTCTTAGTGCCAGCTTCTTACTCCTAGAAAAATTAGGGAAGATATACATGACTGGTATCTTACTGAGCCAGCTGTTTCAGTCTGTGGATGTTTGAGACTTGGTGGTGGTTGTGATGTAAAGAAATAAGACTCTTTGGGCTTTTGAGAAGACCAGATAGTTTGTTGGGGATTTTTTTTTAAAACCTTCTCCAAAAAAAAAAAAAAAAGGTGGAAATCTGAAAGTGTTGTCACATGTAGAGTGAATTAACTACCTCTATTTGAAATGCTTATTGGTTATCGTGCAGTTGCTGGGTTTTATCACAAAATATGACCTCTTACAGCAGGGAAGTACTTCATGGTTAATCTTGTTGCTGAAGTGTGGTAACCTAGCACATCCAAAAACCTTTTTAGACATACTAATAGTTTGCCTAAAGATGCCTACATCAAATCACCCAAAGGTACTGAACTCCAAAATAAGGTCATCTAATGTCTAGAAAGTTGCTGGGGTTTTTTTCTCTTTGTTTCTCATAATACAGCTATCCAGGCTGCTATAGTGTTGTTGGTTTTTTTGTTTGTTTTGTTTCTTTCTGAAAAACAAATGTACGATGGCATGGTAAATTCTAACAGCGTGGAGTTGGGGGAGGATTTAGGGGCTGCAGTTCATCGGGAGCTTACATTCTGGAGGGCTCTTACAAAAGAGAGGGCTGTAATCCTTTAGCTCTCTTGGTGACAACACACATGGTTCTGCCCCCCCCAATCTCCTTCATGGTGATACTGTTTGCTGTGAAGTTTAAATACAAGTTTTTGGTCAGGGCTGGAAGTCGGTGCTGTTGAACTGATTTAGGTGTGTGATTTCTCTTTTTATAAACTGGTGGGGGTAGGATAGAGGGAATATTTGGGCAAGGAGGCCTGGGGGATGGTTTTGTGGCATTGTGGAGTTTAGGTCTCTGCTTCTCGCTCCCCTCTGAAAGATTCCTGCAGTCCGTGCTGCTTCCTGAGGGTAGCAACACCTGGTAGGGAACCTTCCCCTTCCCAAGCCCGATCTTCATCTGTTCCTGACATAGTAGGTCTGCATGTGTGGAGGCAACACCAGCAGCTCCAGAGGAGCTTCAGTCTTTCTGCTAAGGAAGCTTAAGCAATAGGATGTGAGGACTGCCTTTAATGAATCTTGGTGCTGCTCTGGGGTTAAATGGGCTGAATGGTCTCAGATGGAAAGGATATAACTGTTTAAACAGCACAGCATTCAGGTTACTTGAGGCCTTTCATTCTGCTTTAGTTCAGGTGCGCAAACAGAATTACAGCAGCTATTCTAGCTCCTGTTTCTGCAAAATAGGGCAACACTTGCATACTTCCCCCCTGCCCCGGGTATGTGTTTCCTGCTTAATTACTAGATAAAAATGTTGTCAACACGCATGTGTCCAGAAAGCTTTAAATGAAGGCAGTCTTCTGTTTTCTGGGACCCTGTAAAATCCAGATTCTCTGGAAATCAAAGTAACATCTATGTACACAAAGTCCTGTGGCTTACATGCTTTTTTTCATGCTTTCTTGTAAGGAGAGTTGAAATGGTTTTGTTCTGTAGATTTTAACTAGATGTGATTTTAGTTGAACTCTTGACACCTGACATATAAGACATACTGCTCCAAAACACACTGCTTTAGATTCCTAATGTTCAAAATCGTTGCATTTCACATTCTTGTTGCTAACTTAGTCTCAAATGATCTGTAAGTCGAAAAAGAAAATGCTTACCTATTAGGAAAGCTTTGCTAAGTTTTAAGTTGTTATTCTAAGCATGTTAGAACAATTCTTATGGGATAGGGCGTGGGGGGAAGACCTAACTGACAAGTTAACGCTAACTTAGCTTCCAGACTTGAGTCCAGTAGAAAACAAAGAGTATAAACCTGGTCCTATTGGGAAAGAGCGTTCTTTAAAGAACAGGAAGGTGAAGGATGCCCAACAGGGAGAGCCGGAGGGACAGGAAAAGCCATCTCCCACCTCTGTCAGAAGTCCTGAACCTGTTACTACAAAGGAGACCAAAGCAGCAAGTGAACTTAGTACGGAAATAGGAACGATGATATCTGTGTCTGCTCCAGAGTTCGGAACAAACACAAAGGTAAGAAAAACATGGAAAAAGTACTGACCACTGTTTTTAAATATGATTATATGAGTTAATGGTCATTGAACTAACATTTGGTTGCCTGCTGGTGATAGTCATCTGGACAGCAGAGCCCCCTGAGTTGAAATATATGAACAGTGCTTGAATTCAGCAGTTTTCCAGAAGTGGTATGGAGACTCTGTGCACATCTCACCTTGGAAGGTTTTAAACTAATCTGTTGTCCTTCAAGTGTGAGAACTGCCCAGAGCTTTGCCTTTCCTGTGAAGAGTGATACAGGAGCCTGGTGTAGGCAGATTGTGTAGACTTGAGTCTTGAACATGTTTGCAATGTGCAGAAGTGCTTGACTTTCAGCAGGGAACTGTAATATGCTAGAGTCCCTATGGGTCTATGGTGTTAATATGTCAGCTTCTGAGGACTTGGGTATTGTCAGGATATTCCCTTGCAGAATTCCATTGGGATGTTCAGGACTCATCATAGTTGCCCATTTGGAATTCCCCTGGTTTCTCTGTAGGCGTAACTGTGCTTGACATTAAGAGGTAGAATGCAACTTCCTGTCAAGATTCATTGTTCTCAAAATCTATCCTTAGCCACGTTGCACTGATAGCAGAGAGCCGGAAAGGCAGCTACTCCTTTGGCTAATGTCTCACGTAAGGAGTGGCACATGGCCTTGCTGCTCATAGCTGCGCTTCTTGAGCAAGAACTTGGCACAAGCTCTTTCATTCCTCAACTGTAAAGAAACCATACTGCTTGAATAACTACTAGTTACCTGTGTTGGTGATGGCAAAAGGCTTCTTATGCACTTGCAGTTTTACGAGTTCAGACACAAGTTTGTTTTTTGCTGTCTCATTCTCCCATTTCCTGGTCTTCTCAAGACCAGGAAGAAGTCTTCTCAACAGTCAGGTAGAAGTCTTCTCAACATGCTTAGGAAAACAATGGCTCTGTAAAACAGCAGTATTAGCAGTTGAAGAATCATGTAGATGACTCAGTTTGCTGTTTCCGTGTGTGTGTGTGTGTTTATTATGGTTTGGTTTGTTTTTTTGATGGCCTTAGCATCATTTGCAAAGGTGTTCTGCAAGCAGATGATATGCCCTGAAATTTCTTCCAGGGCAAGAACTGTTAAGAGTGATGCGTGTTTCACACCAGCAAAATTCATTGTTTTGAGTTGAAACGCAAATATGTATGGAAACTCAGGTTTTTGTGTCCTTGACAGTTTCAGTCCACTAAGCAGGTGTGAATGGTCTATGTTGATATCAGAACAGGGTTAAGTGGACTTATTCTATGCAGAATGTGAAGTACAGACCGTAAATGCTAATGTACTCAATTACTTGGTGAGGAAGGTGATTTGTGTATGTGCTACGTGCTTTCTTGCCATTTTTCAAGCTGTTATGACTGAAGCCATTACAGTAGCCTGCTTGAGATATGGAGAAGGGGACTTCAACTTATTCTAAGGCACCTACAGAATAGGAAATGTATCTTGGTTGATTACTGTGAGCTAAGACCCTCATGAAGAGCTCTGCTAAGTAAATCAGCATCCTTTCCTCACCATAATCATAGTATAAAAATGTGGGGTATCTTCAAAAGGGCGGTCTGGGTTTTGTGGTCTTTCTGTGCCTTTCTGTTTTCTTTAGTAAAAATGGGCCGTGAAGATTCTTAAAAGTATTGCAGTATAGGAACATCAAGAACACATTTCATTTTGGAAGGGAGAGCAGATAGAAAGGAACCTTTGTAGTTTGTGTTGGATGTGAAAATCCCCTACAATCTCTTTATCACATTAAGTGGGTGCTAACAGAATCATTTAATAATAGTTAGTTGTGAAATTCCGATCTCAACATTTCCCATTTTGGTTTTGAATTCCTTTGTTAGGAGTAGTTCCCCAGGCATCAGTATGTCTTCTAGAAAAGAGGTGGTTTATTTTTAATTCTGTGGAAGTTGAGCAACAGCCTGCATTTTTTTTTCAGGAAAGAAACTTGCTCTAGGACAGTCTTACCACCATAAAGTAGCCATTAAAATAGTTAAAATACTAGTCTTGTCATGAAGTTCTGTAGTGATTAGTTTTACAGATCTTTTTTCATGCCTTTTTGTTTTCTTTCCTCATTAATGAAAGAAGAAGTGACATCACCATCCTTAATATGTTGTTTGAATGTCAAGGAGTGTTAAAGTTTTAGCAAACCTAGATGATTTCTCTTTTAACACTCTTTAATATCCCTCTTGGAAACCAGTGCTCAGTTTCCAGGAAGAGACTCTTTGGACTTCAGAATACTAATTTTGGAACCATCGTGTTTTAGTACATTTGGTAATTAAAACTTGCTGCAGAAGCTTTGTAAGAGTCCCCCTCCCATCCCCAAACAAGACACTGTTAATAAGAATGCATGTATATATTGCAATAATTATGCAAGACAATTTTACCTTTAATTGTATAAATTAAAATTACTTTATACTGATGAGATGTTTAATTTGGGATTACAAAGATGGTCCTCTGAAGTGATTGCAGCTGCTTCCCTTGGGTGTTGCAGTATTTTTGGAGTAGAAGTGATTTGTTGTGTTTATCTCTGAATCAGGTAAGACTTTTTTTTTTTTTTTTTTTTTTTTTTTTTTTTTTTTTTTTGCCTTTTTATCCAATTTCCAGGCTAGGTCTTAAAGCTTTCGGATCACAGGTATGATGAATGCGTGGCTGTGGACATTCTAATGAAATATATGCATATTTGAGAGAAGCTGCATCTTTTGGAGATGATGCTCAGGAGAACATAGCCTCTAATTGAGATTTGATTTTTCTCAGATGGCTCAGCATCTGATAGGCTCTCTGGTTTGCATGTTTTTATAAACCAGGAACAAATCAGGTGTTCCTTGAAAGGATCATTTATAGTCACTGGTTCCCTTACAGCAGTATTACCTCTAAGGTCTACTTTACCCTTTCGTTTGTAAAGTCACTTCAGGTTATGATCTCTCTCCTTTCTGGACAAATTAGATAGCTGTAAGATGCTTACTTGTTCTTTTTATTCGGGTATCGATCACTTTCAAAAAATTTCAGAAAAGCATGTATAGCTTCTCCTGTTGTGGTTATTGTTGCTAGTTTGTAATACAGGGCTTAGTTGATCTTGTTGGTAAAATAGTTTCACAGGAGAAATGTTTTAATTGAACTCTGAAACTTACAAGAATAGGCTATAACTAAAGGACCCTTCTCTAGGCTATAACTACATAGCCTACAAGAATAGGCTATAACTAAAGGAGTAGACTTCATGTTTTGGTAATTGAAGGGTGATGGTTAAGCAACCTACAGTTTATGGAGTGCTTCTTAGGGCCAAAGGGCTGTCTTACGTTCAGGATGTCCAGCCTTCCTCGTAAGGTACTTCAGCTTTGCATGTACTTTGGTGCAAGGGCATCAAAACACACGTGGTTGTTCTTTGATTCTTTTGCATAAGAAGCAGTTCGTGCTGTTTCCAAAGTGAGGAAGAGAGCAATGAAAGGCCATGTAGAAAGCAATGAAAATATCCATAGTTCTAATGTAACTTGGTAAGGCACTTCAGTGTTGAGACCTTACAAGACTTTGAATCCAAACCATGAAGGGGTTTGGATGATGTAACGTTAAAAATTTCTTCCACTTTATAGAGCCAGACTTCTTAGAAAACCAAGAAGCCAGTTAATTTGTTCATTAAAAGGACCTTATGTTTAGAGCAGCTTTAGGTGCTTGCCTGATTTTGCGCAAACCAAAATTAACTATTGGATGCAAATACAAATGTGCAGCTTGCAGCTGAGTAGTTTGGATTGTGAGAACAAGAAGGGAAGGAATAGACTAATTGGAGAAACAGTTGTTTCCACTTACCTCATGTAAAACTTATTCAGTGCCTGCTAATGAATGGTTCTTGGAGTCACACCGTTTATCTAGCAAAATTTTGGGGTCAAATTCCAGTAACACCGGACTGCCCGTCTGGAGTAGGCTCCAGTAGTCTCCAGCTTCCAAGCAGTATCTGTGCTTTTTTTTTCCAAGTTTGTCCTTGCATATTGCTTAGGTAAATTTTCATCACACAGCTGTGATTTTTAACTGTATGCAATTAAATCAATGAAGCTAGACCTCTTTCATAGAAAAATTAAGGTCTTGCTTAACTGTGACAGGAATAAGCTTCAAGGAAAGCCACGGAGTAGACTGGAAATTTCATTTTCTTCCTTCTGTGAAATCACTGCCCAGCACAGAAATGAGGAGGCCAGCTCTACCAGAAAGTAGAGAAGTTTTGTGACTTTCAGAGGAGGATAAGTGAAAGTCATTCTGTCAGATGGCTTCCATCCCTCTATTCTTTCTTAATCTGAAGGGCCTTCCTTGTCCCAAGAAATGTCTTTATTTAAAGCTATTACAAGCTTTCAGATAAAGGGTTTTGCTTTTTAAACCAAGTAGGCTAAAATTGCCTACAGGAAGCTGAAGCACCTTGGGTGACAAAAGATAATTGCATACACCACCCCAATTCAATGTTTAGTGCCCAGGCATTGCATCACCCCATATTCTTGATTTAAAGAGTGTATTTTGAAGATAATGCATTTTAAATAAAAGGCCCTCCAGGTGTATACTGTAAGGCTATGAGGCAAACTAATACCTCAAGTTCTTCCGGCTTCAACAGCTATTCAGCAGCAAGGATTGCTGGACATGGCCACTGAGGGGAAAAAAGCTTTGGGAGGAAATTCTGACCTTCTGTTGGTCGGTGAACTCCTATAGAAGGACTGACTTCCACACAAGAAACTTGAAATCTAATTTAGATAAGGGAGATATTTTAATGGAATTATTTTTCTTCACAGGAGTCTGTAACAGACTACACTACACCTTCTTCTCATCCTAACACAGTGGCTACTAGCAGTACAAAAATGGAGGAGACTTTGGTGACGAACGTAAGTCTGTTGCAGTGATCATCTTGACTTTGAAGACAAGAAAATATTACACGCTTCCTTAGACCACAAAATACTGCCTTCAGCAAACAAGTCAGTAGGGTTTCCTTTGTGTTAATCAGCTGTGCGTTATCCAGTAATCTTGCTCTCAAAGACAGGTGGTCCAGTTAGTATTTGTTTCTGAACTCGTATTTTGTCTCAGTTATTTTGTCTTTAAAAAGATATGATGAGCTAAAGGGCATAAGAAGTGGGGGGGAAAAAATGTTGCTTGGGGAATTTTAAAAAGCAAAAATAGCTGTAATAAGAGAATGGGCCTTCATCTGCAGTCAGGTCTTGAAGCTGGTGCCAATAACAAAGGTCTGTGAGCAAGTTTGAAGAAATGCATTTAAAAACAAAGCAGCTCTGAAACCACAGCACATAAAGGGAGCAGCTCACTGTTTCATGAAAGCAGACAGCAAGATGTCAGTTGTTCAGCTGTATTCAAGATTTGAAGTTTGCAGGCCCCCCCAGAGAATAGTGCTGGCTCTGTGTGTGTGTGTGTGTGTGTGTGTGTGTGTGTGTGTGTGTGTTACGGTGACCAAGATGAGCAGCTGGGTTGTGTCTGTTAGTGGAGGCAAGTCTGTATGAGCTTGCTGGGTTGTGAGGCTGAGAGCTTGGATTTTGTGGTTCTTTTTGTTGCTTGAGCAGTGGAAATATAATCAGCTTTCAGAATTTAGTGGCTTGTTGATGGGGGAGGAACCAATTGTACATTAGGGTCTCCATGTTTTGTTAAATGGTCTTGTGAATTCAATGCAAGTAGTACATTTCAACTCATTGTGGCATTCTTCAGTGCAGGTTTGAAACAATGTTGGTGGACCTTCTTGTTCTGCTGGATTTTATGATGCGGTTGTGTTTTGTGCTGTTGTGGTCAGTCTGGAAGACTGAATTCTATGGTGTTAATGATCTTTATGCTCCCTTGTGGCAAGGTGGAGTTGGATTTGCAGCACAGGTTAGGGGCTCCCAGCCACGAAGGATTGTGCTGTCAACTGCTTCAAAGCTTCAATATCTGGATCTCTTGGACTAGCTTTAGTTCATCCTGTGGAGCTTCATTAACTTGGCCCTTAAATAGGAAGAACTGGTCAGAAGTAGCAGGCTGGCCGTTAGTGTGTTCTCTGATACGTTTCGTTAGAATTTCTTGGAGATCCATTGTTAGTGTTTTCTTGGTCAAAGATAGCAGTAGCATTTTGTCAAGTTTGTTTCTCCCAAGTTTGGCATTTTTCATCTTAACTGAAAGAAAAAATCACTTTAATTCAGTTGTCAGTTGGCAAATTCATTTTGGTGTCATGATCCTGTGACTTTGAAGGATTACAGCTTCCTCCTTCCAGAAACTACATCTCGGAGCTCGAGAGATCACCAAATCCCACGTACTGTCCCGGCACAAAGGGGCCAAACTTGGTTTGAGAAGAATTTTTGTATATCAGTAAATGAAAAGGGTATTCTGAAGTAAATCCCTAAGTAGAAATGGTATTTGCTTTTACAGAAGACATTGACGCTTTGGAACATGAGTCTTCAGCCTCTTTTAAAGAGGGCTTAGAAGCAGCCCAGCACCTGCTGAATGCCTTTCCCCACCTACCAAATTTTCATCTTATTTCATCAAAATCTCCCTGCCACATGCTCAAGCCTTGAAGAAATTGTAGCTCATTTAATACCGCTTGAGCTTTGCTTTTCTGGGGCTTTTATAGTAGACATAGTTAGAATGTGATGTGTGTTGCCTGCCTTTCAGGTGCCCCTGCCCCACACCCTTCCCCTCCCTAGGAGGGAGACTCTACAACAGAGCTCCAGCCTAACTCCAGTTTCTCCCGCTACCGTCGACCTCACCCTCAAGGTATGTACCACATCCCTCTAAGGGTCGTTTTCTTGCATGCAAGGGAAAAAAAGTTAATGGAGAACTTACTGGTGAAACCTTTTTTTAGAGCCTTCCTTTGTTTCCTCTGCTAAACTGCTTTTGCATATAAACGGATGGCTGAAACAAAAGACTGTGTCAGAGGATGCACTTAAAACGTAAATTTCTAACCCCATTTTGCATTAACACCTGGTATCAACCAATCTTGGCTCCCACTACCCTGAGAAAGAATCCTGGCATTTTAACCTCATACCATAGCGTTCATGACAATCCATCAGAGGCTGACTGTTTGTTTTTGTTTCTTCCTGAGTGCGTGGCATAAAGTTGCTTATTGTGGTATTAAAGGCTGTAAAGTAAACCAGGCTTGAATTTCTCAGCTGTGAGTTTTTGAGGCAGTGATAGGTGATCTTCAGTTGGATGGTGAAAGCTAGGTGGTGCGTTGGTGTTGGAGCAGTAGTTTTGTTGGCTGTTGTGTTTTAAGGGTTCTGTTTTCCAGTCTTCGGCGTACAGCAAGCGCGTACGCTCTTCTGGATGGCATCTACTTGTTTGGATTGTGGCGTTGTATAACTCACTAACATGGAGTTGGTCTCTTGGTTATGTATCTTTAGGAGCTCTTGGTCTCCTTTCATCTCCTAGATCTGCTTCGTGATTGTGACTGTAGGTGATTGAACTAGTAGAAATGCTGCTGCTGCTTCTAGGATTGAGGGAGAAGGGTGTTTGAACTCGGTTTCACTAAACTGAGTTTCACTGGTGGTGGACGGGACTGAAAGCAGGGTTTGGATGCACAACTAACAGGCTTTGGAAGAGCTTGTGAATCCCAGTGACACTTTGGTCTCGCTGGCACATTTTGACTGCTGCTTGCTCGTATTCTCTGTGGACTGTAGTTATTAATGATCTTCCGTTGTACCTTTGCTTTTCTTTTGTTAACACTATATTTTTTTTTTCCTGAAAGAATGTAACACCACTTTAAAACAGTAGGCATTTGGACTAGCAGAAGGGGGAGAGGGCTGTAGAGGGACAAGTAATTTAACAAAATAACTGGTTTTCTATTGCCTTCTCATGTAATATGTTTATCCATAATCTGATTTTCTGGCGTCTGAATGCGTTTTCTGGAATAGCAGTCTTTGTTTAATAGCTGCATATCTGATTAACACAATGCAGGTAGGAATATGACTACAGTGTGATACTCCAAAGAATGTGACACTGCTGAGTTACAGGGCAGACTGTGGTCTTCGTTTGTGTATTTCATCCCACAATTTTGGTTTTGGTGGTAGAAACTCATATGGTTTCTCAGCAGATGATAGATCTTGGATATGTGATAACGAAGTGAGTAAAAGATCTATGTTTTGAGGCTACCTTGAAGTATTCTGATCACAATCTGAATAGCAGGGTGTTGGAAAACAGCTTGGTCTTGATGGTGTTCTCTGCTCCAGCCCTTGGAATTCTGCCTCGTTTTAGCAGAAGCAAGGCAACATGCTTGTTGGGAAGCACACACGGAGACTATCACAGCAGGCATTTTGGCCCAAACAGAGGAAAGCTGTGCTCTATCTCCTCCTGCTTGATATAATCCTTGCTTTCAAAAGATGCTTCTGGAGCAGCAATGAGCAAAGCATTTTCTTTCCTCCCTTAGAATAAAATTTCCATGCTGTGCCTCCAGAAAGGAATATCATTTTAACAAGGAAGTCCTTCCCTCCATCCTTTATCATGAAAAGTTCTCTCTGAAAAGACTCAGAAGGATTATGAGCCAAGTTACAGGCTAAAACTGCTGTCATTACTCACCATTGTTCGCGCCAGTGTCTAAGGTGCTCGGCTTGGAAGGCTTGAGACATCCATTTTCCTCGCAGTGACTTCTCTAAAGAGCCTTTTAGAGAAGGGCTATTGCTAGCAGAGGAGCTGGGCAAAAAGTTAAAATCCGTCTTCAGGTGAAGTCTCTGGCTCATTTCTGTTTTGCAGAGTTCAGTCAAAATTGCTGTGTCGACAACTGAAAAATTTGGAAGGAATTCTGACAGCCTCTGACTTCTTTCTCATCACTTGATTAAACTTTGGCTTATTTGAGGATATTGACGTGGGCATTTGTCTCCAGTTATCTTTTGCATGGACCATTAAGGCAGCCTGTAGGTTGGTGGGTCAGCAGTGAAGAGAAGCTGTGAAGAATCTCCAACTTGCACTCTCCTCTTCCCATAACTAGAAGAGTAATCACACACGTTCCCCAGCTTCACTTAAATTGAGAGCTTCATATTCTCATGGTGTCCCATGGATGCTCCTAGATTAACAGACTCCTGCATCCCTTTTCCAAGTTTAAGAAATTAAAGAATTAAGGAGCTCTCTAAAAGCAAAGCTGTTAGAAAGCTCAGGGCTGTTACATGGCCTTCACAGCAAATTGTGCAGGTATGGGATGACCTGGAATCTTGGTAGTGTTTAGGTTTGAAAGACAAAATTCGGTATGTAGCCTCTAGTTTCTCCAGGACATCATGAAGCTCAGTGAATATGGTATAAGCTTCTCTGTCTTCTCCTTACAAACACTTACAGCGCAGGTACTTGGCTTTCTTTTAAACCCAGAGCAGTGCAAAATTGTTACATGTTTCATGAGAAGCCAGTGGTGTTCAGAAAGGCACTTGTGGTCTTAACTGCCGTCTAAATGAAGCACAATCCTTTCCAGCAGATTAATAATAAATCCTGAAGTTTGCCCAATCTATAAGAATTGGAACCAATTCAGAGCAAAATGTTGTAGTGGGGAAACTGAGTGTGAGTGCATGATTGCTAGGGAGGGTGGCCTTTTTTTAAAAAGGTAAATAAGTCCCTGTTTTAATCCCAATCTGGTTTAATCTGTAACCCTGTTACACCTTTCCCCTTTCTCTCCATTTTCTTGGGGAGTGCGAAGCTTTAGCTGTTCTCCACTACAACAAAAGCATTTGGTTTGTCTGCTGCCCACTTTATCATATATAGCCTTGCTTTTTTTTCAGTTCTGAAACACCAGGAGCTTTGATCTGTCAGACAGTGATTCCCTTGTTTAAAGCAGCATTTTAAAGGGTATTTTACACAGACTGCAACTAAGTAAAGATTCTAGGTAAAAATGCACTTTCCTCTCTACAAGTTACTGCTTCTGCTGTTAGTATTAACAGTAGAATTTGCTACTACTGCTATTCAGGATGGTGCCTGGCCTTTAGCAGTTTATATCTGTCAGAGGAAAGATTTCACCTTGCAGCTTCCAGCACTGATAGCAAAATATTTCCATGGGAAATGGGGATAGCTGAGGGTTGTGCAGAAGTCCGTGTGCCATGTTAGAGCACTTAAATTTGAGAGAGTAGTTTTAAACATGAATATTTCCTTTTCAGTAGCCTCTCAATAGTGTCTCAATTCAAATATCTGTTATTGCAAGTTTATTAAAGCAGTAATCAGACTGATACTGGCTGCAGTAGAACAATAATTCTTCCCTCTATTGGTGGAACTGAGAACTGCGTATAAAAATCCAAGTTTTTCTTGCTGTGCAAGATTTAAACTCATTATAAAGATAGAGGAACATGGAGTGTCTTTAGCATTAATATAAGGCAGTACGCACAGGCCATGTTAGCTCATGATCACTTCTTGAAATTGCTTTGGAAATTGAATTTGAAATAATGATTTATCAAGAAAGTAAGCTGCTACTTTATATACATGGCTTAATAACTTCACAGTAAAGGGCTTCATGGAAATACTTAGAGCGTTTTTACCTTTCTTTTGCCCCGTGCATTTTGCTCTCTCTGTCAAACAAAATCCAGACGAGTTAGTGTGAGCAAATTCTCTTTTGAGTACTGAATGTTAAGATGAATTATGCACGTGTGCAGTTGGAATAGACAAGCTCCAGCATCAGGCTGTATGCTTTTTTTGCATGAAGAGTTGCACGATTTTGGTGACTAAAGAGGCTCGCATGAAGCCTGAATTGCCTTTTCAACTAAAAATAATTGTTGAAATAAGAAGTCTGACTAGCTGTAACTTCCTAATAGATAAGAAAATGTGTTTTCTTTTAAATAGATGGAGTCTGCTCGCAAAGCATGGGAGAATTCCCCCAACATGGGAGAGAAGAGTTCACCAGTGACCTCTGCAGCATCTCCCATTGCTAGTGGCAACAGCAGCAGCAGTAGCAGCAGCAGCGCTGGGCCAAGCACTGGTACTTACAGCTCTTTCTCTAGTGCATCAATGCCTCCTATTCCTGTGGCCTCAGTTACACCAACTACTTCTCTATCAGGTACTGGTTGTCAAAACTATGTTCTTTATATTGTTTAGAGTGTTGTTCTTTAAGTTCTTCCATGAGATCAGATTCCTTTTGGAAGTATGTTTAATGCAAAGCTAATGTGTTTTGTGTAATTATAAAATGTCAACTCCAGACAGTTGCTTCCCAAATAGTCTTGTTAACAAGGAGGTGTTTCCTGTTGTTTGCTTGACAGACAGCTGAGAGGGGATACTGTGAAGACATCTCTCTGCCTATGCTACTTGTGTAGATTTGAGAGGTGTTAGCTTTCTCCTGTTCACTACAGTGTTGGTTTCACCTTGTTTGGCTGAATAAAAGCAGACAGGTAGACTTTGAAGAAGCTGGTAGCTCTGACAGCTGTTTACTTCTATCAGGTGGCTTCAAATTTCTGTCACTTCATCCAGTTAGCTGTGGTTTTATTTTCATTTGCACTTTAGCTTTGGGAGTCAGGGCTTCCAACAGCTGCTGCCATACAGAGTAAGTGTCCAGGTGCTCCTCACAAACAGCCTTGCTTTCCACCATGGTTCTTGGCAGCAAACAAAAGGTGCTATATCTTGTTATATCTTCACACCTTGAAATACTAGAATGTGTGAACAAATCCCAGCTGAAGTGCTTCACAAAGGCCTTTCTTTGGTGTAGCGAAGTTGACCCATAAGAGGTGCAAACGCCATGCAGTGTGGTGATTTGTTGGATAACTAACCAAAGTGTCGACTTTTGCATTTTTTTTAATATTCCTGTGCTTCAGAAATGTTAGAGTTGCAGCAGTTCCTCTACTGAACTTAAGAGTTGTTCTCCCTGTCCATCTTACATGTACATCTTGCAGCATGAGAACAGCTACAGTAGGATTCAGCATCCTTTCCGGTGATGAATGTTTTTGTGTAGCTGTCTGAAAACTTTGACTGCTAGACAATAAAGTTTTGGAATGTCCTCAGCTGCTTTACAATACGTGGTTTGCTGCTTTCCTTCTAGGAGCTGGAACATACACAACCTCCTCACTGAGTACGAAGACTACAAGCACCTCAGACCCACCCAATATATGCAAAGTGAAACCACAGCAGTTGCAGACAAGCAGCCTGGCTTCTGCTGGTCACTTTTCACAGCTGAGCTGCATGCCATCCCTCATTGCCCAGCAACAGCAAAGTCCCCAGGTCTACGTGTCTCAGTCTGCAGCAGGTAACAGTATTTTTGCCTGAGGCAACGTGTATCTGCACTTTTCTTAGTGACGTGAAGTTGGAGAATGGAATTCAGTTTAGGTTTTCTCTGCAGCAAAGGCAGAATGATGGCGAGCATTTCGTAAGCAGATACTCTTATCTTATTCTAAATATGTGTCTTATGGGTCTTATTCTAAATATGTGAAATTCTGCCCTTAAGTGTAGAGATTGTGCTATACTGTCAGCTATTCACTGAAACAAAAAAAAGTTTTTATTTCTTGCTATGCTATCTTTTAGATGCAGAATTAGAAATTCCTGTTTCAGACAAATAATGACTTCAGTCTTGGCCAATTTCCTCAAAAGAGTTTCAGTAGTTTATAATCATGGCATCTTTATTTAAAGAAAGCCTTCAATGAATTTGTTTAAATTACATGACAGTATAGCATGTTCTTCCATTTCCTTCACCCAAACCCAAGTTTAGGCCAGAATCTCTTCTTGTCAAACGTCTTAAGAATTGAATGGGACTGAAAGTGGATGTGCAGGACTGAGAGATTATGGAAGTGAATTTGAAGAGACATCAGTGCTGATTAGGCACATTGCTTTTCAGTCCTCAGTTTCATTTCCTCGTCTATATGGTAGCAGTCACACTGAGAAGTACCAACAGTGGCTATAACTCTTGATGAAAGCCTGTCTGGCAGGGAGGTACTAATTGAATTGCTCTTTCTGCGGTACTGCAGCTCAAATCCCAGCATTCTACATGGATACAAGTCATCTGTTCAACACCCAGCATGCACGCTTGGCACCACCTTCCTTGGCACAGCAGCAAGGCTTTCAACCAGGGCTTTCTCAGGTATTTAGATATTTCTTTTTTCCTCACTGCCATATTGTCTTTAAAACTCTGTGGATGAGCTAGTGGGGAGAAGGATGGGGCTAAGGACTTTAAAAATGAAGTTGTGCCCATCCTTATTTCATTCGGATGCATGCATTTGTCTTTTCTTCCTGTGAACAAAAGCATCTGTTATGAAATTTAAGAGAAAAAGCTCTCTCTCATAAATACACTTAATGTAGTAGCATATACGTGGCCATGTTACTGAAGGCTTGTCTAATTGTTTTTAGTAAAAATGCGTCAAGTTTTATGAGATCTTGTGCAGTTGTTTTGTACACAAATCTAAATGGTTAATGCCATTTAGATTTGCTATTTAGTTGCAGAGGAAGTATAAAAATACACAATTAACTCTATTAGCAGGAGCAATCTCAGCTCTCCATGTAGCCTTGGAATTTCACCTTGTTTGTGGTGTTCATGTTAAAATCTACAACAAAACCTGACACACATTTGGTGCATATAACTTGTCCTTTATCAAATTTGAATAGCTGTTTAGGATTTTGTTCATAGACTTTGGATAACTAATGTTTTCTTCTGTATGCAGCCTGCTTCAGTGCAGCAGATCCCCATCCCCATCTATGCACCTCTACAAGGACAGCACCAAGCTCAGCTGAGTTTAGGAGCGGCACCAGCTGTTTCACAAGCCCAGGAGTTGTTTAACTCCTCCTTACAGCCCTATAGGTAAGCAACATATATGGATTTGTTTGCTTTTTGAGTGGCAGAATTTACAGAGCCTGCTTCCTTACAGACTTAGGTTCTGTATTCGGTAGCATCTCACCTTCCCATCTTTCCTGAGATTAATCTCTTTCATCTATTTGGGCCTTTAGAAAGGGGCTTGCTGAGATCTCACTGTGCCCATTAATGCCGCAGACACTAATGGTCTGGCTATGCTATGTATGCAGTTGTAGTTGTGAAATGATAGCCCAAAAAGTTACAGAGGGTAGGGGAACACAGTATTTGTATCTTTAGAAATGTGGCCTTTAAAAGCTGAAAAAAAATCCATCTGTTGTACTAAGAAAATGGGAGAAGCCTTCAATCTCCCATAATTCAGTATTTTATGTTCATTACTTTCTATTCAAACTAACAGTGGAATCTCCTAACATTTTAAAATTATAGTCTGAGCTGCATAGGTAAGACACAGTGGTAGAAACTCTCAGGTGAATAGGGCATAGCAGGGCACATGTAAAATAAATGCTTTTTGTTAGCCAGAAAAGATAATAGCAAGAGCATTCTTTCTCTAGTCAGAGAATTTCCCAGTGCAGCTTTGGGCAGTGCTTCTTTGCAGCCCCCATCAGAATTCAGTGACAGTTGTGTCAGTGCTGCCAGACATTTCTGTTGGTTTCACTGAGATGTCAAGGTGTCTTTGCAGATGTATTTAGACTCTTGCACATGCTGTAGGAAAACTTGCTGTAGCAATGTAGAGGGTTGAAGCTGCTCAAAGTGGTCTTAGGAGGGAAGGTTTAATTGATTATATGTGAGTTTCCTGAATCCCTTTGGTTCTCTGTCCTGAGTGCTCTGCTAAGCAACTCTTGTATTGGATGAATACACTTTTCCAGGTGGAGTAGTGTGTTCTGCGTATTTAGCTTTACAGTTGATCAGATCCATATGCTTTATGTAGTCATAATGTTTTCTGACAGTCAATCAGCTGATTGACTGTTTAAAAATGTTTGAATGGATTAACTTTGTGCTTGGCTGACTTTATACTGGAGCGTACACTGCCCCTTGTTCCACAAGTGGCATTCTGTTGCAAACAGTTGGCTAGTTACTGATATACAATTAGTCTGGCATGTGGTCCAGATTAAATACTGCTGGCTGATCTGATAATGAGTAAAACCCAGTACTATTTGGGTTGTGCTATTTAAGACTATGAGTATCTTTCCCACATCGTAAAAGATGCAGAAGAGAATAAGCTTTGACATGTGTAAGTTAGTCGTCTAAATTAAATTAAAAAAAATGAAATGTCGCGTAAGATTTCATTTTCTATATTAAAGACAATTTTCTACATATATTCTGGAATGGTTATGTTACAATTTAACTTGTAAATTTACAATAAAGTACAAAATCTTATCTTTTAGAGAGAGAGAATTTAAGACTACACGGAATGGAGTTAGACCAAGTGTTCTGTCAAACAAGCATGTGGCCTCTATGCAGAGCAGATGGACAAAGCCAGAGCTTGTACATGTCAACCAAGTATTTCATGAAAAATGTGTTTACAGCAAAAATGCTCTGTTCTGTCCTCTCAAAGCTCTTCAGCTGAGATACTTTAAAACTGCCTTTGATTCTGTGATCAGAATGTGGCCTTTCAGCTGATGCTTAATGCAAATTTTTAGATATTTCCTGGTGGACTAAACCTCTTTCTAAGTACTCTGCTGTACTAGTTTTGGTCCTTGCTTTTTAAACAAGCTGTAACTTCCCCGTGCTGCTGATACGGCAGTTGAATATCTAGCTAAAATTGGAGCCTTCGTCTGTCAGTGGTCTGTTTTTTTAAGTCAAGACATTAATTTTAAAACTACAAACTTTAGCGTCCAGTGAATCAACCAACTGGCAAATATTGCAGGTCAGAATATGGAAATATTGGACATTAAGAGAGCAAAGCAGTTATTTCCCACGATTAAGTTGGACTTAGACACATGTGATAGTTCCACACTATCCTTACCTTGTAGTGTAAAAGCTAACTGAAATTGTCCACACATTCTAATTCAGGTAGACTCAGGTGGCAATTACTTAACATGCACATCTAAATAGCTTTATGTATTTGATAATTTGAATAAAAAACAGTCATTAGTCTCATAGGCTTTAGCAGCACCTGTTATTTTGCTGCATACAGAGTAAATGGAAAAAGTCCAGATTTTTACATGAAAATCTGGTGAATGTAGGCAACAGTTCTAGTTGTGTTTGAAAAGTGTAACTGCCTTCATAATTCTTGGTGGCTCCTTGTTGGACTGTGTGTGCGTTTTTATAGGTATGTGTCAATCTCTTCAATCTCTTGCAGATCCCAGCAAGCTTTTATGCAAAGTGGTCTGTCTCAGCCATCACCAGTAGTTCTCTCTGGTACAGCCTTACACAACTTTCCAGCTGTTCAACACCAGGAGCTGGCTAAGGCCCAGTCAAGCCTAGCATTTCAACAGACTTCTAATACGCAACCTATTCCTATCTTATACGAGCATCAGCTTAGTCAAGCTTCAGGACTGGGAGGCTCTCAACTTATAGATACACACATTCTCCAGGTAGGAGATACTCTGAAGTGCAAAATTAATGCAATGGTTTGATACAGATAATGCAATAATAAATTAAGCATCGTCTAGCTTAAGATAAGTCTGCCTCTAATATTACATGATAGTCAAGTTGTCAGGGAACTTGAGTCACTTCAGACAATGTTCTTGTTATTTCATGCAGATGCATTAGAATGATCTCTGGATTGAGGATTGTTCTCCCAACTATTTAACAGGAAACCTTGTGCATTTATTGCTAATATGATTTCTGTTACTTTAATAAAGGGATGTTCTACCACTTGTGAGAGAGAGCTGAAATCTTCAAGTTTTCAGATTTTTTTTTTCTTTTTTTTTTTTTTTTTTAGCATACTAGTTGAAATAATGTGTCAGGCTGTCTCACCTGTTCTTATTCTCTGTGTGATGGTGTCTTTCTCATTTCCTAGGCCAGAGCTACACTTACCCAGGCTTCAAATCTGTATTCTGGGCAAGTTCAGCAGCCTGGCCAGAGCAATTTCTATAACACTGCACAGTCTCCCAGTGCTCTCCAGCAGGTAAACTATGGCATGGTAAATTTCCTAAATTGTATTCTTCTTAAAAGCATGTTGCTGTTGTTTGTGTTTTTTATAGTTTAGGGTAGGCAGTTGAGACAATCTTTAATTCTATCTTAAATGCAAGAATTGAAAATTGATCGCAAGGAAAGTTACAGTGGCAGCACTGAAGAACTTGAGTTACTGAAAAATTGAAAGATTGACAAGTTTGTCAGTTGCTCTCTGGCAAACTTTTCTTAAATAATTCAATGTCTAGTGATAGGTAAAGATTTAATCAGCACAGTAATGTTGCTAATTGGCTCAGACATAGACTGCCTTTATGGGAGCACATACCAGTGATAGTGGGGAGGGACCCAGGCAAACTGCAGATGCTTAATGCAGCCTAATTGGTAAATATCAAGCCCTGTTGGGTGAAACCTCAGAGCTGCCAAATGTGTCTGTGAAATCAAAAAGAACCCAAATTGCTATGTGCAAGCCTTCTGGCATATTTGCAGCGTGCTTTGTAGTGGCTTCTGTCTTCTGGTTCAAATTTCATGGGGCGTTTTGAGGTTGGTTGCTTTTGATATTTTTCCATTTAAGTAGCTTGTTAAATGTTTAAAATGGGCTGTTTTATTGTAATAGACTACTTCATAGACATGACAAGTGGTCAAGACAGGAATCTGGAAAAGAGTCTTAAAAATGAGTTTCATGATGAAAATTGAGCATAAAAGTTTTCAGGGCCCCGTAGAAGGGCTAGTTTAATGTGTGCAAGCTTAACTGTCTCTACTTTTATGCTTAAGAGCAGAGCTTTGGTTTAGTCTTTCGTATCTGGAGAATATCACATCATCTAGTCACCCTCAATGTTATTTTGAAGGGTTTGTGCTGATGGTCAGACTAGGAAATGCAAGAACTCTTGCAGAGCAGATCACTGCTATGGTGTTTTCACCACTTTGTCACTAGTGTTCTGCAGTATTTTCAACTCACAGCCTTCACTGTTAATGCAAATAAGGGGCTGTCCTCAAGTTCTGTTTAAGCCAAGAAATGCTGGTGCTTGGCACTTCTGAAAAGGAAAATTTAATTTTCATCGTGAGCAGTGCCATTACGATGACTGCAATTATTTGAGGATTTTAAAAATACTCTGCTTTTATTTCCTAATTGAATTAAATTTACTTCTTCCAACTCGAAGGTCATGTTGGATGATGTTGAAGTTTAGTTTGTTTCTGACAAGCAAAGACCAGGTATCAAACTGAATATAAAGGCTTCCTGAAGAATGAATTCAATTATCATTTGCTTGCATCTCTGTGGGGAAATATATGAACTTACTTAGCTATTTACCCTAATTATAGCTGTTACTGTAGAGGTAGTAGAGAAAGTTAAATAATCACCCTAGTGTATATGTTGCTGGTGATTCTGTACTTTTGCTTTCCAGGTGACTGTACCTTTACCAGGATCGCAGCTTTCTTTGCCCAACTTTGGATCCACAGCCCAGCCACTAATTGCCCTCCCCCAGTCTTTGCAACCACCACTACAGCACACACCACCACAAGCACAGGCTCAAAATCTAAGTAGACCTGCACAAGTAACCCAGCCTTTCAGAGGATTAATCCCAGCAGGAACTCAACACAGCATGATTGCTGCAACTGGGAAGGTAACAATGTGCTTAAGTATAGTACAGAAATTCATACGAAGCGTTGGTTCTACGTTGTCTCACAGCAGCAGCACAGTGAGCCATGCTTACTCCTGCATCTAAAAACCTGCCTTGACCTTAAAAGGGAGGGAGGGCAAGGTAGAAGAGCTGGGAGATGAGTCTCTGTAACTAGGTTTGTACACTTAGCAAGGGTTTGGCTGAGTTTGGTTGATGGATAACTTGTTGCTAGTCCCTTTGCACTCTAGGGCATATTTAGTTTAATAATGACTTAGTAGACCAGAATTAATAGGATATTTCACATAGGTAGCAGTGCAGAAACTAATACAGCAGCCATTGGTAGAGCAGCAGACAAACAGCACTGGACTATCAGGACAGCTTGTTGATTCTGATTGTGCACAACAGTGTTGTCACTGTGTTTCTTGTCTAGTGCTGGAAAATGTCACCTCAAAAAGAAATGAGGAGCTGAGTCGTGATGGTGGGTTTTTGCCTTGAGTGAGGGTGGTTTTGCTTCACTGTGTTTAAAGATTCTATCATGTTTCTGCTAAGGATAGTCAACTTAAAACAGCCACTTTTAATGGATTATTGTTGCTACTTGTGCTATATGGAAAGTTATTGTCCCAGGGACCTAATTTATACTGTTCTGTGTGTTTTGTCAACTCTTAAGTTGAACTGTTGACTGCACTTGTGAGAGGATGTGAAAGATTCATTGTTCCATTTAGAGCTTGGAGATTGATTCACAGCTCCACTTCTGCTATGCGCTTTGTTTAATAAGAGCTGTCTAATTGGGAATGTTGCCCTAAACCAGTTTTTTAGGCCCGAAAACCTGGAATGAATCTTTCAGAATAATGAAAGGGGATTCACTTTCAAATCCGGTGCTATAACTGGAAGTAAGTGCCAGAGTGCAGGAAATTCTTATGCAAGTGGGCATGCTGCTGGGTTGTCCTGATTCTAAGCAGCTGCTTTTCAGTCTGTCTTTCACCCCCGCCTTGCTTTAAGTGACCTTTATTCATTGAGAAGAATCTGAGGTAAGCTAAAAGTATAGGTTACCCAGTAAATTTAGCTTTTCAAAAAACATGTTAGAAAAAACACATCAACTGCTGTTTTTCAGATATCAGAAATGGATCTGAAGGCCTTTGGAAGTGGCATTGAAGTTAAACCTGGCACACCGCCAGTTACTGGTAGAAGTACTACTCCAACTTCCAGTCCCTTCCGGTAAGAGTCTTTTAAGCTCAGAATTCCTTGAAGTCAGATCTCAAATGTTGTAACTAATCAGGCTTGATCAGCCAATTATTCTGAAAGGTATGAGGTGAGGGGTGGCTAATGTGAATACCTGCAGATTAATCTTAACTCAAAGGCAGTCGGCCCATAGGTCACCGGTTCTGCTACGCTTGACCCAAAGTGTAACAAAATGGGAATGTTTGAATTAAATGGAATTGAACAATCCTTCTGAAAACTACCTGGGATTTTACCAGGAAAACACAGAAGTGGTAGGAAATAGGTGCTATGTGGTGATGCTGTAGACTGGGTGGGTTTTTGTTTGTTTTCTTTTTCATTTCAACCTAACTGTCAGTACTTAAATTAAAAGTACTCAAAACTTTGCACATCAGAGAGCGGTAACAACACTGGAAAACTAATATTCAGTGCATGGTCTGCAAGGTTCTCAAAAATGAAATTAGTAAGTATGCAGGTTTACTTGGTTCATTGGTAAGAGTTTTGCTGTTAATCTTTCCATATCATAATCATTTCCATGTCTTTTAACTTTGTATTACTAACTGCTGGGGTTGTTTGCCTTTGAGGCCAACAGTACATCCAGAAGAATACCCAATGTTGGTTTCTCTCTAAAGAGTTATTTTAGCTGAACATTGAGTATTTAGTTAAGTTGTAACTAAAGGCAGAAACATCCTTTGCATGAGAAGAGTGTGGTGATTCTAACTCATGGAGATCTATATATATATTTTTTTCTTTAGGGCCAGTTCTACAAGCCCTAACAATCAGTCCAATAAAATGAACAGCATTGTTTACCAGAAGCAGTTCCAGTCAGCAGCTGCTGCAGTGAGAATGACACAGCCATTTCCTGCACAGTTTGCACCCCAGGTAAGCTGGTGGCTTCCTACAAACAAATCTTTTTCTTTATACTCTGGTGACTTTGTAACTTATCTGTGTTTGACTACAAGGAGATTAAAAAAAAAAAAAAAAAAAAAAAAAAAAAAAAAAAAAAAAAAAAAAAAAAAAAACCACGGCATCGCAGGTAATTGATGTGTGAAAGACCACTGATTTCAAGAATAAGGATAGAGAAAAAAAAAAAAAAAGTAAAAGCTTTTACCTAACTAACCAGTAATGCATATTGTGTGGTCTTTCAGTTTTGACAGTTGTATGCACCAGAGTAATTTAGCGCTAGTTGTGACTGATGTAGAGCAGACAGTTCTGCTGGTTTCCGTACACAGCTGTAACAGACTTCGCTTCTGCATAAAAAAGTCTTTCAGAAGCTTAGTGTCTCAGAAGGGTCCCAGTGCATATTTTAAGTGTTTAAACATGAAGCAGATTCATAGTTATTTGCTTGAAATGCACATCAGAAGTATTCATGGAGTAGTTTGAGTTTAGAAGAGCTCTCTGAAGGTTGTACAGTGCAAGCTGCTGCTCAAGGGCTGCTTCTAGCACTCCAGGGTTATAAGTGATTGCAGTCAGGCTGTGTTAGGGACATGTAGATATAGCCCCTGTATAAAAATGTGGCATTTCAGACTTAGAGTGACTGCACTGATTTTTTTTTTTTTTTGAATGCAACTAGCAGAAGCTACCTAACCTAACCAACCTAGCACTAGTGACAAAAATAAGACTGTTTTCTTGGTATCTTTTGATAGAGCAGGCTGTTTTCCCCCACATTAAGATAATGCCAGTGCAGTCTAGTTGGCAGTTTCATTATTGCAAATGTCTCTTTTTGTTTTTCCCCACTTCGACTCTCTCTCAGCCTAACCTGATCCCTTCATTGGTAAGAGCCCCATATACTAACCCCTCCTCAGTGCCTGTTCAGAGGCTGCCATTAGTGCTGCCCAGTCAGATGCTGCCTCAGGTGACCACAGGCCTCATGAACCACCCTCCTTTCCTGCGTGTGGCCAGGGATCCTTGTGGATCAGTATCTGGAGTCAGAGGCAATCAGGCCCAGGCCATGATGAAGGCTGAGCAAGGCCTGCACACGTGTGGACACTAGTTCAGTCCCAAGGCCTTGTTAGGGCCAGAGTGGGTCTATGAAACATGTCTTAAAATGCCTCTGTGTCCACAACCTCTAGCTGGGCCTTTAGCAGCTGAATACACATCTCCTAAACTCTGTTTCTTAATAACAGTTTGAGACTAAAACATTGGTAGGAAGTTCCTTTTAAGTGATCCCATGGTCAATGATTGTGAAGCAATTGCTACTGCTGAAGATAGTCTCAGCAACTCGGTTTCAGGAGCCTGAGTCTTTGGATGAGAAATGGAGTGTATGAACCTGAGTATTAGTTGTCATTTCATACTCCTGCCAAGTCAGAGCAGCGGTGTGAACCCCCGCATTTGAGCCAGCCTCCCTCCTCTGTCACTCTTGTGGTTCAGTTGGAAATCGCTCCTCTACTAGATGGCCATGCCGTGGTCTGTTGCACAGAAGAGGTGACTGCGTTTCAGTACCTTGACATCAGTCAGGTAACTAGTTAAAGCACCTTGGGACCCTTTGGGATGAGGCAGTGGCTGTGGTCTGTATGGGGACACGCTGTGCAGCTTTTGGCAGAGCGAGCTGCTTGTACAGATAAGGTCATGGAAGGAGCTCCTTCATTTATTGCCTTTTACCATAAAACATTTGTTGTGATGGAAAACTAATGTATGTTTTTCATGGTGATGAACATGTATGGTTACAGCAGAACTGACTACCCCCTTAAATTCTAGATATGTGGTCAGTTCAGTGTCCTACCTCTGGCCTACGCTACCTGTGGCCCTAACAGGTGGTGCCTGGTGTCATCCCGAGTCTGTTATCAGCTGAATCGGGCCAGTCACTGTAAACAGAGCCAGGCAGTCTTAGTTTTCTGATTCTCTCTGCAAACAGCATTCAGAGGGGTGTAAGTTCTTCTTACATCCTTCTTTCTTGCAGCCAAATAATCTGTCTGTTTAGCTTAACCTCGGGGGCTGTCTGAAATCCATGCCAAGGACTTGGGCGTCCCTGCCATTACAGTAAACACAGGCTATTTTTGGTTTAGGGTTGTGGTTTTGTTTGTCTTTTACTGTTCATGTTTGAATTCGGAGCTGCTACGCAGCTTGGAGCTGTCAAGAGCTTTTCCGGCAAACCTCTGCTTTTTTTTTCTCTCCCCCTTTTTTGATAAATAAAATTTATGGCAGAGTGGGTACACAGAGGCTTAGTTTGTATGCATAACATTCTTTTTTAATTAAAAAAATAAAAAGGCATTTGCCAGTGTTGGGCCTCGTGGTGCTGATTTCAGAAGCTTGGTTTCTTAAAGCAGTACTTACCTTTCAGCCTCAGCCCGGTCAAGAGAGGTGGGTACTTGCTCTGGAGGGCCTCGTCTGCACAGTGCTTTGCTGACCAAGGAAAAGTCCAAATAATATAAATCTGTTAGAGCAAGGGCTGTATTTCCCAGGCATGTGTCAAGGTGCCGAGCGGGATGTGGCAGCAGCAGTGCTGGTGACGGCCGTGCCAGCGCAGCACATCCTGGGATTCTGCACGGGCAGTTTGCTGTTGTGCATGCCTCAAAAAGATGTTTCATACCGCTTGACACTAGCCTTGATCCCTCTGCTGAAGCGAGAAGTGTAAAGGGCGAGGGAAGCCTGGGCAGCATGTAAAACTACTGTTTCTGAGCCAGGCATCCAGACGTGGTGACAGCCGGGAAGCCACTGTGGGAGTGCCTGGCTTTTCCAGGAAAGCCTGGCCACTGCGGTCAGCTTGTGAAGTCCCTTTGATTCCTGTGCCCTGTCTCCAGTAAATATATTTTCTCTTTCTTAAGGCAAAGCAGAGAGCAGAGGTACTTCAGTCCACTCAGAGGTTCTTTTCTGAGCAGCAGCAGCAGAGCAAACCGATAGGAGGCAAAGCGCAGAAGGTGGAGGAGAACGGCAGCAAAGCCGCCGAGGCCGTGGCTGACTCCGCAGGGGGGTGCCCGGACAAAGCGGAGGAGAAACCGACCCCTGCTCCCGCTGCGGCCCCCAAGCCCGTCAGAACTGGACCAATCAAACCTCAGGCAATCAAAACGGAGGAAACAAAATCTTAGGGGCCGTGTTGCCGTGGAGGTGGGGGAAGAGGGGAGGGCAGGAGAGGTGACAGCAGTGTGGGCCGGGAGCCCGAGGGATGAGACGTTAGTCACCTCTCCCTGCGGGGCTCCAGCCAGCGCACGGGGCGTAGAAGCCGTCAGCGGTTACGGTGTCAACTGCTGCGTATCCAGCTGAGCTTCTAAGCTCCTTGGGCTTGTACCTTCTCTGACAGCATGAAAGCTGCTTCTGGTAGTGTGTGCGTGCACATGTGCATGCATGCGTGTGCGCATGGATCACTTACACGCCTGTGTGCCACCCGAGCTGGGAACTGAGAAATAGCAGAGCGGGGAAGGAGGTGGCCTCTTGCTGGCTGACAACATGAATTCTCCTTATTCGGGCCCTGTTCTTCAGCTGCTATTTATCTTTTTTATAAACCCATGTGTATGAGGATATGCAGATCTGAAGGCAGTGCTGGGCTGGGTGATGTGTGTTAAGTTTTTTTGTTTGTTTTTTTTAGTGATTTAAGAAGCTGCTGTCTTGTAGTAAATGGGGGAATTCAGGTAGTGGGCAAAATTGCCTCTACCGCGTGACATCTAACCCACTATAACACAGAGTAACTTTGATGTTGTTGAATTTCCCTCTGCAGGCAGTGCTTGCTGGCTGCTGCTTCTTGGATGATAATATACTGTATTTAGATCACAATATGGAAATGCTGTTTGGCCACCTGTGTTTTTTTACATCCACTCCCCCCACCTCAGTTGTTCACTTCTGGAGTTGAAAGGTTAAGCGCATCGATAGTCAAACTTGTCCTGTTCACCTCTGTCCAGCTACCTTTATATGAAGCGAGTGATCTTGAAACGGTTTCCAGCTTATGTCTGTATAGAGCAACGAGCACTTAAAACTGTGCCACTAGAATAAAAGAAACCTTGTCCAATTAAAGCGATTTTTATCTAAAAGGTGCATTCTTTATATCAGAGCTGCGTCGCACCGCCTCCTGGCCCACAGTGTGCTGGAAAGTAGAATCAAGTCAAATAATGCCTTTTTAATTGTATCCTCTAGTATTATAGCTGTAGGACAGTACTGTATGATATTTCTGTGAATGTAAGATATCCTGTACCTGCTTATGATATGTAGTAGTGACTGTGCTATACTGGAGCTGTTTTTAATAATGTTATTCTAGAGGTTTTTTTCCAGACAATGATTGAAAAGCTAATAAAAAGCACCAGGTACCACATCAGTAGCAGAATTTGCTGTTTTTTTCTGGGATTTTGTCTTTTTTTTCTTTTTTCTTTTTTTTTTTTACATTTTTGGAAGGAAGAGTGAGTTGGAAGTCTAATGTGTATAATTTTGTTCAAATGACTGCAGAAGCTGGAAAGGCTGTTGCTGCTATTGATGCCTAGTGAATTGCTATTGGTTATCTTTTTATATAAATATATATATAATTTGAATTTTTGGAAACTTTAGCTGTGATGTCAACTTTGGAAAAAAGTATCCCACTTGTAGTGTGAGTTGGCATTGTACAGAAATTAACAGCCATATTGGTCTAGAAATGTTAAACTTAATTTTTTTTTTCCATTTGTACAGGGGTAACGCACTGTATTAAATATGTAAGGTCTTATTTACATGGGTTTGATTACAGAAACTAATAAAGTATTCTCTAAATAAAGTATCCGGGTAATCTCATGATTAGCTGAGTGCTGCAGGACGCAGGCAGATCACCCGAATAGCACGTGCCAAGCGGAAGGCGTGTGTTGCAAGCTGGGAAAGCAAACCCGTGGAGCAGGACGGCGCGTGCGGAGCGGCTGCTGCTGGGCTCTTTCCTCGCCCTTCCTGCGCTTGCTCTCCTTCTCCGGTGAAGGTCCCCCGGGCCGCAGCTTCCATCCGGCTCTGCAAGGAGCCCGTCCGCTGCGGTGCAAGATGCTGTCGTGTCTGTGGCGCGTTGGCAGCCTGGCCTGGCAGCAGTTGTGTGTCGGGGGAAGATCAGCTCGGCGCAGGAGACGTGGATGGACCGGCCGCTTGCCCCGCTCGTAGCCTGCGTGGGCGCAGACACCCCGGGAAGGGAACCTTCCTCCTGCTGCTGCCTCGCCGCTCCAGACCCTGCAGTTGCTCCTTTCCCCATCCACGGGTGCAGGGCCAAAATTAAACAAATGGCCACCTATCAAACTTGAGACAACTTAAATTCCAATTGCACAAATATGGGCTATGTCTGGAACGTGCTCAGACCCTGGGCATAATGAAGGGTTAAACGTCATAAACATCTCTGCAGTCTCAGTTGCTCGCGTGAAGCCAAAGTGAGAAGGGTGATGGAGGAGTGGAAGGAGGTTTGTGCTGCGGTTCGCTGGCCGCCAGAGGGTACTCCTGATCCGCAGCAGGGACCAGAAACCTTTTTCCTCTCTTTGGTCTCCAAATACTGAGAAACAGTCCTGCCCTGAGAAGAGCTGCTGGGTGCTGTGTTCCCAAAGAGGCAAACCAACCCAAGAGAGAAGCTCAAGCCGGGAGCCCTCCGCACGTGCTGGTGCTGGCAGGGCACAGCGTGGGGGCAGCGGCAAAGCGCTTGGGCTGGAGCAGCACCGCTGCTGTGGGCGCCCTGGAGCGGCCGGAGTCGTCCTGCTGATGTTGGCCCTTTCCGTGGGTTTCTAGCAGAATTGGAACCACGTGAACCTCACAAAAGCTGCCTTAAGCTGAGACCTGAGCTGTGGTGGGGCAGAAGCTGCCTCTGAGAGGGAAAAACCACCGCTGAAGTGAAGCCTTTTCTACAGGAGCCCTGCACTGAACACCTGGAGAGGAGGAGCAAGATGTGGGACCGAGTAAACTTGGTTTGATCTGTAATGTCCTGGAACCGATGCTTTGAATGGGAAATAGCAGTGTGTTAAGAACAGGGCACTGTTGGGGGTCCTCCATCAGTGTTGCTGTGACTTGAGCTCTCTGGTTATGTGGCTTTGTGCTGATGCTTCCCTCTTTGCCAGCTCTCTTCTGCCTGGTTTATTTTGGAACGACCCCTAATCAAAAATCCTTCCTGGATTCTTCTGTAATTAATGTTGCCGAGAGGATTAATTTTAAGATCTGTTATAAAGCTCCTAGAGGAGGCAGCTGGTTTCCCAAAATCAGCAGTTGGGACCATGCTAAGCTTTTGGCTTCTGCTTGTGTGGAGCAAAACAAGGATGTTTCTGCACAAGTTTAGTCAAAAGCAAATGTCTGGCGATGTAGTACGTCTGAATAAAGCCAGTTTGATGGATGCCCCTCAAATAACCTTGGACCAGCTCCAGGGCTTTTAAGGCCGGTTAAGCATTTTTGTCAAAGCTGACCCCAGTTCTTGCAGTTTTTGTTGTAACGTTTTACCGGATAACTTGCCCTTGGCTGTTTAGGACGAGGCTGCATCTTGTTTTTGTTTTGGTTTTGTTTTTCTTCCTTTGAGGGGTGTTTGCTGAGTGAGCTCCTGTTGGGGACTGTCTAGTCATCGCAGGTAATTAAGAACAGCCCCTAAATTAGCCAAGGGCTGTGGGGAATTCCCTAGTTCTGTTGTCAAGTTGAGCCTGTGAAAAGACAGCGGGCATGAGCAGGAGCGCAATGAGTGCGCCTGGGGCCGCCTCCGGAGGGGCTGCGGAGGGGTTGCTCTTGAGGGGCTTTTCAAGTAAATCTGTGTATTTAGGGATCAGCTCCTGCCTGGCTTTCTGGAACTCCTGTGTACGTTGGCCCCTCCTCGTTTGCTTTCCTTGGTCAGTTGAAGGGTGGAGGTCCCAGCCCGCAAGGGCCCAAGGCCTGGCACGGCGCGGGGCGCCCTGAGCGCTGGGGCCGGCCCTGTGTGGCCGTGGGCGCCTTCGGCTTCGCGCCCTCCGTGTCCCGCACCGCCGGGATGGCGCCAACCCGCACCG
>VZSV01000052.1:2726058-2767763 GCA_013398735.1 Nothocercus julius
GGAAGCAAAGCAAATTTATACTGCTATATGTGATATAGATGGTAGATGGCCTGGTTTTGTCCTTAGATATAACTCTGTGTATTTTTATTTTCCAAACAGGCGTGCAAACAACATCACTGCTTTTTTTTTTAAGCACTTAAACTAAAAGGTTTTTCTCTAGACCTGTTTTTGAGGAGCCTTTTGTCTTATTTCTGGCATTTAAATTTTGCTGATTGAAAGATTTTTAAGAAAAGCTATGTCAATAATGAGCTAGAGTATATAAAACCCTGCCCTTATATTCTGGCTTTTGAGTTCAGTATGTCAAGTGCTTTACGGAGATGTTAAGTCAAAATGTAGTGCCTAAGATTTTTGTCTATCTATGAAAATACATATGGCATTAATGTAATCACATACAGTATGGCAAAGTTCTCGTAGTCCTGCAATTTGAGAGTTGAAGAGTTGAAGTCTGAGACCTGCCCTTCAAAAATAAAAGAAAAAGAAACTCTTCCTTCAGCAAATTCCCTCCAGTCTTGAGTGCCTTTGGGGAAATCAGTACTGCTAATTCAGTGGCTGTTGATAATGGAATTCAGTGTGTCAAGGTACTGAAAGTTCTGCATGCTTCTGATGGCTTTTAAAGGTATCTGGTTACATTTGTGTATGCTTTTGTAATCTTTAATATAGCGGCACTTCTGAAAATTCAACTTTTTAATGGATTTTCAGGCTCTTCAGTAATGCCTTGTATAACTTGTACAGATCTGGGTCTCTGCTTCTCTCAGGAAGGAGCCCTAACTTTGCAATTTTGCAGTGTTGGAGTCAATAAATAAAATGTGCATTTGTTGTGCTGCTCCATTTTGATAGGCATTGCTTCTGATAAAGTTTCAGGTTTATGTTAGTTGTCTTTGTAATGAAAGCCAGAACAAGACTTCCCAGTTTAGATAAATATATATTCATGGTATGATTATTTGGAAATTAACCTGTAAACCTGTGGAGTGATGTTCGCGTGGGTTACAGCAGAGAAGCAGAAATAAGGATGCGGGCTGTTCCCTTCTCTGCCACTGAACTACTATATGAACTTGACCCCGTTATTACACGTCATCTGTATCTGTGTGTGCATGCGTCATGTCTTAACTCTGTCATTAACTATAGGCAGGATTTAGACTTTAATTCTATATTTTTAATTTCCTTCTATTTTTTAAAGAAGAGGTTATCACATAATTTTTAAATTGGTGTGGGTTAACTGTGATTGCAATCTAAAGCTTGCTGTTTTCTGCTTTATTTTCTATTTCATTTGACAACTGCCTGCCCATCTGACACTGAACCTGCCTATTGCATTGTGCTTTGTGCAGTTTAGATGCAGCAGTGTTTCTTCTTTGAAAATACAGATGCTTGCTGATGCTTATTTTTTCTACCTCTAACAACTTAGTCACTGAGATTGTGTTTGTGGTTTGATACCCATCAATGCATACTGAACAAATCAGTGATGTTCTTTGAAATATTAATCGGTTTCTCAAATAATGCCTGCTTAGAAAGTAAGCCCTAAGAGGCAGAGGCTATTCTTACCTTTTCTGTTTTTTAAATATCACATTACAAAATGAGGCTTAATAGTAAATACAAACCTGTGAGCTCCCCGTGTTTTTTGTGCTGGTGTGTAATGGGTTACTAGGAATGCTTTTGATGCTGGCTCTCTGCAGTGTAAAGCCTGTGGTGTAAATATGCTGAGAACAGGAAATGAGCATTATTTAACTGTGACCTTGCATCTTTTTCTTCAGCAAGTTGCACTGAGATGAACAAGACAGTATTATTGAACTAGAGAGGAGGAAAATCCCATTTAACTGCATACTGGGCTTTGATGTACTGCCAAGTACTGTTGTCTGTGATGGCCTCAGGGATACAAAGGAGACTGTAGCTGTAGATAAGAGAGATTTTCAACCAAATCATCTATCAATAATGTCAGTTTTTATAATTTGTGAAGAAGTTGTGTTTTGAATTCAACACTTAGCATAACATTTCTGCCTACTAGTTTTCTTGCAAAATCACTAAGCTTTCATTCCTCAGATAGGCACGAGTTTTGATGTTTGCTATAGTACAGCTAGATTTCCATCTTCACAGATGATATCATCAAAGTTGGATTAGTCTTAAACCCTTAATGCTTCATTTGCCTACTACGTATTGTACAGATCACTACAAGTATACACACATATTCAGTAGTGCTTTAAAATGATAAGACTTAAAAATCTGTGTATAAGCTCCTTACCTGCAGACAGTAGGCAGGATTCTGTGCAGCAAGCACAAGAACAACGCTGAGATATCTTTAACCTCTGCTGCCTGTAAAAAAAGTGAAATGTCTATGTCCAAGATCTATTCAGCAGGCAAACTGGGAACTGCTGAAGCAGGTTTTTTACGCGATCTCTCAGCAGCGATTATGTCCTTGTATGCTCACTGGCATGTAAAAAAAAAAAAAAAAAAGCTAGCCCTGAAGTTTGACACCTTGTCTACCACAAAACAAAAGATAATTTTGGGGAGCAAATTTTGTAGCTGATAGTACTCTACCACTAGTTAAAATATCTATATTGATGGATCTGAGTTCTGGATAGTATAATTTGGGCCCGAAGGCACAGGAGCTTATTTTGCTTGAATTTCTGATGTCCAAAAGCTAAAAATGTTTTGAGCACAGAAATCTGAAATATCTAAAACTCTATCATGATAGAGTGCCTGACAGGAAATTATGTGATAAATGCAAGTCACTGTGTATCTTGCTTCATGTAGCTGGTATGACCATGGTGTGGGGTCATGTTGTATTATGTTTTCTGTCTTATGCTTGCAATCAGGAGGATTTTATGCTTACATCCAATTGCATTGCAGAGGCAATTTGTGTTGAGATACAAAGTCTTCCTGGGTTTGTGCCCATCTTGAGAATGGGTGTGCTTTTATGCCTTCACAGCCTATACAAATTAGTTCTCCCCTAAAAGCAAACATATCTGTTTCAGGAGAATGGAGCTGTCCTGAAAATTCAGCTTTACTCTTTTCAACAAGAAAATTCTACGAATTGCTGGGGTTTTATTTGTGTTTGTTGATTTACTTTATTCCTCTGCTTGGAATTGTTGGAGAGCACCGTTGGGCAGGAAATAGCAGAAGCTTTTGTAAAATCTTAGAAGCGAGAGAGGAAAAGAGCATTTTTCACAAATGGAGTTAGAATGATGCAGCAAGGTTTGGGATGCCCGCCAGGGAGGACAGATGCAGCATGCACACAGTGCCTTGCCCACGAGCCTGCACACTGACAGCTTCCCGGTTTGTTAATACAGCAAGCCTACAGCTTAGGCATAATCAATGCAAACAGAGCACTGTTCATCTTAGCGCCGTCCTTTTGCTTGGCAAGGTTTCATAGCTGTGTATGTTGGCAAATTTTCGGCCCTATAAACAATATTGAGACTTCAAATCTTTATATCACGTAGAAAATCTTTTAAACTAGGGAGTGTGTCTCTTTTTTTTTTTTTTTTTTTTTTTTTTTCCTCAGTGGGCAGGCTTGTCTTTCTGTGCAGAAATGCAGTGCAACATACTTTGAGTGCTGCCAAAATATGATGCTAAGCATTAGGGTACCAATCACGGTGTGTGATGCCTTAGGTTTCTGCTCAGGCATCCCCTACTTTGGGGAAGTTTTTGGTTCTCATCATTTTTAGTGGTACTAGAGTAACTTTTGACACTGTTTTATGGATAGTCCTATAATTTTTTCTTTAGATGTAGTAATTTCTGGTAGCTTCTTGAGCAAGTGTGCAGCTGCTAGCTAAATTTTATTCCAGATCTGAGGAAGTATAATGGCAGTGGTTTTTAAGCCTGCTTTTTACATTATTTCCAGTCTTCGGATGAGAATCATCTCATTCCAGAAAAGGGAATCTCAAATTTGGCTTCCTCACCTTAGTAGTGGCTAAGCATTTTTTTTTTTTTTTGAACATAGCTATTATGGAGGTATCTGGCCAGTACAATTGAAATTCCTGTATATTTTCTATGAATTTCTTATTTAAGACATTTTAGAAATGTTAGTAATTATCTCTAGAGTCAACACTCCCTATATTTCCATAGATTTTTCTTTTTTTTTTTAATTCATCTACTTTTATTTAGTGTCACTGCCTTGTAGATTTGTGTGCTTGGTTTCAGCTCCATAGAGAAATGGGAGAAAGGAGACCCCAAAAGACCTTTAAACTCCTAGTATGTAGCACTGTGTAACTATTTCAAGATTTTGTTTCCCAGAAGAAATGGATGTTCATTCAATGTGTATGTGATCACCTGAGAGTCGTGGGTGGGCTAATTGGGACATAATTCGTGCTTTGACTTTTCCCTTCCAAGGGATCTACAGTGGTGATAAAGGGCACTGCTGGGGCTGTTGGTCGCTTCCAACTTCAGCCCTTCTGTGATTCTGTGAAAATGGCTTTTCAAAAACAACAAAAAGCCTTGGAGCTGGGAGACCATTTTTTCCTGCCTGCTTTTGAGGAGGAGATAGTTAATAGTCTTTGAAAGTCCAAATACTCAGTTTCTCAGTTTTCTGCAGTCTCCTCCGAAAGTGCATGGGCTATAATATGTTGTTCTTGTTCCTGGGAACTGGGTGGTGCCTTGAATCAGCACTTAATTAAAATTCTCTCAGTTGAAAGAAGATTGACTGACCTTAAAAAAAGGGTTGGTGCCAACTGACATCAAATTCCATAGATCTTGAATTGAACATAAAAACGTGATGCTAAGGATGCCAATGTCTGCCATATAGTTTACGACGAAATCTGGAAAAACTTATTTTTAAGCTTCAAGAACTAAAATATACAAGGTCATTAACGCTCTACAGCCTCTTAACACGTTTAGCTTGCCTAGTAGATCTAATAGAATCAGTACATCTAATTAAGTATCCTTTTCAATAAAGAAGATTAATTATTTTGCACATCTTCCTGTAAGCCCAAATATGTTAGGTTGAGATTTTGTTATCATTGAATGAAAGCTGTGGGAGATTTTCTTTACTGACAGACACTGTGCCAAAAAGAAGCATCTTCTGAAACTAATGAAAGGAGGTGAGGGATCAAGTGATGACTGATAATAAAGAGAGGTCTGTGTGCTATGAGGATGAATGTGTATAGCCAAATATCAGTGTGATAAAGTTTGCTATTTGATAGTATTGATGAGTGAAAATGGTGTGTGATTGGAAGTGTATCAAAATACAAAATAGATGTACTGCCCTGGAGCTTTGGGGACTTACTGGAAGTGTAAGTGTCATAAGGTTATCTCTGTACTGGCATTTGAAGGACGGGAGAATTGTGCTTCTGAAGCCACTAAAGAAGACTAGAGAGCCCCATTTGTGCTTGTAATGGAAAGTAATTAGATAACTTCATGTTAAGAATTTAATTTTTAAGAAAGCCTCTATTAAAATGCAAAGTGCCCATCACTTTGGCACACCTTGAAAAGTCCAAAATGTGTGTGAAGGATCTCATGCTAGATCCTGCATGGTGCTGGTAAGCACAGGGGTAAAAGAAGGTAGAATTAACATATCTGTGACAAATTAGGTCCACAAAAGTATATGTTTAGGTTTAGAAGTTATGTTTTAGTCATACATCAACTGATTTTTAGTTTATGGTTTTAAGATGTGATCCCAAGAAAAGGCATTAGTAATTATTAATGTCTCTCTCCTGTAGATTTATCTTGGACAAAGTTAGAACATGTTTTTTCCTATTTTGGTCTTTTGAATTGCTTTGCTTTACAGCTAAATATGACCCATGCAAAACAAAAAATGCTGTCTTTTTTTTCTTTTAGTGCTTCTGTACAATGTAAACTTGCCAAGGAAATAGGAGTTATTTGGGCAATGAGCACATGTTGGTGTTCGCTATTGCCATTCAGTGAGCAGCGCACGCTCGGCACTCCTGGCATGCCAGGCTGGAAGTTCTGCAGAACAATGAAGAATGTGTTGGAAAAAAGCCTAGTAAAACTGTTGACTCTTGGCATAATCACTTCCTACTGCAATTAAAGCTGCATTGTAGCACTTGGCAACCCTTGGGGATAAAGACCTGCGTGTAATGCTGCTGCAGCAGTGCAGTTTTCACAAATAGCACAAGGAACATGACCTTTCTGCACGTGAAGGAGGATTAGGGAGGTAGGGAGAGCTTTGGGCTAAATGGAAAAACTTTCCCGAATGAAATTTTTTGACAAAGTGATATAGGTTTTGTTGCGTGATTTGTGCTCCTCACTAAGATAGTTGTGAGAAGCCTGGAGCTCCTCATCCTTTCCTGGAGCTATGTTTCTACGGTTTGTAAAAACAGAGAAGCTTGTTCTTTAGAGGAACTTATTTTTTGTCAGTTTGCTGCTAGCACAGTTTTGCATTGTTCCTGGCATTTACTAATTAATGCATTTAATGTGTAAATGTTGACATTTTCTTCCACTGTTTGTTTCATGGATTCATTTCATAGATTTAGTATGTTGACATTAGCATAAATTAGCATAAATTATTTTACAGAAACATATATAATAGTGATCTTATAATTGATAAAAATTTGAGAACTGTTAACATACACTGTCATTCTACATCTCCTATGCCCAAACTGGGGGCTCTACTATATTTATTCTTTACGATGGTAGATGTAACTGCTCGTGTACTTGCAAGCTGCAAAATGAAAACTCTTCACATGCTGTAGAGTGAACTGCCCTAGCAAAGATCAGACTATTAATTGTCCTGCTTCTTATTAACTATTAAGGTTTATTAATACAGCCATTAACAACGTGTTTCCTCAAGCTTGTGATGTCTGCTTTTGAGACTGACTTTTTAGCAAGTCAGATTCAGGCCAGTATCTGTGATGCCACTGCATCCGGAATTGGAATATATTGGAATAGAATTGGAATTCTAATATATGCAGTTCTTCCTTAAACTTTTGAAAGGAATTTGTGTCTAGGGTTTGAATATTTTAAACAAATATCTTCATTTTTAAAATAAAGTTTATTTGTAATATACAGTTTCGACTGCACAGAGTGAGTATACAGATGCCATTGGCTAGCGGTAAAAGCTGAAATTTAAAATGTATTAGGGAAAAAGAAGTCTCCCTGTTCCCATGGGAGTAAATTTATTAATCTAAATCAATGTCTTTCATACAGGTAAAGTATATTTTTGTATTTTTTTTCAGCAGTCGCCAAATATCTTTAATGAGTACCTTTCCCTATATCTGTGTGCAGTGCTGCAGTTTGGATCCTCCGGTTCCTTCAGCACTGCTGCTTGGTTGCAGATATGACAGCCTATTGAGTGTTTTTTTTCTGAACTCTTTCAATAACCCCCTTTCCCTCCCCATTCCTTGTCAGTTTTTTCCTCTTCAAACCACACATTTGAAGCAGAAGCTTTCTGTAAGTGTCACTGCTGGCTACACGATCAACATAGGTGGTCTCCTCACCAAGCATAAACCTCTCTCTTCTCAGTGACTCTCCGCAGCTCCCTGCTGGTGCTTGTATGAACAGATGGTGGGCTTTTCTGTAGCAGCTCATCCTGTTGGAGAGGTTTGTTACCCCATGAGTGGTGGGAGAGTGTTTTGAAAGGCTGTTGCCTTATATTTCTCTGTAATTTTGATGTTGAGGGAGGTCAGCATTGTACAACTAGGAGCTGCATTAATACGGTATTCTTTATCTCTGGATGAGCTTAGTTTGAAGCAGAAATTTGCTAATAGACTTCTTGGCCTTGGACTCCCAGATTTTTTTTTTTTTTCTCCTCCCTTCTGTCTCCCATGTTGTTGCAGAGGATCCTAGTTTTTGTGTGATCAGTTTGTCCTCAGTGCCAATTTTCTTTAGCTTCATAATGGAAGAAAATATTTGTTTGCTTTTAAATCAGATATGAAATGCTTGAAAATCAAAACCTCCGTTGAAACCTCCATTTTGTTAGGCATTTTCTGCATACCAGACTTCTGTCATTTCAGTGCATACAGAAAACTTGATACACTTTTGTTAGAATATTCTTCCCAGCAAGAAGTATCAGTAGATGACACTTCACTGAGACACAGGCATCTCTCAGTTGGTAGATACTGAACTTGTGATAGGTATTTTGAAAACCTTTGGTGCCCCTTTGAGCTAATTCTTGCATACTGTTACTGTCTCAAGCATTGCAAAACATCACAGCAGGTGAGATATTGTTTTTGACAGTCATGGAGAAAGGAAATTGGTAAAATCCCAAGCCAGTAATTTAATTTTACTTTTAATTTAATTTTAGTGTATTTGTATAATGACCTGTTGCTATCGCAAATGAAAATTAATACCATTTTATATCAGCATTTAATGTAAATCCATCCTGCTAACTTCCTGATTTTATTACACCTGGAGAAACAGTGGAGCTTCCAAATTAGTCTGGTATTTTATGTAACTGCTCTGTGTTTCTTGGTTGTAGTTGTTTTATTTCTTTGTTTTTTTTTGTTTTTTTTTTTTTTAGGGATTTTCTTCCCCGGGGATCGGGAATTGTAACAAGACGACCATTGGTCTTGCAACTTGTCACAGCCAAAACAGGTAACCTGCCTTTCTTTCCAGTTTGATTCCTGGACAAAGTATTGATATGCTTCAGTAGAGGGCGGTGGGGGGGGGAAATTTTAGGAAATTTTAGACTTGAAGTAGAGGAGAAATGTTATTATGTACAAGCTATTTTATAAGATTTTTTTCATGTTTTCTTGATGCATTACAGTTGCATTAGTTAACATACCAAAACTGCTGTATTTTTACTTCTAACTTTTTGCTCCAGTGCACGCAGGGTTGGCTCCATGCAGCTTGTTTTCGTGACTTGTCTTTTTTGGTTGGGCTCATTGCACTAAGTAGAGCAGAAGGTAGACCTGAGGAGAAGGCAGCTTTGAGAACTGCCTGGTCAAAAATAAAAATTACAGCAAGTATATACCACTGAGATACTTGAGGCTTTGAGACCTGCTTCATAATTACAAGTGTCACTTATCTGCTGTTGTATAGTTCAGTCACTTGGCATATTTAAAAGCATCTATTGTTTTCAAATATTCTCTTGATGTTTTTTTGTTTGACTGTTTTAATTACTACGTAACCAGTATGGACAACAAAATCACATTAAAAAACAGTTTTGCAGAGAAATTACCTGCAGAACATTTAAAAAGAGAAAAAGGAAATTATATTTATGCATAAAGTGGTCAGAAATTGGGGAGGAAACTAAATTGAATCTGCCCATGGAACTTTAATCTGTCCTGATATGCAAGTGTTGATAAATTTATGTGTGTGTTCTTTTCTTGAAAAAAAATCTCATTATTGTTGAGGGGGAAGGTAGACTTCAGTATTTGCATCTTCTGCATTCAGTGATGTGTGACCTCCATAATGGTCTCCCTGTCTCCCTTTCCCGCTTCCAATCAGTACTTGTAAAGCACATTCGTAGTCTTGTAGAGTGAGAAGGAAAACACATGGAATTCAGTAGGTCTGCATGCTCTCCTTAACAGTTTGGAGTGTGTTATATGCCTACAGTGTCTTGTATATATTGAAAGACTAAGTTTGCTGTAGCTGGAGAAATGAATTGTTGCCATTTCTGCACCTCTGGCTTCAGATTTCTGGCAGAGCATGCAGAAATGCATGAATAAATCCTAGCTACAAAGAATCTCCATCTAACTTTCCCAGCAACATGTAGGAGAAAGAAAAGAACCAAGTTCTGTGTTGATGTTCTTAATAATGACTAAACTGCAAAGGCATATGAATTAGTAAGTAACCATACACTGTAATGTCAATTGAATAAATATTTTTTCCCTAGACATCCTAAACTTGCTTCTGGCTAATCTTTATTGCTTTATTTTTAGAACCATCATTGTCCCTTGCTTAAGCACCTTCTCTCATTTTACTATATTAACACTTTCACAAACTTTTTAGTCTTCTAGGTTTTCTTATGGAGTACTTTCTCTTCTAACAGTACTTTTTCATTATAACTTGAAAAAAAACCACACACACACACACACACAAATTCTGGAGATGTGAACCTGCAGCTAATTTCTTATTTGCTAGATGTCATGACATGCCTAGCCTTTGGGAAATGCTGGATGTTGCTTGTCTGGAATTAGATGGCAAACCCTTAGAAAATGCAGGCTTTGATTATTTTGTTGCTTTCTTTAATCTTTGTTTCTTTTTTGCTTCTGAGTGGTGAAATTTCTTTATCTTTTGAGCTACCTTTTATCTTTTAAAATAATAATAATAAAAGACTTAAGAAAATAGAGAGCAACTGTTTAAAGAAACACAGTGTTCTTCTACAGGAAGCAGATGCTGGACTGATTTTTATCAAGTCCATAATTATCTGAAATGTTAGAAATTGTGATTAGAGGAGTGTGTCAGGTTCCTGGCACTGTGGCAAGGTTAGTAGATTTGCAATCCTAGGCTTTTTCTTGGCTCTTTCAAGAGTGACTATTTTTAATCTTGCAGTATTCATGGAGGCGAAAGGGGATGCTTTCTATACAGTGTAAATATAAGCATACAGACTTGATTGATTACTACATGCTTTTAGTAATGCTTTGTAACAGTTGAGGATATTTTTGAAATGTGAATTTGATTCATGAGGGAAGCTAAGGCTTCCTTTAACTGTGAGGCGTGGTACTGAGAGCTGAAGGTTGTCAGCTAAGGCATTTCTACATTCCTAGGTAAGAGGAAGATTATCATCGGGATAATCTTCATGTAAACACCTGGAAGGATCTGACACGTCTAGGGGAAAGAGCTGAAGTCTGTGTGCTTTGAAAATGAGAATATGCAAGTAGTAACAGGAAACAATTCAGTGCTAAGAAATATATCTCCTATGGAAAGTGTAATATTTTAATAATTCTGTGTACTTCCTCTTCTTAAAGAATTCTGTATAATTAGCTATTTGGTGGTGACCTTTCAACCACATTTAATCACTGTAACAGCTTTTTTTGTGTTTTTTATGGGTACGCAGCTCCTGCAACGGCTTTATGTGTTTTGTGCTTTCATATCCATGCAAATACTGAAGCTTGAAATATCAGAGGCAATGACAAAGATTTTAATTAAATTTTACAATTGACAAGACAGTATTCCGTACATGTGATTGTTTTCCTCTCAGTTTGATAATGTCAAGAATATCTGGTAGCATAGCATAAGCAAAAACCTGGCAGTTAAAAAAAATGAATGCACAATTATTTGAAAGACTCTAACTTGTATCTTGACTATCCTATTTTGAGAGCTGTCTTTTGCTGCCCAGCTGAATTTCAAATGAAATTGTAAATGTGGCCTCCATTCAAATGTGGCCTACTGTACCAGAGAAGGAAGAAAATTGTCTTGTAAATATTTTGAAGCTCCAAAATGGCTCTTCTGATGCTGAGATGCATTACAGGGCGTTTCATTGGGAGTCCTGTAGGAAGGGTCACAGTTTTTCATGCTTGGTCTTTAGCTCATGTTTTCAATTCATTTGCTTCTCTTCCACTGAAGAAACATGCCATATATGATGTCTCACGGAAAGATGGAACTGAACCAAATAAGCATAAGATCTTTATTCTGTGATAAGTAACCCTAAAATGCACCTTTGTTTCCCCCATAAAAATCAGAATTAAATATAGAGTCCAAGATCAAATATGGTAAAGAATATAGAAGCAGTTTGATGTTCTCCTCTTTGAGCACTGCATGTGGCCTTTAACAGTTCCCCGGTGTTGGGAACATCAGTGCTGATTCTAACAAGAATCTTGCTCCTAGACCCCTTCATTGCTGCTGATGCCTGAAGAAGCTCAGGGTACAGAATGGTTTACAAGAAGATAATCCCATCTGGAAGGCACAATTCAGTGTGTTTTTAGAAGGCATTCTGTTAGCTGGCAGACTGTCTGATAGGGAACTTAGGTTTTACAAGGCAGGCAAGATAGCTGTGGTGATTATTTTACCCAATATATGTCCTTGGAGGAATTCCATCTGCTCTTTTTCTGGGTGATAAGTTGGATGTGAGGGTAGTTCATTTTGTGAGAATCTGATTTCCAAATCGAACAAAAGAAATGCCAGTGCTCTCAGTATTTGACTGCTCCATGTAATGTACAGGGACTTCACTCCTGTCCGGACAATGTTTGCTTTAAATGCTAAACTGTCTTAATATTTCAGCAGTTACCAATAAGTGTAAAGTGCTGGTCTTGTACTTCCTTACCTGTAATTCCTATGCAGGAGGAATTATGCATTCCATGCCCCTGTAGTTGTACTCTTAGAAGTTTTTTCCCTTGTGCATACTTAGGTGTAAGTGATGGCACACGGCATGACCTGGGCCGGGAGTTTAAAGGATTTCATTAGTGTTCAGTGATCTTGGAGCATCTTCTTCTTTGGAATGGCTATGTCTTAATTTGGACATTAAACTCCATTTCTTAAATATGTTCAAAGTTTTAGTTTCACAACTCTGTTTCACACTTTGTGTACTACCTACTTTGACAATTCTTTAAACTATAATAGCTAAAATAATTTTAATAGAATTAAATACATTGTCTTAGGAGTTAATTTGTACTTTTAAACAGTACTGTTGAGTAGGCCTTGGAAAACCAATGACCTGAAGTACATGAGAACATCTTAAAGTTAGTGCTTTTTCCAGTTGCTCCTGCACAGATTCTATATAATGTTAGACAGACTGTTCTTTCTTTTACTGTGCTTTTTCCTGCCTGTGAAATGGAATAATTATCCAGGTATCTTGAGCCTGGGAGTATGGTTTTTAAAAAGCAGTGGCAACAAAAAATAGTTTTGGGGGAAGTTATTGCTGTAGGTCTATTGCATGTTATAAATGCTTTTCCTACTATATTAATAATTGGTTTCTTAAATGTTAACATATCTTGTCTTTAAAAGGATAATTTTCCCCTTTTAATAATTGTTTTTTGAAGAATTTCAAATTTGCCTCAAGACTACTTCTCAAATCTCTGTGCTAAAGAAATGGCAGGTAATAGATTTTAAAAATCATTTTCAGGCTGGACGTTTTAAACTAATGATCCATATGTACAATACCACCTTTGTTTCAGTTCTGTTAATCACAGCAATAATTAAGGGGAAAGTAAATCACCATAAGGTTCAGAAAACATTGTGAAATTTTTGCAAATCTTGCAGATGCTCTTTTCTATTACTGTTGCTGAACTTCAATGCAAGTATCTCTTGCTGTGCAATTACTCCTAATGCACACTCATCTTTGATTGCCATCTGCTGGAAAAAAAAAAAATTCTAAGAGGAAAAGAAAAATTAATGCAGCCACTCATCATTCAGATGATGAACAGGGATGCATTCAGATGAGCAAAGACTGAGGAGGCGCGTACTCCAGAAGATAGGAGAGATGCAGCCACCATGGGGAAAAGGTGATAGTGATGATGGCCCCAGTCTGGGGTTTCTGCCTAGAGACAAGCTTTTAAAGAAAAAAAAAGAGTTGGTGACAAAACTCCCTGATAGGATCAAAAGTGAGTATCTGGAGAAGGATATAAAAACTGAAATGTGGGTTTTCAGGAAGAGGAGGAGAAATTAGCAGAATTGACAATATGGATACAAAAGTTGAGAGGATAAATGACTTGCATGACTGCAGTGGTGGAGTGCAGCAAACTTTTGGTATAGGTTGTTAACCAGCCCCTGTGCCCCCACCAAGCTGATTCCACAAGATAAATGTGGAAGGCAACTTGGCTGAAAATGTTCATGAAATGCAAAAGACTGCAGCCTTTGAGAAAGAAGGGAGAAGGAACGTCAGAATAAAACCTCCTCCTTCTTGAAGTTAAACATCAATAAACTTAGAAGAACTGGTAAGGAAAATATTAGAGGGGAGAACGAGGAATTGATACTTTCTCAAACAAATATCTGAAGCAATAACAAATATCTTGGAGAATCACTGACCAGAGAATGGCTTTATATTTGTCCATCTTGAAGAGATAATAAAGAGAAGTAACAGACGATTGGTCCTCTAGGGGGAAAACAACAACTATGAGTAGTTGTAATTAACGATCTGAAAGATAAGAGATTAATAGCAGCCCAGATAAATTGAAGGAAAAAAAAATCCCATATCAATTTTTTACTGTCGAGTTGTGAAGTTGTACATAAAGATATGGTAGGTATCTTTTATCTTGATCCCAATTTTTTTTATTGCTGTTGATTATTATTATTATGCATGTTTATCACCAAAAAAAAAAAGAAAGCTAGCTTAGGAAGCATGGCCTAGAAAGGGCTTCAATAAGATGACTGGATTATTGATTATCTGATAGAGTAGAATGAACATGTTTCTGGGTCCTATTCAGTATTTTTGATATTGTTGATAGAATGATGGAACAGAGTGTATTTGTCACGTGTGTATTTGACAAATACCAGAAAGACTGTAAATAAACTGGAGAGCAGAATCAGAATTGAAATAGCTTGTGCAAAAAAAAAAAGAAAAAAATATTCAGTAAGGGCTGTGTACGTACTAAAAGGCTAGTATCTGAACAGGATGTGGCACTCACAGTGGGTCACTTAACAGAATGAAGCTGATGATATTATGCTTCTGTAAAATGAAGTAAATATTGTAGCAAATATACAAACGAAAGTGCAACCTTACAAATAGTTCTTCCACTTTTTTTTTTTTTTTTTTTTTTTTTCTGTCCTGGAAAGATCTTGGCTAGAGCTGTGTCTCTGGAACTTAAGAATATGCCTGGAAGATAATAAAGTGTTTCTGTATAATCAGAAATCTAGAAAATACAATCATAGTGAAAAGTTGAAAGAACAGGGATATATGTCTTCCAGAAACAAGAATTGTCAAGGGTGTAAAAGGCTATTGCAAAGAAAAAGAATTTTTTTTTCCCTCCTATATGAGCTTCTGCCCTGAAAATTAACTGTTTTCCTGATTCTGAAGAGCATAACCTAGTTACTTTCATCAGAACTTACACCTTTCCAATTTTTAGTGTTTTTTAATCTTTTCTGCTTTGATATTCCCACCCTTCTCTGTATTAACAGTATGTTCTGGCTTTTCTTCAGAAAATACCAGAGCACTTCTACTTCTTGTAGCCTTGCTACAAGTTGTTAATGAATGCTAGCAGCAAAATTCATGAATTCTACATTTTCCGTCTTCAGCATGTCACCACAATTCCTCCTCTATGAAGAGCTGTACTGAATGCTTTGCTAAGGTCTAAATAGATGAATTTAGTTTCATTTGCTTTGTTCAGAAAAAGCTGATGTATCATCAATGAAAAGGTGATGTATTTAAGCTTGTATGATGTTTATTTGCATGTTTTTAATCATTCTTTTGGAAAGCATTCTGAGGCTTCTCGAGTGCTTATTTGAAGTTAGCTAACAAGACTGTTTTTGCCTCGATTACTGTTTTTCTCCCTAAAAAGTTGTAAGATGAAAGTTACAGTACTTTCCCCTATACTATATATGTTAAAAATATTTGCTTAGACCTCCAATTCCTCTGCAGTTTTTTTGAAAACTCCAAGCTGAAGACTCAATTCTTGAGTTGGGTACCACAGTGACTTGCATCAACTCTGCCAGAAAACAGGCGGGGGAGAGTTCTGCATCCAGGTCTCAGTCTTGTTGGGAAGTTTCTGATGTTCAGTGGCAGGTTAAAGTTTGTGGACTTTGTCAGACTTTGAAAAATCTTGGACTCAGTTGATGTGGAACAAGGACGTTTTCCAAAAATTTGGCTTGTATTTGTCAGATAGAAACAGTGTTCCTACCGTTATCACAAAATGTACCTAACTTAGCTTTCTTTAGCTTAGAGGTGGATTTATGAAAGATCACCTGTGTGCTTATAGTTAACAATGGCTTGAAAATAGCAATAGTGATTTATTGGTGATGAGTCTATCATTGTGTTAGATTAAATCATAAAAAAAAAAAAGAGAAACATCTCACATGACAAGCATTTTGAGAAAGGTTATTAGACTTGTGCAATTTGTCAAATTAATTAAAATTGAGAAGACAAATAATCACTTACCATGATATTTGTGGTTGAAAATGCACTGAATAGAATTGTGACATGCTAGTCTTTTCATTCCATATTATTCAAAGTGTTCAAATGGTTCTATGCAAAGATTTTGGATTCTACAGGCAAAGAAGTTTTAGGGGTTTTTTTTGTGAAATTATTGTTTCTCTTAACATAACTTCAGTTTTATGTAGAAAATGTGTGTCAAAATTAGCTTTAGCCAATCCTCCTTCTGTATGGCTTCACGTGCACTCTCACAAAAATGTTAACATAATGTAATATTATATATTATATTTTTCTAGTTTTCTTTTGTGCAGAAAAGTGTGTCCTTCCCCCCTCAAAATAAAAATAAAAAAAAAAAAAAAAAAAGAGAGAGATTGCATTAAAATATGTGCTCCTCTAGCCAGGCTAGAGGCATCATTGCCAAGGGCAGGCAAAGGGCTGAAAGGAACACAACAAAGCACTATTTGTTCATTTGAATTTTCATTCTGCAGGCTGTGCATAGCGTCTCATATGTACCATAGGGTATGAACAACAGCAAAGTCTATTCCTTCAGAATTAGCACAACCACAAATGCTGCAGAGAGGAATTGAGCTAGTAATAATTATTAGCATACCCAAAAAGTAATAAACCCTTTTTTCATTTGATCTACTTCCCCCTCCCCATCTTTGGCTTATAGCCACTTCAGATAGGGACTCTTTCTGTTACGAAGTGTCAAGTGGAACAGAGAAGCTTCTCTGAGCATCAGCTAAGTGAGTCGGAGCCTGGAGCAAGCAAGCAGGCACCAAGTGTTAACGTCTGAATTTTGAAGTATTTTTCTAGCAAAATGTAAAGAATCATTGAATCAGAACTGAAGAAATTCTGAGAAGAATACGTTTTATTTTATCATGAGTAGTGCATGAAGAACTTAATCAAAATAAGAACGACTTGTCAGCTTTCCTTTGTAGACAGCTATTTTCTAAATTTGATATAATACATTTTACAGATGTGAATTCCCAAATATGTTAGATTGAACAAGACTTTTTTCATTATTATTATTTCTGTGCACCATGTTATCTTGCAGTTTGGAATATCTGAGTATTACTTTTTTCTTAGAAACAGTTTAATAGTTTAAACGTACACCTCCCCCACACACTCAGTGTCATTTAATTGCTAGCTCTGAAAAAGGATATAAGGTATGCAGGAGTTCTTAATTATCCAAAGACAGGATGGACGTTTTCAAATTATCTCTTTTTTTAAAAAAATCATTTATTTATACATATATATATTTCTTAACAGGGATGGATTCCCTATCTTTTCCAGTCTCCACTTTTTCCAGTCCTACTACTTAAAGCCTATTAGGGGAGAATTTGGGGGACAGATGTGAGCTCTTATCTGTGACAGATGTTTATATCATAATGTGGTTTGCCCTTACTAGCAGGCTAAACATTTTGTGTTCAGTTTTTCCCTGCTCTGAGAGGAGAAACTCCATTTTTAAAACACTGAGATGTGTTTTTGGTTATGTAATTTTTTCTTTTCTGGGCAGCAGATCCAGAAGGATAGAATAATCAGTGTCAGTATTTGTGTTCAAGAGTCAAAACAGGGACTTAGTGTCATATTGAAACCAAGGACATTAGACTCTTATCCCTGATGAAAGTGGGAGGAAAATTCCTGCCTAGTGACCTTTTAAGGTTCGAGGGCAAACATATGATAATTGCATAGGGCATCTTACAAATTCAGTTTTCTTCTACTTTGACAAAATAGCAGTAGTATCTATAAAAACTTTTATAGCATGGTTTCTATTTAGGCTTCAGGAAGTCTCTAGAAGATTGAGCTGAGTATTTTATTAATTATCTCATAATGTTTGCAATTTTGATTGTGAACTTTATACCTAACTTCTCTGTTAAAAGCTTGTGTAATGTGGGTTGTTAATTGTTGAAAAATGCTAATATCTTATCATGCTACAGGAATTGAGTTACTTTTCTTCAGTTTATTGATGCGTTACACGCAAATGTAATCAGATGAAAACTGAGAATGATTCACAATCTGTTTCTTTTCTATTAATCTTAATAGTATTTATTTGAACCTTCTAGATTGTTCTAGCAGATGACAGGCTAAAGATAAAAGCAATCATATCCAGTCAACTTGACTTTTTTTAAACTAACCCTTTCTGGTAGGCTGGTTTTCATCACTGCAATTCCATATACAGCATGTGTTCATATGCACTTTCCTGTTATCTGTGATGATGTGCTTTTGTGCTTACACATCAGAAGAATACTAGGTACTCTAAAGCAAGTCTCAGACTATGAGCCTGTGAGATACAGAGATGCTATTGATATTTTTTTCACAGAGTATGCTGAATTCCTACACTGCAAAGGGAGGAAATTTACTGATTTTGATGAAGTTCGTCAGGAAATTGAAGTTGAAACAGATAGAATAACAGGAATGAATAAAGGCATTTCTTCAATTCCTATTAATTTAAGAATATACTCCCCACATGGTAGGTAAAATTATTCTTCTCCGTATTCTTGTCATGTAATATATTTTGCGTCTATGTTAACTGTTTCAGTTTGTGTGTGTTCTCACTGCTTGATCAGAAATCTTTGGGGATGAAATGTTTCCTGAATTTGAGTTGGACCAAAAGCATTCTGTACATCTGCCCGTTAGATCCAGCTTTTCATGTGTTATGAAACCATCCTACTGCAGAAAGCTGTTGCCACTAGTGTTGGGCAGAAGGCAGTCTCTCTATCACATTCAACATTCCCATGGTTTAAAAATATTCCCATTCTGCATCAGGATGCAAACAATCCTGCCCCTGGTACGCATACTGTTAATTAGGCAGTTAAGACCTATAGTAGGGGTATAGGGGACTTGGTGTCGAGACACGTTTTTGCCACACTCATATCCTAGATGGATTCTCTGATCAGTGGTCTAGAAAGCCAGTGTGTCTCCTTGCCCAATTGAATGTTTATTGTTCCTTCTCACTAAAAATGTATTTAGACAGTAAGGATGTTTGAAGCTGCTTGCTGTTGTAGACCCCCAGTATAGCTCAAAGTTGATTCCTCTGGTTGCCATCTGCAAACTTGAGGAAGTGTTTTGCATTGAATCCGTCTTGAATCCAGGGGAAAAGTGGTATATTTGGCTGAGGCATTTTGTTTTTCCAACCACCTCATCTGATGCCTTGATTGTGAATCAAAGAATAAAAGTATTAAAATAAAAGGAGAGGTAATTGAAAAGATCCTGAACCTCCCTTTGATATAGTGTGAGCAGACTTGCGTCTAAACACTTGCCCCAAACCTCATCTCTGCTGTGCATATGTGGAATAGCCAACGGAAGTGGAGCTGGACTAAATGCCATGCCTCAAAGCTCAATTATGGAACAGGCTGGCTCCAGGAGAAGGTGAAAACTTTCTGTCTAACCCTCTTGTTTTTTCTTTTTTTTTTCTTTTCTTTTTTTTTTTTTTTTTTTTATTTCTATGGGTTAGTCCTTAAGTTCACTATAGCAATGTCTATGTTCTGTTACGAAAACCGTACATTCCTTTTTTTACTTTCTTGTGATACTACTTTTCTCACTTGTCTAAAGGATACCCTGTTATCCCAGTGTCTTATGAAAAAGTTTGGATATTTCTAGCTGGACTTGGTGCCTGTACTGGGGGAACCATGCTTAAGCAAAACAGCTTTTCTTACCAGATAAACTTCTTCCTGTTTGTTGCTCTCCTGAAGAAGGCTTCCACAGTATATGGAAAATTATACCACTACCACCACCCTGAAAAAAGAGGCAAAAAAAAATGAGAATTTTCCTATAGAAGTTAGTTTAATTGTTGGCTTCTAGTTCTTAGTTGGAGACACTATTGAAAGATGGTCTGAGAGGATGGTATTCAGATCAAAATAAAACTCTGTTTTGGTTGGTTTGAAAGATGAGATAGGAATGGCCTGTTGTCTGTACTGCTGTTGGTGGAAAAAGTTCAGAGTTGTCTGGAGGTTATTCAGCCTTAGAATATATTAAATAGTACTCTTAAATCTAGAGATGAAAAAGTAGTAGGGAAACAGCTGTGCTAAGTGTAACTTAGTGTAACTTTCAGCTGACCAGGTATTATATATGAACGGTTAACAGTCTTTATATGCTTGTAAATCTAATTATGTAGGGTTTTGTGATTAAAAAAAGTGTCTGCAGCCAGAGATCCATCGATCTCTTTAAACAAATCTGGCATGCTAACCAGTTTTGTTATTCTGTGTTTTCCATTTAGTATTAAGCCTGACTCTTATTGACTTGCCGGGAATCACGAAAGTGCCGGTAGGGGATCAACCTCCAGATATTGAGCACCAAATCAGAGATATGATAATGCAGTTCATCTCTCGGGAGAACTGCTTGATATTGGCTGTGACTCCAGCTAACACTGATCTGGCCAACTCAGATGCACTGAAGTTAGCTAAAGAAGTGGACCCTCAAGGTAAAGCATAAGAGAATGTTCAGCTGTGTGTTTTTTTGTTTGTTTGTTTTTTAAGTTTGTTTCTTTTTTTGTACAATAACATAAATGGAAGTATGTAATAAGTAAAACTATTATACATTTTTCTTTTACTGCTTATATATTATCATATAGATCTATGTATGCCTTCTCATATGAACTTCATCAAAATAATCACTTGTTAGCTCAGCGTAATTCATATAAAGATGCTGTAAAATGTGGTGGGAGGTGGGTTTTTTTGTTTGTTTGTTTTCCTTCTGTTTGTGGTTGTTTTTTATCCACTAACTTTTGTAGCAGCTAGCAAAAGGGGACTTTGATGCCAATGGGATTTCTGGATACTCTATCATAAATGTTATGCAGTAGTGTCATGGGAATGCTGAACCTGGTTAAAGAGACTTGAATAATGTATTTCATCACTGAAATCCCTTTTCTAGGCACATCTCAACTTGCAGCTTTGCCTGGTATTGTGCATGATGCATGCTTTGAGAATGCCACCTTTTTTTTTTTTTTTTTTTTTTTTTTTTTTTTTTTTTTTTTAAATAAGTATTATGGAATTTTAAGATATAGTTAATCTTCCTGACTATAAAAGATCCTTTGTCATCTTTCTCTCCCCCTTACCGGTCAGGCCTTAGGACTATTGGCGTGATCACAAAATTGGATCTGATGGATGAAGGAACAGATGCAAGAGAAATTTTAGAAAACAAACTACTCCCCCTTCGTAGAGGTGAGAATGTTCAATTGTCTATATTTTATATAACACAGACAGTGATTTGGGCCAGAGTGGTATACAAAACAGCTATGAAGGTGAATCAAATGCTACCTGGGTCTTAATGAGCTACAATCTTTCTATCATTATTTGAACAGCAAATATAATAGGAGGTCATGGACAAATACTGAATAATTAAGACGTTTTTACTGGACCTGGAAAATAGGTGCTGTAAATAAGCCATTCCAGAAACAAATAATGTCAGAATGAGTAGTCAGCAAATCTTTTCTGTGCTAGGTTGCTATGCCTTGCCAAAAGGGACTCTATTTCCTTACCTATCTTGGAAGCAAGCATCAGAGCTCTCGTAACTTCACCGTAAACCAAATTTTGCCCCTTCCAGAAATTTTCCAAGTGATTGTTACTGCAGCTACTGTCACAGTCACTTGCACTGTCACAGTCACTGTTAACGGTGTCAAGAATTTTGGTTTTAATTACACTTTGCTAATGAGGCTATCTCCTTTTCCTGTTACAATAACACAAAAAACAGTCTAGGAATGTGTTGAACTGGGGTATTATTGCATTTGGATCAATGACTTGATTATCATTAAATTCATTTCAGTACTTTTACAATACCTGAATTTCTTTTGGTTGTTTTAGGCTATATTGGTGTGGTAAACAGAAGCCAGAAAGACATTGATGGGAAGAAGGATATCAAGGCAGCCCTTCTAGCAGAAAGGAAATTCTTTCTTTCACACCCTGCATACCGGCATATGGCAGATCGGATGGGAACACCATATCTCCAGAAAGTTCTAAACCAGGTAAAAGCTGAAGGGACTGCTTGTGAGGGACTGCTGCGTTGTGAGGGACTGCTTTTGTAGTGATAGAACCAATATAAAATCCTTATTAAAAGGAAAGTGTGCCAGTGAACCTGATTTATTCTTTCCTGCCTTTAACCTTTTGAAGTTTCACAATAAAATAAACAAAGCTGTTTATTTGATGTGGCTTCTGCAAATTCCCTCTGAGGAGCAGAGGGTCTAATATTTGGGCTCCTGTCAGTGTACAGATAAAATAATTGTCAGCTAATCATATGTTAGCAAGGATGGCAACTTCCATCACTGCTTTCTTTAGAGTAAATGTGAGGTTTTTTTGCTCAAGAATAAAATAAATTGTTCAGATTTGTTTGCTTATGCATCTAGGCATAAGCAGCACTGATATTTTTATGACTGTAGTTTCTCAGATCTAGAAGTTCTGTAATGTAATTAATGTAATATGATAAAACCACCTTAGCTTTTACAAATTAATTAAATCACTTATTTAACTCACAGTTAATTCAGACTGAACCTTAGGTTATAGCACCAGTCACAGTTGCAGTAAAATAATGTGGACGTACCTGCTACAATATTAGAAAGGTTGTAAGGAAGTAATGAGGCATTAATATTGTACTTTTGTTTTCTGGGTTTGATATTTTAACTTTTAACCTCACGATCTACATTTTGTTCTAGTTTTTAGCAGAAGCAATGCACCGTATGCTATTGATGTAGATGACAAATACAATTATCAGAGCACTTTGTGCATGCTATCTTTTTCCCACAATCTAAGATCTGGTCTTAAACACTCATGTCAAACTGGGTCAGATCACAGCTTCCTTTAGCGGGAAGTAGAAAAGTCTGTTTCATGTTTAGCTGAAGAGAATCCTTTTCCTTATTTTTTCATCAAGGTAGTGTCAACACTAGAGGCGTACACAATCTACTTCACTATTACACGTTTCTCTTTATGTTATTTGGGAGAGATCTAGGAGTTGGGGATCACTGATGGGTGAGAGTTCTGTGTCCATCAGTAAGAAAATTGTCAATCAGTAGACTGGTAACTACACTTTGGTGTCAGGAGTTGTTCTCCACAAAGTGGAGCTCTAGAGGCAGTAAATCTTAGCCTCAGGTACTCAAAAGTTTTCTGAAGGAAGTCTGCAGGTCACAAAAGTTTGCTCTTTGGGAAACACACATGCCCTGTGTCCATGATTCCTGATTTCATCCCCTTAACAATCTTATTACTCTCACTAGCAGATATTAACAACAAGTATAGTGAGTCTACTAATCTTGCTTTAAAGCCCAACTCTATTCTATTGATTGGGATGTTAAGTGTAGCCTGTTCTTTAGACAAGTGTGATCAGAGTGTCTATTTAAGAAGGATCCCACCCTGTCACGTTGCAGTTAATTATCCCATTGGATCCTTTTTGAGTCATCTAGTTTCCACATGTGTGACTTTGAGCAATGCCGCTCTCATAGTGCAAACATAGGCAGTGTGTGCCTCCTGAGGTGATGAACCTCACAGCAAGTTTGAAGAGGACAAGATCAAATCACGCACGCCTTCCTGAAGTACCTGATGATGCAATATGATTTATTTGAAATTCTGTTTATCAGATTGGCCTCTATTCTTGACATTCCTACAAGTCAAACTTCCTAAGAGTGTTTTCTCCAGTTCACTGCCAAACTGTCAGTCTGACAGAAGTTAGGAACGGCAGAGATAAATTATTATTTATTCAGAGAAGCCAGACTATGTGGTTAATCTGCCTAATTTCTTGCTACAGTGACATTGTGGCTATGTATCTTGACAATAAAGATGAAATATTCTGTGGATTAACGTGAAAATAATACCAATCCCATTTATGTGTGCTGCAGAAACAAGGTTTCAGGAGTGCAAGAACTCCCTGTGCTTAGGATGTTTTACCTTTTTTATTATATACTAAGTGTTTAGTACATCTTATTTTTGAGACTGAAATAATTGAGCTTTTTATGAGCTATTTTATGCATTTACATGTTTCAGTATGAACTATCTGTCATCTGGTAGAAGACTGTATGTCTCTTTCCTGCTGTGTATAGAATGGTACGGGTGTGGAAAACTTTGCAAGTCTCATTCCTAAGATACTAAGCATCTGTTAAGGTTCGTGGTTTCAGGTGAAATTTAAATTTCTCCATATCCACAAGGTGGTGCTCCAGGGAAATTCCAGCTTTTGATTCTGTGCTGAAACATTTGCTGAACAAGTTTTACTTGGAGATGAAGGGTTTCGGTATATAACATACATCATTCATTGCTTGTCTGAGTGGGGCCTGGGAAGAGAGTTTTGCAACTCTCTTGCAACAAATTGCAAGTTTATTTTGTGTTTAATCAGGAAATTGTTCAAATGGTACATTTACAGCACAAGTGAGATATTAATAGTGTTTTCAGAATATATTTCAGAATTGAAAATTGATACTCTTGAAGTAGAAGTTAGAATTTTTTTTTAGGCAAAGATGAGCGTTTGAAAAAGTTAAAATGCTACAATCTTCATGAAGGAAAACTCTCTCCCCTTTAGTATATTTTCTGTAAAAAGTAGCAGAAATAATACAGTGGTGACATTCCTTAATGATGAGAGTCCCAAGTAGGTATTCTGCGCTTCTATGTTTTCTTCCATCACCCTTCTGAACTGATTGTTGATTTTCAGAGTCTGTCCCTTTCCTTGAATTGCCTTTTGCTGTAAAGGAGTCATCCAGCGCAAGCTGAGTGGAAACTTCACTTTCCTGCAGGCTTTTTTACAAGGGACTGTTAGACGCAATGCCTTTACTGATGACTGTATAATAATAGCAGTGATTTAAATACCTCAGTTTGAGAATTATGTCTCAAAAGCTGAATTTTTAATTTATAGAAATAACTGCTTAACATAGTTGACCAGAAAGCCCAGAATTGGGAATCTGGAGGCACGCAAGTCTAATAACAGTCTAATAAGTAATAGGGCCCCGTGCACAAGAGGGCCAAGAAATTTTCAAGTTTCCATATAGTATATACATGAAAGGGTGTATATATATTCTTCTTTAACAGTCTCCATTGCTTCAAAGATCAAAAAGAAGTATACCAGTAAACCAGCACATTTCATGGTTGATACGCTCAGGAGTCAGAAGGAAATGGCTGTGCTTTTGCTTTCATCTGTGTTTAGAATATAAAGGGTCTTTATTTATTTATTTATTTTTAGCAACTTACCAATCATATTCGAGATACCCTGCCAGGCTTCAGGAGCAAACTCCAGAGCCAGCTGCTTTCTATAGAACATGAAGTAGAGGTGTACAAAAACTTTAGACCAGAAGATCCAACCAGAAAAACCAAAGCCCTGCTGCAGTGAGTGACTACTTTTCATCTCTTTATCCAATGTGCAAAAATTGTTTTGCCTTTCTAACAGGTTATATTTGAGATTAGACTGTGATCAAGGATACTATGTGCAAACTCCAAATAATTTTTTTGTCCCAGAACATCTTTAGCTACTTGATGTTTCAGTAAGATTTTCCCTAAATTAATTTTAATAGTCATATGAAGAAGATGAAGTAGAATAGGAAGAGATGCAAAGATTGGCAGCACAGATGATCGAAGGTGAGAATCTGTTTCTCATTGCATAGGTAGATTTTTGAGCTTGGAAAAAGGATGACTGCAGGCCAGGGGATGATATTGCATTACAAGTGTGTAAGGTGAGGAGGCTGAGGATTTTTTTTTCCCCCCAGTATAGGAACTTGACCATCTGAAAGACCTCAAGCAGTAGCAAGTTTAAAATTAACTGCAGAAGGTAGTTCTTCACATGATGGGTGTTTAAGTTAGATGAATCCTTGCTGCAGAAGCTGATTCTAACAATCCATGTGTTCTCAGAAAAGCAACTAGGTAAATTCTGGGGGATGTAAAATGTATTCAAGCTTAATAAGCACAAGGACATTTCTTTATGGAACTCACAAACACCAACTTATTGAGGCTAAGAGAGTACCTGGAGAAATACCACTCTAAGCTTGTCCCATTTTTGTACTTTTCCCTGAGCACCTACTATTGGTGGCTGTTATGATATGACTTTTCTTCCACTTCAGGGGAAGATGAAGGGGGCATTGTGGAGAAATGAGCTCTCCTCAGAGAGTTCCTTTTCTCATAAAACTGGCAATTTTTGCTTGCACCTTGAGGTTTTTTCTTTTAATAGCTTCTCAATGGGGGTGTGCTTTTCTATCCAAATAAGTTGTGTTAGCCTAAACCAAGATTTTTATTTGCTCATCCTACTACAAAGATTGCAATCACTTATTCTTTTCTAAAATGTAGATGTAATAGATGCTTGTAGCCTTTACAATTTTGTCATCACCAATAAAATCAGGAAGTAACATGGTTCCCTTGAATTTAGCATATGGTTTCATAAAAAGTATTTTAAAATACAGAGAAAGAAAATAGTATACTGATCTGTATTCCATGAGGAGTGAGAATTGTGGTGCATATGTAGAAAACTGGATTTGCGAAGACTGTGAGTAGAATAGCACCTTGCATGGGTAACTTAACTGAATGAATTGTTGCAACTGTTGATCTTGTCAACTCCTAAATGTGTTTTAGTTGGGCAGTAGCAGTCACACACTACTGAAATATGGGGTTGGTAGTTGACGTGCTTAAGTGTTTTTGTTTGTTTGTTTTTTTCCCACCCTTTGAAATTTAGGATGGTCCAACAATTTTCAGTGGACTTTGAAAAAAGAATTGAAGGATCTGGAGATCAGGTTGACACATTAGAACTTTCAGGAGGTGCAAAAATCAATCGTATTTTCCATGAACGCTTTCCTTTTGAACTAGTGAAGGTATTTATCTTCCTGTGTGCTTTGAGTTTTGTATGTGTATTTCTACATGCATGTTGATAGAAGTAAAACAAACAAGGTTTGACTGGAGGAACACATTAGACCAATAATTTGGATACCTCTTTTCTAGTTAAGAATTGCAAGATACAATAATTAGATTGTAACTATAGTCCAAGTTCCTACTGTTTTCCTTGCCTTTTTATATGAGTGTGTGTTTGCTTGTGTTTAAATTTTTTTTTTGACATCTTCGTTCTGCTTAGATGGAGCAGGGAAGCAACTGTAGCTGGTATAATTTAGGTTGCTGTGTACAAGTAGCTAGACTATACTAAAAAGAGAGTTGCAGAAAATAGCCATTTTTTGACTTTTTGTCTTCTGAGAATAAAACAAAACTTTCATTGCCATGTCTTTATAATAAGAAGAGGGAGAGAAGCAGATTTCATGTTCAGAGTTATCTTCCCCTACCCCATCCTGCCTCCTTTATATCTTGCCTTACCTGTCCATCCCTCGGCTAACAGAATAACTGACTTTAGCTTCCCCTTAGCTTGCACCCCATTGTATCTTTAGTCCCCCTTCTTTATGCCATGTGTTTCATAAGCTTCCTTTTCACCTGGTCAGCTCCCTTGACATTCCCTAACTTTCAGCTGGACAGAGGTCAGACAAGGTTGTGGCTGCTTCCAGCATTGAAATGTGTAGATTAGTTAGAAGGGCAATGGAACAGATATGTGATGGGCTTAAATAATAACCTCTTTGTTCAAAAAAAGTCCCAACTGGGATCTTTCCTCTCTTGACAGCTAAAGTGCCAAAAATTTATGGATGTTTCATAGACTACTACACTTTCAAATTTGGTTTAAAAAATAGTAGGGTGGGAAGGGGAGGATAAACAGAGAACACATTCATAGAATTTGTACAGTTTTAAGACTTGAAAATTTGCATCTTCCGAATGCATATTTTGGTTCACTGTGTTATCTCATGCTTCTCTTTGAGATGTCCTGCAAAATTGTTCCATCCGTTAATGTGTCTGGAAGGGTGCATAATTTGCAGCAGTCTTTGCTGTCTGTAACCTAAGTGTTAAAATTTTTTTAGAATAATTTTGCTTCATGTCTAGCATAAATTAGAAAAATGAATATTTTGCCAGTGGAACTTGTCTGTCTTGCAGTTATATTGGAAAAAGTAGTATTTTCTGTTTTATTTAAGAGCTATCTTTAGTGGGATCTCAAATATTTTTGTTTCTTTAGATGGAATTCAATGAGAAAGAACTGCGGAGAGAAATAAGTTATGCAATCAAGAACATACATGGTATCAGGCAAGTGCTCCCATGCTTACAGTTTCATTCACATATGTATTTTAGTCTTTGGACATACTTGCTATCTTTTGCAAGTTACTCCCTGATTTCAGCACCTGACTTCCCCCCACCTCCACCCCGACCTTCATAATTTTTTCCAGACCTTCATACTTTGGTAGTGCTTCTTGCTCCTGCTAAAGTATGTAATTTTTAACTTCCGATATAACACAGGATTCACAGGATGTCTGCAATATCGATTCAGTATCAGCTGCAAATACTATATGAAATTTTGGATGCATTGTGGACATCACTGAAGGAGAACAAAACACTTATTGAAACTATGTCCCTTGAGAATAATGCCCATGGCTTGAGGGAAGCTAACGTAGTGGCTCACATGGGGAATTTTTAGTTTCCGTGTTGAATTTTGTTCCTCTAGTTAAAAATAAATAAATAAATAAATAATTTTGCTTGATAGTACTCAAGCTCTGTGGACAAGTCAGAAATCTCTAGAAAATAAATAATTAAGCACCAGTTCAAAGGCCACATGTGATGGTATTTAAAACTTGACATGTTAGTCCATTGGGAATGCTGCTGGAATTTGGGGATATTATGACTGCTATAGTTTGAGTGAAGTTCTGCTTCAAAGGCTGACTGTTAGATATGATTGTTAGATGTCAAAGCTATTAGCGTGAAATTTGGTCAACTGGTTAAGTATTCACAAAACAACAAGAAAATAAATCCTTCAACAAATGCTGTCCTACTCAGTAGTGTTTGTTCATGGCTTGTTCTGTTCCTCTTTTGATCATCATATGGTTGGTTTTTCCCTAGCTTCTTTAGTGATAGATTGCGTATGAAACAAACACCATCTCAAATATTTTCTGCCAGTGCTTTGGCCTATACTGCTAGCTATTTTGGATGCCTTATCAACATTATAGTCCTTAAGCAGTGTCCTGCAAAGCTGTTTCCTTAGACTTTTTCCACTTTTTACCTCAGAACTCCTATCAGAAGTAATTTTCACTGCTTTACAAAAAGGAAACCGTAATTTTGTGTATGTGTCTGTATCTGAGTGGTGTTATAGCCACTGCCATATGAGCTGTGAGAACAAATAGTCAGACCCGTATTAAAGTTTCTTCTTCCATTATATCTTTCATAAACCTCATGTACAGCAAGAAGGGACTAAGAATCAGAATGTGGCACACATCAGTAGCAGACTGGCCAAGTTGATTTTTGGCTCTGAATGCGAATCTACCTAATTCTTGCTGCCTTTGTGACAGGTGAAAGCTTGTAGCTCCACCTTCTGGCGTTAAATAAGAGCTTCTGCCTGCCTGTTCTCTCTTATTGTTTAATTGACTAAATTAGATCGATTTCATTCATATATCTGCTGTAGAAAAATTCTTTATCTTTGTATTATTCCTTATTATATATATTATCTCTATATAAAATACTGTATATAGCAAAAACTATGTGTGTGTGTATGCATATATATATATATACGCACACACACACACTTTTTTTTTTTAGTATATGTGTGCATATATACACACACACACACATATATATATATATATATATGTATATACACACACACACACACAATTTTTGCTCTGTGAATCTCCTTATCTCTTTGGAATGATTAGTCTGTTTAGAAAGGACTTTCAGATGCATGCTCATTTAACCATTCTTGTCCTTTAAGTGGTAGAACATATTTCAAAAGGTCTGATTTGGGGGATTTTTCTTCCCCTCCACGCATGTATGAGCACTTAATTTCTTTTGAAATTCTTGCTTATACCTTGCCTGTTAGTCTTTTGGAAAAAGTTCTTCTTGTTACCTGCATAGGAAATGCTGTGTTAGAAGTGTTAGCAAGGTGAATTGGTGAGCTGTAAATCCTGTAACCTCTTAGCTATGCAATACTCTTACTTAACTACTGTTGAAATGCAAATGTTATCCAAATCATCTCTTATCTATTTCTATCTTCTTTTACTAGTGTATTCTGTCAGAAGAAATAGTATGTAATATAGGCTACCCTAGTTTTCCAAAAGGTGAGGGGAAGTAACTGTCTTAGGCCAAGGTAAAGGACTAACACTAAAGGTCTTACACAAAAGGTATTTCATTAAACTGGTTAATTATCTGAAGATATTAGCAGTTCAGTAGAAAAATATTCTTTTCATACTGTTTATGTTACTGCTTTGCATATTCTGTTATGTCCACAGAACAGGTTTGTTTACTCCGGACATGGCATTTGAGGCTATTGTTAAAAAACAGATAGTGAAGCTGAAAGGACCTTGCTTAAAAAGTGTGGATCTGGTGATGCAAGAGTTGATCAACACTGTCAAGAAGTGCACTAAAAAGGTAACTTGCCAAGTAGATATGTATGAAATATTATAACATTTTATGGTATTATTTCATATCCAGTCTCTTGCTGAAGAGATTAAGTTTCACTAAAGCAGTTATGACTTCTGCAATACCCAAAACAATGTAATGCTGTAAATGTTAATTTTTTTGATTCCTGTGTTTTGAATCTATGTATGTGGTGGTTGGGTTTTTATCTGAGTCATCTGTTGCCCCTAGTTTCCTCCTTATAGCCCTGCTTTCATTGGTACTACAAATGGAACCTAGGCAGCAATTCTGCTGATGTGTAGGAAAAGCATTGTACTCTAAAGCGTGTGGTTTATTATTATTATTATTATTATTATTATTATGATGCAAGTAAGAGGAAGAAACCATGCAACCTTCGTGGAGCAAAGGCCTCAAATGTAGTCAGAGTAAATATATTGAGGAGGAAATGCTTTGCCCATGATGAAATTTTACTGGGTAGCACTACATTTCTCTGGTGCGTAGGGGGGCACTAAACTTATTCTGTGCTTTCTTCATGCATAAGCCTAAAACTGCCATTCTCCAACTGTCAAGAAGCTAGAAGTGGAATGCTAGGAAGGTTTCTTCTCCCTTCTACTCGTTCATGCTCATCTGTTGCTCTGTGGAAGCTTGCTGCACAGAAACATCAAACTCTTAAGTGGGGAGAACTACTGTGTATTGAACTCTGGATGTGAAAATTGTGTGTATCAATTAAAATATAGCTCAAGATTCCACAAATATAATAAAATAACAAGTCAGTTTAAAACTAGACATAGCTTTACTATGAATATTTGGAAAGGGATTTCTTGAAGTGTGTGCTTGGGTTTGATTATGATTTTAGAATAAATCCCTGGCTTCTCTTCCTCTCCAACCCCCAGCTGTGACTAAGAGAGAATGTCAGATGCAAATTTGAAAGACGTGAGGCTGACGGAATGCAAAGATCAGAAATCAATTGAGTATACTTCATGGACCCAGGGAGACTTTTTTTCTTTACACTTCCCCTACGTGTCATCTGTAAATACAGTAAATCACTTGTCTGGGGCATTATCTTTTCTCTCTTTGCTTTGAGATATTCTGGAAGGTCCTGTTGACTCTTGTGCACTTCTTTGCTTTCCATGTAAAGAATTTACTTCATTATCTTTACCTGTCTGGTTTTATTTCTGGTTTGCCTTCTCTTGTTCTTGTGTCTTTCCCACCATCTCAGAATACAGGGCACCCTAAGAGTAGGGTCTGCTGAAGTTGTTGAGAAATATTCTGCCTTGCCCTCTGACAGCTTTTTTTATGCCAAAGAGCTGCTAAAGGAGCTATTTTTGAAACCAGGAAAGTATGACAGACTTGTGGCAAAGATCACTGAGAATCACACTCTTCAATATTTTGAGCTCAGTTTTTAAGGTTTTCATTTTTGTCAAATTTGGAAGATTGATCATTTGAATTGTGCAGATTCTTTTCCCAGGGCTAAAGTTAACTGAGACAGTTTTGTTGTTCACATTTTAAAAGTGCCATTCTTGAGAGGTACAGATATTGCCACAAGATGGAGCCTGCAAAGAACAAGACACTTGGAAATTCAAGCACAAAAGGCACAGGAGAACTGTGGAGTTCCCTCAATACAAGACTGATAAACTGGGCTTTGCCTGTGACTGCTATAAATTGCTCCACGCTCAGTGGGTCTTCAGCTAATATTCTTGCAGTATAGCATTTCTTTTAGGGTGCACTTGCTGTTTAGGAGTTGCATCCATGTCCATGTTTTGTGCCTGCTTCTGCATAGTCAGGTAAAATATACCTTACTTGGAGTACGTTGTCCCTTTCTGAGGGTGGTTGACTGTTTATGTTGAGCTTTGTTACTGTGCTATTGGCACCACCTTTCAGGATGCAGAGATCTGGGGGGAAAAACCTCTACCTTGTGCCTTCATAGTAGCTTCAGTGGAGCTTTGTATTGGCAATGCTTCATATACATGGATATATCTATGTATAATATGTGTGTGTATGTATGTATTATGAGATGGACATACATAGATATGGCATCATCAGTTTGTTCAGAGGTCATGCAGTTTGCATGGTGGTAGCAGCATGCAAGGACTTTCTGACCTCTTATCCTAGATCTGCATTTGGAGTCTCCCACTGCTGAGTGGTCGGATTGGCTAGCCTGTAGCAGTTTGGATTGACTCTAGGGTCATTTAAAGAGGCCATTTTAGAAAATGAAGCTAGATAAATATTTTTTAACACTTTATGGAGCTTGAATTATGGTCATTCAATAGACATTTCTCTTTTTCTTCCTTATGCATCAGCTTCTATCTTTTCTTTTTACATGTTTTGAGAGATTCACCTCATATCCATACATTTTAAAAAAAAAAAAAAATTGGGATTCCAGTGTCACAGTTACAGTGACACAGTTTTAAAAAAAAAAAAAAAAAAAAAAGCATAAAAGGCTCACCTGCAGAGTCATCTTTCCCTTCTTGAGTGCTCCATGGTGCAAAAATACAGAAACAATCCAAAGGTTTAGGTCTCTCCAGGCCTTTTCAAAAATCACAATTGCTAGCAAGTAAGGCTTGGTTTGTAGTAGGCTTTTTTTAGTACCAGCATATATAACACTTGCTTTCCTCTAAACAGGAAAGCTGGAGACTCCCCTGTCTGTACTTTATACTGAAGTCACCCTGCAGGTGTAAATTCCTATTTTTTTTTGCTTTTCAGCTAGCAACATATCCAAGGCTATGTGAGGAAACAGAAAGAATTGTTGCTGGCTATATCCGTGAAAGAGAAGAGAAGACCAAGGATCAGGTGAGAATAAATAAGAGGTTTAGTTCTTTGAGAAAACGTGTAGAAGGCCTGTCCTGGAGAATGTTTGTGCTCTGTTAGGGGAGTTCTTGCATTCAAAGTACGTTAAGGTAGTGAAGGATTTCCACACACATACCTTCCTAGCCAGGTTACGTACTTGAGAAATGCACAGAAAGCAACCCTCCATGTTCTTGAGAACACCACTCTTCTGACTTTTGAAAGTTGGACTCTTAAAGTGTGTGTTTTTTTTTTTTTTTTTTTTGTTGTTGTTTGTTTGTTTGTTTTTTAAGTTCTATTCAGAGCAACCCCTCCAAGAACATTCACGAACCAGCCAAGGACTCATATCCAGGAATCTTCAAAGCTTAGATTACATGTGAGAAAATCTACTGGAAGTGGTAGCAGGAATTATGGTCTGGAGAGTACAGAGTTGGTTAACAGAAATATTTGGGGGATAGGCAGAACTCCGGCACAGTTCTGTGCTCCTGGCTATCTAGTTGTGTTCCTGTTCAAGTTGGGTAGCATGTGCTGCTTTTCTCCTCATCTGTGCTGTGAAAGTAGTCTTGAAAGTAATTTTAAATACTTGTATTTGCTGCAGGGAGCTCTAGTTAGCACACACAGTCATTTCAAAATTTGGAAGAGGACACAAGTTACTCTAGAATAATTGAGTCTATTTTTCCTATTATTCCATTCTTCATTGTGTGCACATACCTGACAATTTCCCAGAACAATGTACAAACTACCGGCTTTATGTAAATGCCAAGAATTGGTCAAGTAAATTATCATCACATATTCCCATAATTACTTACACTGTTAGCAGTTATTGTTAATGAAATGATAGTGAGAAAATTCTGAGAGATAAGAGCTAGATGTTAAATCCTCTTTCTCTTTGCTCTGGGTAAGGGTCTTGGTATCTTTTGGAAATGCTGAAGAATTTGGGAGTGATGCCATATTTGTGGAGCTGCATGGAAATAACTGTGTGCTTTGAGGAGATCAGATATTCAAGAAAAGAATCCAGGCAAGCTTGTTGTCTAAGTGCTTAGGTCTTATTCAAAAGCACAGCAGCATGATGCCTTGATAGGGCCCAGTGAGGCACGTAGTAATTACGGCTTCAAATTGGAAACAAATTGGCGGGATTTTTAATTATTCTTTTTTTTTTTTTTTTTTTTTTTTTTTTGAGATAGAACTTTCTATTTTCATAAAGTGGTCATTACTTTAATATTTTATCAAAATAAAACTTGCGTTATTTTCACAGCTGAGGCATATCCATCCAAATGTCCTTGCTTACCATAGTCTAGCAATAGAGTTTATTGATAATGCTGGGGTACAGTGAGCATGTGAACTGGATTGCATAAATATGCAACTTTATATAATTAGTCTAAGTTGTGAAGCTTAAAATGGGAGAAGGTGCTAGAAGGCTTCCTCTTCTCTTATATATTCAGACAGGTTTCTTAGGAAATTTGGAGACTCTGTGGTAGTGATTGATTAGGATTCTTCCCTGCTCCCTGCTGAGAAGTGGAAGACTGGAAAGACAGTGGAGAAATTGCAGTCTTAGTTTCCTTCATATTGTGTGTGTTCAGGAAATTGTTCAAGTGTGGAATGGAGTGAGCTTTCTCCAATATCTTATCGAGTTCTCTGTCTAGTTAGACTATGAAGTTTCATTTAAGTTATTTCCCTGAAATACAGAAGAAACAAAAAAGATAAATTGTTCATTTTAAAAAAAAAATCAACTTTGTTTTTGTTATTTCATTTCTCAAGCTTGACTTGTGCACCAAAATGGCTCTTTAGTACAAGGGTTGTTAGTTTTCTGGGACAGGGGTAGCTTACATATTGCTTCTTAATGTAGTATCTAAAGAAAATGATGCCTTCATCTTATGTTTAATGTTCAGGTTCGTAGCTAGTCTGATTGGGATAGTACAAATAGACATTGTTTTGCCTAACTTGCAAAATGTAGAGCTCGCACCTCTGCTACTTATTATTAAACTCTTCTGGCTGTGTGTGATCAGTCTCAGCAAAGTGAGCAACATCCTCCCAGGTAAAATTGAGGTCTCGGGAAAAGGACAGGAGAATGGGAATTGCTCTTCTATACAAAACCAGAAGCAGTAGGATTTAGGAAATATTGTTCCTTTTAGCTTGAGTAATTAGGAAACATTCAATAATGCAGCAAACTCTAAGTTCTCCTCTCCCTTCTCCCCAATCTCTCTTCACCACCTCCCCAACCCTCTTATTGGTCTCCCCTATCTCCTCATAGGTGCTGCTGTTGATTGATATCCAGGTATCTTACATCAACACCAACCATGAAGACTTCATTGGCTTTGCAAAGTATGTATATAGACTCCATTATACGATACTGTTGTACTTCTTTAAGTCCAAAAAGAAAACAAATTGAAGTGTGGCAGTAGAGATGATCTTTCTCAATATGTACAGTGCTGAACTCTGTATACTTGTACTTATAGTGGGATTTTTTCCTCAGCTCACAAGCCTGGTTTCACTGGAACTCAAACTTATATCTTGGTCTGAAGTAACATGAATCTCAGTAAGCAGCTTTGGAGGCCTCATGTCCTCACTACGTCCATTTTAGGACCACAGACATGCATGATTTTGGTGGTCTTTCCAGATTGCTACTGATTAATGCCTTGGGATCTACGCAATAGTATCTGAACTAGTGTTGCTGAGAGTAATGGATGTTGCAGAATTTAAGTGTGCCTGCTGTTTGACTGTAGAGAAAACTAGTAGCAGAATGCCCTCCGGGGCATGATTTGACAGTTGTCCTCACTTAATTGGAAAGACTCTGAGAATATTCTCCAGAATATTCTAGCTTCCAGCAAGCTATGTCTCGGGAACTTCATACAAACATTTTGAAGTTAGTGAAAATATTAGAGATGTCTTCACTCTTTGAAGACTAAATGTTTATTCAGTCCTATTCATGCCATATTTGTGACTCCAGACACTGTTATGACAGCAGGTTTCATCTGTGTGTGTGTGTGATGCTAGCAACTAACTTTGGCACCACAGTATGTGTTGTACTAAGACCTGTTGTAGATGGCACTATGGAAGGTCTTTGGTAGTATGCTGTGAAGGATTAAAACATGGAATCAAGTAATCTAAGATGGAAATGGACACAGCCAGGCACTATTTGTGTGTTTGGTTTGAACAAATTTCTCTGGTGTTTTTTGCAGATTCCAGATATCTTTATCACTTCTCTTGAAAAATGGCAGGATGTTGTAGGAATAGTAGCTGACCTTCTAGAGGTCAAAATAACAACCTGCCTACTATTTATTACTCTTCACCCTTTTCTAACAGGAAAAAAAGCCTACTAAAAACACTCCATATATGTACTGTATACCTGTGTGTGTACAGACAGCATATAGAATCGTAGTTCAGGTTCGAGAGGACCTTGGGAGGTCATTTAGTCCAGCCTCCTGCTCAGAGTACGGTCACTGTTAAATTCCTATCAGCTTGCACAGAGTGTGTGTGTGGGTGTTTTTTTTTTGTTTTTTTTTTTTTTTTTTTTTTTTCCTTCCCCCAATCAGATCTTGAAAACTTCCAAAACTGGAGTTTCCCCAGCCTCTCTGTGGAAAAATACCTGTTCTGATGCCTGTCTGTCCTCACTGTGGATTTTTTGTTGTTGTTTTATTCTGTCAAATTGGAAACTCCCCTACTATGTAGCCTTGGAATCTGGACTGTCAGGATTACCTGGAGCTATGTAATTGCATCTCTCCCTGGAAGGCTCTCTTTTATGACAGTTGCTGCTGCTGAGTCTGTGGTCGTTGCTGCTGCATCTTTTCCAAGGAGCTGCAATGCCCAGCTTGAGTTTCATGGAAAGCTTCTTCCCCCCTTTTCCAGTTCAGACCTGGAAATTCACAGCCCCTGTGTGAGAGGCAAAAGAAATAACAAGTGACACTCCATCTAAATTCACTGAACATGCTAAGTTTAAGGAAGAGTTTCTGTGGAAACTGATGGGAAGGCAAGTATCTTTATTCAACTGTGCTCAACTGGAAGATGAAGCTTGTGAAGCTTGGATAGCTAAGAATAATTTATAATTTAAAATATATTCATGAGCTAAGCAGTAGAAAGCGCATTTTAAACTATAATCACATTATTTTTACAGCAGTTTTATGTTTGAACCGGATAATGAAGTTATGGGTAGCTTATAGACCTCTGTAATATCTAAACATCCTGGGCTATAGTCTCCCCAGATGCCCTAATGCTTCATTTCTTTTTCTGAGCCTCCCAGTCAGTTGTCTTATGTCACTGCAGCGTTTTAGAGGTTTGTTAGCCATGTTCATGGGAAAGAATGGGAGCAGAAGACATGTCAAAATACCTTGCAGTGTTGCAGGGCCAAACGCAGGTACAGCACAATGAGAATTCACCTAAAAATGATATAAGAATGCCAATATTTAGAATAATTTTGCTCTTAAAATAATTGTAAGGACATATACTAACTTTTCTGAAATACCAGGATACTAATGTTCGTCTTGTTTAGCAGAATGAGTGGTAAAATGTTGTGACTGAATTTATTTCCAGTTGGTGTAAGCTAAACATAGCTACATGCTTCAATCTACAGGAAGAGTAATTTGTATTTAGAACAGTGAACAAAGGCTTAATTGCTGATCTTTGCTTCAAAGAAATGACTTTCTTAATATGGTGCCAGCTATCTGTTCAGGTAGATTCCCTAAGGCAACAGAACGAAAACAACCCAGAAGAGCAGCAATTAGAATTTCTAAAACAATGTTGTATGTGTTTCTGGAACAACAGGTCAGTGTTGGTGCAGGGTTAGTGTGTTCTCTGTGCAGGTTATTTAACCATAATTTATGCACTGTAATTTCTGCAGTCCAGATGAGGCACTGGAGACATACAATGCAATTTGGTCACAAGTGTCGGGTGACTCAGAGCAAAGCTCATCAAACAGGGCCATGTAGCAGTCGTGTTGTGGACTGTCACACTGAAAGCAAGTGGCTTGCTGATGCACGAGGGTGCCGTCTTAAATGCAGAGTCAGAGCTGGGACAGGGCTGGACTTACCATGCATAAGACAGTTGCAGGATTGGGCCTGTAAGCTGTGATCCAAGCACATCTCTTTTTTCATAGTTTTCGTAGTGGATCTAATATGTGTGTAATATATTTACATTTTTTCCCTTCCCAGTCGCTTAATGCCTGCTGAAATGGTATAATATTGTCCAAAAAAACCCTGTCAATCTGATCTAATATTTTGATTGTGTGGTCTAACACAAACCACATAATGCAAATGCCTTTAGAATTAATAGTAACTTGTATGTTTTTGAGATAAGAGTATGTTTTGTTTCAGGAATAAGAATTACCAGAGTTCCAGAACTGAGCAAATTGTTCTGAATATGTTTTAATTTCAAATATGGTCTGTTCTTTTAAGATTCCAGCTTTTTGAACGATCTTTTGTGATGGCTTCATCCAATAGTTATATATTTACATCCACAAAGTGCATATAAATATTAGAATAATATCCAAAACAAACTGTCAGAACAAAGCTACTAAGGAGCCTCTGGCAGGGGTGGTTTTGGATGAACTACTCTAAATAATGCCTTGCCTTTTGTCTCATTTTAATATTTATAGAGGCTAATGTTTCCAAAGCACCCAAATGAGGCATAACTTCTCTGTGCTGCTGGTAACCTTTACCAGGGCAAGTAGGACATAGTTACAGAGAACATAACTAGCAGGAGCCACCTGCTGTGCATGTCTTTCCTGTGTTAAGCAGGCAAATATCCCTTTACTGTAAGAAAAAGTAGTTGAAAATACATTCATAGGTAAGAGTTTGCCATGTTGCTTTGTTACGCTAACTTTCAATGCTGGAATCGTAAGTAACTTTTGTTGACAAAATCTACTGGTCAGGAACTGGTTTAGTTTTTGAGTTACTTCAGAATAACTTTTTTCCTCTGCTTTCCTTAGTGCCCAACAAAGAAGCAGTCAGGTTAACAAAAGTGCAGTGGGAAATCAGGTAGGCACCTAACAGAGAATGGATTATGGCATGTGCGAGTTAATACAAGCTGTTTTGGTTTTCTTGGCTGCGTTTACACTTGTGAATGTGTAATTTACTTTTTCTGCTTGAAACATATAGACAATACATCATCATCTTGTTTTTTACTGAAGTTTTCAGAGCCACCTGACTCTTTACTCTCATCATTTATTGCTTAACAACTCTGCTACCATTTGCACTGTAGTCTGCCCTTCCATGCTATGCAGTATATTGAATCTCTCATGTTACACCTAGATGTATTTTTCATTAACTGCTAGCTTGTGATTTTCAGAATCCAAAATGCTGGTGAGTAGTTGCTTTTATGTGCTTTGTCATACAGTAATTGTACTAGTTTTCATGCCTGCGCAACTTATATAACAGTGAAGAGGCAATCCCGCAAGCAAAGGATTTGCCTTTATCTCTTCTGAAAACTTCCAGTTGACTTGATAAAGATGTTAACTACATACAATGCTCCCTTCTCAAAGTAAACAAAATATAACTGATCAGTGGTCTCAGATTTAATAGTGGTTTTGCTGAGATACATTAGTCATACTAGGTGAATTTTTTTTTTCTTCTTTTTATTACATATGATCTGGGGTTGATTCTGCAAGGTGCTAAGTGCTCCTGAGCGCTTCGCTTCTTCCTTTTGTTTCTGTGCCGACCAGGAGTGCTCAGTACGTCACAGGATCAGTCCTTTGTTTTCTCTATGAAATTAAAATAATGAAAATTTTACAGGTGTAAAGTCTATTTTTGCTCACTTTGAGGGTTTTGCAAAGTCTCACAGAAAGAAAACATTTTGATGTTAGTAAATTTTTTAAATGGTATAGGTGACTCTAGTGAAAAAGAAAGCCATTAAATTTTTGCATAATGAACTACTCCACTGAATGTTTTCATGTGCAATTTGGTGAAACAAATCTGAATTTGGTTGGGGGGACAATAAACCTGAGATGCCTGAAACTTTCCCTGTTTTGCAGTAGTAGATGAGGGCTTCAGCATTTTCTGAAAATTCAGTAGTCTTTTGACGGGGAAGAAAATCCAAACTCTCCTTCCCCCCAAGAAGCTGCTATTCATTTCCAAGAGATTAGTCAAAATGATCCATAATTTCTGGCATTTGGTGGTCCTCCAGAGCTTGACCAGCATGAGTGACATTTTTGAAAAAATGCACTATTTGGGCTGAAATGAGAAAAAAAAAAAAAAAAAAATTGAAAGGTCTAAACACTGAAATGTCTTCAAAGGCTAGTTGCTCCCCTCTGAGGAGAGACTTCCTTCTTATCTAGCTGTGCAGGAACATGTGTCAAGCAACAACCATCATTGCTTTGGAGTGTCCCATAAAAGGAAAACCAACCAATTTATCTGATTCTTCAAAAATATACAAACGGGATGAATGGTTCTGTGAGTGAATATTATCTCTCTAAAGAAATTGGGAGAGAAAAAAAGAGTTTTAAATTAGATTTTGAAACTTGACTGCATGTTTTATAAAGGATTTTGCTGAACTTTTCATTTTAAAGAGAATAAACAAGTGTTTATAAGTTTTTGGAGCTGAAAAGAATGAGAAAATGTTTCTGAAATAAAACCTCATTTTTGTAATTTGCTATTTCAGGGAACCAATCTACCGCCTTCAAGGCAAATTGTACGAGCTAAGTTCTGTAAGCTTTATTGTTGCTTTTTCATTTAGCTTCTCGAAGGGCAAAGTTTGTCTCTAACTTATTAGTTTGTTTAATACTTGCTACTAAACTACTTAATGTTAAACTATTTCATCTATAACATTTATTCAACAAAATATAAATGCAGTTCATCTCTTTAACTGCTACTAACCTGCTGTTGGGAGAATGAACTAGTAGAACTTAATGTACTAAAAAATCTTGGGGAAAATTAATATTTATAATTTATTGAGTTTCTCAAACTAAAATGACTAATTCGTGTGTATTTTATTATATAACTGGAAAACAGTATTTATCTGATGTACATGCCTCTTTGTAGTAAAAATTTTTGAAAGGTGGGGAAATGAGATTTTGGTAATGAAAACGAAACATGAGCTGTTGCTAAATGAACTTTTACTGTTTATGGGTGTGGGTACTGTTATTGGTATTTTGTTTATACAGAGAAATTACTTCTGATAGAAAAAAAGTTTCTTAATTAAAAATATCTAAAGCCTTTCTAGCATTATGGTACCAGGAGGCTCAATATGTCATGGACAGATTCCTTTCTAACCCTTCCATCTCATGAGTAAATAAATGTGTGAATGCATTTAATCTTACTAATTAGAATTAATTGTCTAAACAGCAGTTAATTTTATAACAAGTCACTTTGGGATCTGTGACTGTTGTAAGAGGTAAATCTCCCTATCATGTACATTCTTTCAGATTTATTTATGATGAAAATGTGTACATTTTTTCTAGGATGTTGCCATATTGTCACATCATACTAGTCACTATAGCAAGCAAGCGTAAAATAAACAGAAGTGTAATAAAGGGAAAAATGACTAGACAGTGCTGATCCTAATAGCAGTTGAGTTGAATCTCTCCAGACCATTAAGACTTTCCAAAGTAGTCGTGAGGTGCTCGGTTGCGATGTCATTGCTTCTCTTTTTTTGTAACTTGCTTTGAACTGTTATGATGCCAATAACTGTTGTGCACCTCAGAAACAAGTGCAGCAGCATCCTGTCTTTGGAAGAAGTGTAATGCCAATTCCTCTTAACATGTTTTTGCT
>VZSV01000052.1:2777698-2790540 GCA_013398735.1 Nothocercus julius
AGGAAGCACAGTAAAAATTTCATCAGTGGGTTTTATGTTGTTTTTTTTCACACAAAATTTTCAGTCTCAGGTGTTTTGTTAATTCCCAGATTTCAAGAAAGTCTAATTCTGGTGAGGGGAAGGAGAGAAAAAAAAAAAAAAAAAAAAACAAAAAGCATTGAAACTGTGGTTTATTTTAAATGCAGCTCATACAGGAGTTTGTCTGCATATTGTACTAACGCCGAGCATAGTAATTTAGCCAGATGTTTTAACTCGTCTTAGAAGCACAGAAATACTGAAGTTCAAGATAAAAAATATGTTTATACAGTGCATATTTTCTAGGAGCAGATAAGTACAATAATCTTGCATGGTAAAAATAAAAAGCTTTCTGTAGAAATGGAGGCAACCGCTTGTACAGTAACCCAGCTGGAGGAAATACTCTGTATGGAAAGCTGGTTGCATTGTAGCAGCCAGCATATTATTTAAATATATGCAACTTTAGCATATTCTTTACATTCACTTTTCTTCTGAAATCACGCTTCATAAGCAGATAGCTTTACTGAGCTTCAGTAAGTCTTTCTGTTAAATGTAGACTGTGCTATAAATCAAAAGCATCCAAATAGCATAATTTCCACAAGGTATATTACTTTACCAATCTTCTCTGTATATAACATATACAGTAAATGTGATATATTTTTAAAATGACATTTTGGGGGTATTATTAATTTTAAAAGGTATAAAATACGTTGGAAGTTTTAAAAGGGAAAAATAGCGGTATCAGTTTTTATACGGATGAAGCAATTTTTTATCGCTGTTGCTCACTAGTACCACCGTAGGTAAGTCACAAGCTGGTATTATCAGATGCTTCTCAAACATCCCGTACAGAATTATAGTGTAATAATTTACATTGTACTAGGCTTAAAATTGACCTAGGCTAACAATAAATTAGTACTTAGTTATTGCAGTGTTCTGGCACTACTCATTATCTTGCCTTGAAAAAAATGTGTATGAGCTGATTAAAAAAGTATATGAGCTGATTTTATCAGCTATATGAATAAAGGATAGAATAGGGTATCTTACCAAGTGAATCAAGTACAAAATACAGCTAGCAAATTCAGACATAATATATTTATTCTAAGCCATTAAATATGCTTGCTTTGACTTTATAATATGCTTAACTTGTTTTCACGTATTTATAGTTCGAAGTAAAACTTTGACTGAATCCTTTAAGGTGGCGAGTCTTTCTACCCGCCTTGCAGGGTAGGAGGTTCTACTAAAACAAGAAAATCAGAAATGCTTCTAAAACAGATATAAAAAGTTTTGCTTGATTTATAGATTTAATTTAAAGTATACATGTAGTACTTAATTAGTGATCTTTAATAGGGGAGAGAATTAGGTTTAAGTTTCCATATTATGGGTGCTTCTTGAAGCAGCAAAAGAATTATACAGTAGAAGTAATTGGAACTTAGAGAATGAAAAGACTGGAAAAACAGAAGTGTGTGTTTTAATTAAGAGTCTTTCTATTAATAACTGTCTGGGAACTGGTGCTGGGACAAAAATGAAAGATTGTATGTTCTTTCTAATAACTGTATACAAGGAGGATTAGTCAAAGAAACAGCAAAAGGCTTTAAATCTTGAGCTGAGGCAGATTTTATTTTGCCTTTAATTAATTAATTAGGTACTAATAATGGCTGGATATCTATCAACATTTGGTTCTTTTGTTTTGAAAGGATTATTAGTTTTTTAAATCAAACTTTAACCCAGTTGCTAAAAAGGGCCTAACATTTGCATGTATTCTATCTAGTTCATTCATTAAGTCAATAAAAATACTTCAACATACTGGGAACAAAGAAAAATCTCAGGATTACAAATATTCTAGCTACAGAAAGGTATATTAAGGATCTGACTGTAAGTCTAGGTAGTTGGTAAATTGATTTGAGAACTAAATTCTCTGCAACTGGGATTTTGACCCTTTATCTGAGAAGGAGTAGTTATGCTGCATTGCAAAATAGTATCTAAAAATAAAATGCAGCTCAGAAGCAGAGTAGCATTATTCAGGAGAGTTTCATTCTTAACTCTGGTATTAGAGTTTTTTTTTTCTTTTTTTTTTTTAAAGGACAGTTCAGAAAGCATAGCTTTTTGCAACTAAGAATAAAGTTATAGATAATGAAATTGAAAATAAAAAAAAAATCAGAATAGAATTTGTGGAAAATATATATTTTTTTTTATTTTCCATTTGGTATAATTGATTTTGATAAAAAGAGTATAATCTTTTTACACCCTACTTAGAAGTTTGGATTCTTTGCAAGTATTTAGCTATTTTGCTTATAGAATTTTCCACATAGTGATGTTACTTGGGTGGTCTGCAGAAATATGTGCGTGCGCGCGCGCATGGTGATAGTACAGGCTGTAAAGAGCAAGGCGAGCAAAGAGTAGAGAAAGAACAGAAATGACTTGAAACTGTCTGAAAATATAGACCTGATAAACAGCATAAGACAACATGCAGCATAACAAGGCTGAAAATTGACAAGTGACACTTTTTTAAAAAAAATAAGTATTTTTTTTGTCTTTGATTTTTTTGATCTGTATTTGTTTCTATATAATTGACTGCTCTTCTTTCTTTCTGCTCTTTCCTTTTTCTTTTTTTCTTTTTAATTTTTTTTCACATTGAAAAATATATAGAAAAAGTTGGGATATTTTTCTCCCTCTTCCTTATTTCGTTTTGTTGGTTGTACTAAATAAACCATGTTCCTTAAAGACAAAAGAAAGAATCCATTGCATTGAAATGCTGACCTGTTTAAATGGTAGTGCTAGTTTTAATTTGCTTTTCCTGTTGTTCATTCTATAATAACAGGAACTGTATCATTTAGTCCATAGAGCGGGTTTAAGCATCGGTGCAATGCTGGTTACTTGGCACTCTGTCCAAGAGTGAGTATGTATTGGATCCTGCTAATAATTTTCCGTTGCTGCAATATGTAATGTCTTCATTTTTTGGTCTTGAAAAATTTGCATATAGCTATCTTATGTGTTTGTTGACATGCATATTTAAAACCTCTGTTTTATAACTAGAGAAGTCTTTTCTTCTGTAGGATTATTATGAGTTAGAACTAATTCTTTTTTTTTTTTTTTTCAGCTGAAACAGCTCTGTTTCAAAGATCACGCAGTCGCTTAATTTGCTTTGAAAATGTTTTGATTACTGAGCAGAGTAGATACTTCCTTCTTCATTCCTAACAATACAGGCTTTCTTTCTGTATCTACTGCTCTGCGCACTGCAATCTCCCTCCCTTTTTCCAACCCCCTGCCAAGGAGGCCTCCTAGATCGCAGCCTTACAGTCTAAAAATGTAACTTTGAGGAGTCATGGCTGTATGGGAGGGGAATCACTTCCTAAATACGGAAAGGTCATTTAAAATAAAGATTAATGCAAATAGTGGGCTAGAGATAAAGAGAAACACTAGTTGCACATGTATTTGTTGTCTTTTTCTATTTAGCGGAATCTGACACAGGCTTTCTTTCGATAGTATTTCCATTAAAAAGCCTATTGTTTAGTGGATAAAGAAATTTCTTTATGATTTGGATCTAGAAATTAAGAAAAAACAACAGTGACTACGAAGATAAGCACTATGTAGAAAAAAGTATTTGCCCACAACCGTATTTCTCTTGAAAGCGTGAGCAAGTTTCTTAACAGAACTTGAAAACTACTTTTCTTCTGCTTAAACAAATTCTAAATCATAAAGTTTTCTAGGTCTACTATGCCTAAAAAAATCCATATTTAAAGCAAAATTGAGAAATATAAATGCAAGTCTTAATTTTTTCACCCCTTTGATTTCTTCCTGTCTCTTCATATATATTTTTTTTTTATGAATAATTATATACAGCAACTTAGGAGAAGAATAAAAAATTCCTTTACATGCTGTCACGAATTAATAAAAAGGAATATAAATCTGCTGATATTTTTTGAGATAGAGGAGGAGAACATTATGCATAAAATATAAATCTTTTACTCAAAATACACAAGCTTTGATGGGAGGGTTAGGGAAACGACAGCACTAGTTCTTGCTTCCTAGGCTTTAAGACAGTGCCGGTATAGGCACTGTTGCGCTAATACTATATGGCCATCACTTCTCACTTGGACTTTTATTGATCTTTGGAGGAACAGTGAGGAAGGTAATAATAATATGCATATTTTTTAAAATTACACAGCATCAGGATGCTTTAAAAATATAACATGCATTCCACTAAATAAATTGATTATAATACTAATAGCTGCATATTTACGCTAATTTTGTTTATAGTACAGCTATACAGTACATTGTTAGCCTTCCTAGAAATAATGTGCACTATATAGATGCACTTCTTTTTTTTTTTTTTTTTTCCTTCCGATTGCAGTAGTTTGTTACTAGTGTTAACTTTAGGGGGATCTGACTCTGGAGTTTAGCTGGTATCAAATTGCAGCCCAGACTTTTTGTATTATTCTCTCCATGGGGATTTCATTCAGCCTGAGGGTTTTTTTCCCCTACCAGGACAGCTGGAAACTCACCAAAGCAAACTTCGGCATTCATTTACAAATTCCATTTTTATCAGTGGGATTCAGGACAAAGTAACTTATCATTTTGAACATTAGAAGAAATATCAGCACCACAAACTATATGTGCAAGCGGTAACAATCAATTGGTGCTGATCCCTGTTGGCAATGGGCAAGTCCTGAGATGGAAAGCTGTTAGTTCTGTTTTATTCATCTATTGTTTTCTGCATCTCATGCTGCACTTTCAGGGATATTTTTTTTCTTGACAATCAAAGATTTTGTATTCTATGTAGCAGCAGCTTAGCATGGAGTAGTAGCTGTGTCTTCCCTATGACTTTCCTCCCAGTTTCCCCTAGCATATAGCATAGATTATTTGCAGGGAAGTTTCAGCTGCATATCAAATCAAAGCATAATTTGCTCAATGATGAGACAGTATATTTCACAATACTTAAAATTAGTATTCATGCATTCTGTTCTATAGTTTTATTATTTCAAGAGAAAATAATTTCTTAAGATTGATCTTCAGATCATAGTTTATAGCAGGAGCTATTTAGGATGCATACTTCTATCAAGCTTTTGTTCACATTTTAAAAAAAAAAAAACCCTTAAATATTTATACAGTTGCTACAATTAAAAAAAATTAAAATTTACCTTTTTAGTTTGGGGGGGGGAAATAAGCTTTATTTTAAATTAAGAGAAAGGAAAAAAAGATGAAAGGAAAGGAAATGATGGACTTTAGCTATGCTCTTGTACACTTCTCTAGGCAATCTAGCTGTCCCGCTCCTTGCCCGCGCGTTACTAAATCATCAGAGCTCCATCTTTCTTGCAGTGATGACTGGAGGAAGGGGGGAGGGGGAGTCACCTAGGTTCGCCAGGTCATAGGCCAGGTGTTCTTCCCAAGTAGGCCTTACCAGAATGTCTTCCCCGCATTATTCGGAAGTCCTCCTTTTTCACAGTGTCCCTTTAGCGTTTCTTATTCCCTAGTGTGCAAAACCTGCGAAGAAAAATACTGCATATGAGATCTGAAAGGAGCGGTAAGTGTCTTCTCCATGGCCATGGCAACTTGGCGTCCCCAATAGTCCATCTCGCTGCTTTCCCTTGCCCAGTCTAACCAATGTGCAGACTACTGTACAACAGCATTGTCCTGAACAGGTAGTCTGAACACTGGGGCGACGGAGCAGGATCTCCGGACGCTTCTATTTATTTATTTTAAATCCTCTTTTAGTCTTGGGGAAAAAAAAAAAAAAAAACTGCCTTCCTGCATCACGGGTTGTGCTCGGCTCTCCCTCACACTCTGCAGCACTCACTGAACCACACTGAAGTGCTGTGATTTCCAGTCTTGACGTGGCACATTTGCAGCAGACTGGGGATCTGGCAATGAATTTAGGACCAGGAAAAGGGGGAGGGCTGGGCCTGAGAGTCCATATATGGGATGATGTCACCCTAGGGAGGTTTGGGTATGCACTGTGCCGCTGGTGAGACCGCTAGAATTGCCTGCTCTCAGACATGGGTCTGTGTATAAAATGGTACCAGATGTTTTAGTGTAATGTTAAGCAGTCATTTCATCTTCAGGCCAGATTTTTTTCTTCAACTGGGCAGGAAGTGGGCCCCAGTATGGAAAAGCTGTAAAAAGTCAAGATGTACAGTTTCGCCGCAGCCAACGGAGGAGCGAGTTAATGGAGACGCAGAATTTGCTGCCTTGCGGAGGCTGAAAAAACGAGTTTACGAATAGATTCGTGCTTGAGAAGCGAACGCAGTAAACCGGTGCTTATTTTGGTTCTTCTTAATGATTGCAGTTGTGCTTTTATATTTTGGCATTTCAGACTAAGAAAAGGGCAAATAGGTTCATTTTTTCTTGGAACTGTCAGCGGCATGCAGGCTGCCGCGACTTGAACAGTAATTAGAGTTACTTCCTGAAAGTGAAGCCCCCATGAAAAGTCTGGAGAAATGTTCTTTGTCATAGCCTCTACATGAGTAATTAGTTCCACATGTGGCCTTCCTATTTCCCTTCAGCTATTTTGGCTGGCTGGCTGGCTGAATACTTTGCTATAGCTCAAGACTTAAAGAAGCTTTAAAGTTTTCATTTCAAGCATCCACTGTGAAAATAGCTATTTCTGGTGTCATAATAAATTGCTTCTGGTAGATCAGTGCTATTAGGCCTGGCATTGTTTTTCACTGGTAACCCTGCTGGTCCCATTTTTCTTTTAATGGTGCTTGATGGAATTATCCTGCTAAATTTTATCTTTGATGTTTACCAGATCTATTGAATTTTGCCAAGTATGACTTTACCGTAGATTTTAAGATATTCTCCCCACAGGCATCTATCCTTGTTCTCCTGCAGACTTTCTTTCTCTCTCTGTTACTTGTGCCTGTTGATTCTAAGTGTGCTTGCATTTTTTTTTCTTTTTAAAATCTGTCTTAACCCTTGATCTAAAACAAAGGAGCTCTGCTTATCGAGTGTTCAGTAGTTAAGCTCTTCTGAAGTCAAACTCCAGGTGATATAAATTAGGTTTAAAAAATGCACGTAGAGAATTGTTGCTGGTAGCTTTATTTTGCGATTTTTTTTTTTTTTTTTTCCCTCCCGCCTAGAAGCCTGGTCGATATGAGGCAAAAGTTAGTACTGAGAATTTATCCCAAAAGATATATGCCCTTTAAGTGCCTGGATGGCTTTTGAAACAAGCTGAGTGAGCGAGCTCTGGTGTTCTAAATAACATCTGCATGGCACCGCTCTTCCTGGGTGATAGCAGGTTCTCCAAGAGCTGTCACTGCAAGAGGCACGTGCAGAGCAGCATGCAAAACCCTTTAGCTTCAAGGAGGATGAATACAGTAAATTTGAAAGGCAGGCAGGTTGGATTTGCAGTCATGGACCAACAAAAAGAATAGTGGCTATGGGGGCGCTTTGTAGCGGTGGCAGGCCAAGCACCACGTGGCTGGTTTGGAATGTGTGTCCGATTTTACCATCTTAATGGCAAGAGACTAGCATGTATCCAAGTGTCGGTGGGATTTCTGAATAGCGAAGATAGCGTCTTGAAGAAGCTATACAAAGACGTTTAATATGGAGAGCACTTCGTCCTCCCAGGAGCAGTAACACCACGTCAGCGTGGAAGAGAAAGTGAATAGGTGGGTAAAAGCTTTCACACATAAGGCTGCTGTAATGGAGAAAGTAGGACAGAGCATGGACAAACCAGGAGGACTCCTTACCCACACAGAGGTGAGCACTGAGCAGCGAGAGATTTTTGTGAGTAGGACTGTTACTTTAGAGGATCAGATTTTCCTCAGGGAGGAGTCAATAGAGATGAATTGCTGCACGTGCTGCCGGTGCGAGATATTGATGCACTGTCCAGAAAACACAATATTTCAGGAATCCTCTTTCCCCATCTGCAGAAGAGAAGGTAAGCTTTTCAGTCCCTCCAGTTTAGATCGCAAAGATCCTGAATAAAACCAGAAGCTTGCATGCTTTACTCATCCAAGCAGGCTTAGGGGCTGAGGGAGGTGAAGTCTTGAATCTTGCTGCCAACTCCCGTGAATTCTGCCTGAGATGGTTAAGCAGAACCAGAGTAGCTCACCACAGTGCGGCCTGGAAATCCTGTCCCTCTAAACTTGTTTCCTAGCAAAAGCAGAGCTCCAGAGGAATGGAGGATATGAACAGGGTTTGGGGGTTGTTCTGCATACCCAGAAGGTTGCCAAATCTGTACTGGAAGGATCTTCTAATATGGTTCAAATCTATTTGGTCCTTTTATGCATCTTTCTTGTCCACTCCTAAGGGCTGCTCAAAGAGTTCCATATATCTGTTAGAGCTTTAGACCAGTCCCTCCTTTTTCTCTTAATGCCTGTTTGGAAAAGAGTAGTCCCCCAAAGAAATCAGTATTTCTGTACCTTCTGATAACACAGCTCATGCCATACTTGAAATATTTGAAATCTTCTTCCGAAGTATTTCAGGCAAAATTGATAAACTTTTGATGTTTGCATTTGTTGTTTCTTAAATGACAGTTCATTTTCATGGTTGCAGTAATCTTGATTCAAAGTGAGAGTGTTTATATAAATAATAAATTGCTACTCAGAGCCTATCTTAAGTAGGCTCTGCAGGTAATAAACTTTAATTTTTTAGTGAAATTGTCAGCAGGATGAGACACCTGTCACGTCTATGAGCTCTGCCCAATGATAAAATTATTTCCCACATGACTAAAATATCTTTTTTATTTATTTTTTATTTGGAGGAAACTAAGAGTTTTGAACAGTTCAACTTTGTCCCCTATCTATATACTTTTTTTTTTTTTTTTTGGTAAAGCATTCTAAGTTGTATTCAAAGTATTGAAGCAGCTGAATTGCTGCTCATATGCATTTTTACATTAAAAACATAGTTGTTATAGGAAGTGTTTGGATAACTGTAATTTTTTATCTATATTTTTCAAAACCTCTAGATATGATCCAGGAACTACAGAATAGTGAGCTGTATGTCTGCAGCTGATAAATGAGTTGAAGTAACAGCAAACAATTGAACATAGTTATTCTTAAAAGCATTCTGCAACAGAAAATTGTCTGCCATAAGTTTTTTTTTTTTGTTTTTTTTTTTTGCATATCCGGCAGTAAAAGTTAACCCCTTTCTGCTCTCAAGAAGCTGAATCCTGAGCTGAGAAAATTAGTAGCAGGTAGGCATAGAGCACATGGAACAAGCTATGATTTTTGCCATTGCAGAAAGTCATGTGAGACTATCCCTAGATCAGACTTTGTAGCCAAAGTTAACAATATCTGTTTGTAAAAAATGCACTTAATAAAGCTTATGGATGGTGATCAGCTTAGTCAAGGCTAGGAAAGGTCATGGTAATCTTTTGAAAGCCAAACTAAACCAAGTGAGTGGAGAGCTTAACCAAAAAAAAAAAAAAAAAAAAGTGCAAAGGTGTAGCATCAACTTGCAGAAAAGCCCCCTTGAGTTACATTATAAAACTATGCTCCCTTTCAGTTGGAGTGCTAGGGCTGTGGATCCAAGAAGGAAGATAGCTATGTGCAGGGAGAGGAGGAGGAGGAGGGTTTGGAGAAACATCTCCAGGTAAGGAGAGAGGATCTGGTACTTGGTTGCACCATTTGTCAGCTTCTTGTTAACCAACTAGTATCAGTGACAATCGGGCAAAGTCAGATACATTGTAGCAATCCTGTTTCTTAGTGTTCCAGTGCAATCTGACCTACTAATATCTCTGTATCTGTATGTGTGTGTCTTTATATTTGTCTGTTGGAGATTTTGTTACTTCAGGCCAGTGCAAGTAGGAATAATCCACGTTTATAAGTAGTGGTATCCATTATTATGGGAACATTTTGTGCAGTGTTGCTCATTTTGCACCTAGAGCTTCATCTCTTTGCTGGGACATTGCATGAGATGTGAGAGAAAATCATGAGAATTCGCAGTAGAGTTTCATAGTGCAAGCGAAGAGTCCCTTTAGTAAAACCCCTGTTTGAAGGCTGCATGTTTGTGTGATGGGCAATAGATGCATCTTTAAAAGCTGTTCTGTTTTCTGACCAGGCTAGCCTTGATACTGTGTTTCGGTTTGGTCTTTTATAAATTACTTTTGTCCAACTCCCTGCGTGCTGGCTACCCTTCCATCAAAAGGCCCCTCAATAGCATGGTTCCTGTGAGTAAAGCAAATAATGATCAGATGAGCCGTGACCTCTAAGCGCTGTCTCCTGCTCCCAATCCTTTTCCCTCCCCTTTTTTTCGCTTGCTCCCTCTGGTCTGCTCTACTTTTTCATCAGACATAACTTGGATGCTTGAATATACTTGTTCTTCTGCCTACTCTTTAGCAACCAATTTTTTCCTTTCTCTGCCTACCTCCATTTTTCTGCTGTTCTGCACACGTTTTTGTCTCACATTTGGTGCAAGAGAGATGAATGCAAAGAAAGTGTAGCCAGAGGGGGCTAATCCAGCTATTCTGAGCATCCCACAAAGCTTAAATTCCCAGCAGCTAAGTTTTGGAGTCCGTGTCCATTGCATATATAGTGAGCAGAGGACAAGTCAGTGCCTCTGAGGTGTGTATGTCAGTCAGCTGGTGTTGATGCCTTCCCTTGCATGGGAGTGAACAGAGACAGAAGGTTTGGTACTGATGCTACTTTATTTTCCTCATCAGCAGCCCTGGTTAACTTCACCCTTGTTGTAATGCACGCACCATTTTGTGTTCTTTATTGTTCAGGGGTTTTGTTGCCTTCAGAGCCAGTGGTCAACGTTTATGAATGTGTAATTGAAAATGTTTGAAAATAGCCAGAGTACCCCAGATCAGCAGTCGTCATGCACGGGTGACTTCATGCTTGCTTGAGTTTCCCCAGCTTTAGCTGTGCCTGTAACTAAACATCTAAACTGATTTTTGCGGGGAGCTGTGTATGTTTAGTACAGTTCAGCTTTGTTTTTACACATGGCACAAGTGGTTGTAATGACTGAATTGTAGTATTTAGTTTGCATATAGGTTTTGATTCCTGTTAAATAAATATCAGCTCTGTTGACTTGCAATGGCCTAATGGGAGCTATCCTCTCTGCCTGTCATGTTATACTGCAGGAAAAGAACAGGATATGGAATAGCTTTGACATTTCCTTAGTCACTGCTTACTCATACACAACACACAATTACTGGAGATGCAAATTTAGCTGAGCTAAGTTAATTTTCAGAGTGTGGGAGAAAAGCATGATATGCCCTGAATTGACACTGTCTTCGTTCTCGGGTGCTCTGATCTCCTCAGACTTTGTTTTAGCTCTGAAACATGTTGATGGTAAACTTTTGGTTCCTTTATAAAACCCAGATGTGCAGCTGAATCAAGCACTCCTTTCCCCCACTCAGACTCAAATGATTCAGCCAGGTTACCACGTCACTGAAAAATCATTGTTTCTCTCCTAGATCTCACCTTTGCTACCAAGTGTTGTAGTGTTCATTAAAGCAAAATAATTAGGCAATAAAGAGGAAGGAAGCATTTGAATGAGTGTAGTAGGCTGCTGTTTACCAGCTAACAAAAGCAACTGTAGATAATACATAAATTTGCAGTGATTTTTTTTTCCCTTCCAGAAATATCTTTTTGAAAGTAGAACTGTCTAGCTAGAAAAAAAAAAATGCTTATATTATAGAATTTTCTACTTTGAGCATCCTGTGTGAAATGGGTTGGGAAATACTTTGTTGGGTTTACACTGATGGTTTTATCTGATGAAAACTCAAACCCCTTAAACGTATTTTTTATGAACATTCTTCTGCTCAACTGAGAGACAATTTGTTGTTGCTTTTGCTTTTTTTTCTGGTAAAATTTTGTGTTGCAGCCATTTCTATGTTTCAGTAACATAATAGGCTCTGGGGGCAGATCTTGGAGATCTTTGACTAATGACTACCGATCACGTGAGAGCAAATACATGATTTATTACTTGAGAATATTTTTGATAGTAATACTTCTTTTTTTTCAGGGTGAAGGGAGATCAAGGAAGAGAAAGATGCAATTGAAAGGAGTTAGTGGCAGAATGATGTTAACTCTCACCTCAGTTCAAGTCTGGTTTGTGATGCCAACATTGTGAATGATGACAAAACAAAAATATCCATCCTTTTCACATTTAGGAATATTCTCAAGGGAGTTTGTTATAGAAGCTGATCTTAAAATGAACACCAGCAATATTGCTCAGGGCCTCTAAAACTGAAAGCTATTTCTTTTAATATTTATTGTCTTTGGCAGAGCTATCATCCTCTCTTTATATTAACTGCTGCATGAAGTGTCGTCTTTGTCTTGCCAAAACTTCTGTTCATAATGTAGTTTTTTCTTAAGTTGACTTACTTTTGATAAAGACTTAACAATAACAAGTCAGGTTCTTGAATATGAAATAGAGAGTTCCTTTCCTGAGGCTGAATATAGAAATCAGTCATCTGCGCTGTGAGATGCCTCCTCTAAGAGGAGGTAATTATCAAAGAGCCTCAGTGGAGCTGCATTGCTCCAGCTCCATGAAATACTTTAAGTGGAGCCACCTAAAAAGACCATTCATTCTCTTTTATGGCTTTTTGAGTTCTAAATTATATTTTCAAAGATGAAGTGAAATCCAAGGAACAGTCAGGTCAGGAATATCCCAGGGCAGGTATAAGAGCTGGATATTGTTTGACTTTTCTGTAGGTTGTGACAATTTAATCGTATACTGCTACCATCAGACTTGAGTACCTAGGCATAAAAGTTTAAATCAGAGTTAAGGGACAAGTTAAAAGCATTTTGAGTGTTAAGAGATACTGAGGTGTCTGGTCAGATCTGCTCCCAGCAGAATTCAGGTGAACTGGTGGATGCTGAACTTGCCACGTGTAACTCTTGTATTTGTTTATTTTTTTTAGGAAAGATGTGTTT
>VZSV01000052.1:2791330-2801716 GCA_013398735.1 Nothocercus julius
CCCCCAAGATCTTATATGACTCTTCCCCTCTCTTCTTTTATATATTTGTCATGCTAATTCATGCTTTATCATCTCTCCCTGATAGTGACCTTCACTGTATATTTGCGTGTTCCACTCATGGCAATCTCCAGTTTCATTCCAGGCCTACCTTTGCTGGTGGAAAGATTTTTTCTTGGATCTATAGAATTATCCTTTCTGTCATCTAGTTGAGTATCTTTACTTCTGAAAAACCTTGTCTAACAGACCGTGTACTACAGAAGTTTTCACAACATTATTTTCCAGTAGTTTCTTCTCTGTGTACCCCTCTAGAACACTTCTGCAAGACTTTTGGTTCTAAGTCTGTTATTCTTCTATATAACTTGTAAATCTCACACATTCAAGCATACTAGCTTTTCTGTGACCTGTAATGTGTGCATATATCTAATGGTTACATTAAGGAAATAAGAAAACAATGTCAGGCCCACAGCACTCAGTCACTGGTTGCAAGCTAAAGCACCATCTGCAAGCCTAACTTTCTGCATCCCGTTCGAGAAGGTTAATTTTCAATGATCTTAGCAAAGACAAACTGTCGAAGACATGTATCATGTCCTCGTGCTCATAAGAAAAGGGTGCAGATCATGTGCTCCACAGACCAGAGTTGGATGGAAACTACTGCGGAGCTGTCACGGGTCTTCCCACAGTTTCCCTCTACAGGTGGACCTATCTAGTAGACACCACTGGATTTTTACTTTTTCCTCAAAATAGGAAGACAAAAAGAAGGAAGATGAAATATTTGACAGTAGCCATAGCATTGAATATTAGTAAGCTGAAAAGAATTGGTAGAGTTTTGGGAATTATCTGAAAGTAATTTTGGAGTTTGGTTTTGGCAAGTCTAGTGTAAAAAGATTGGTAAAAAGGTAATGGGACAGTGATAGCTGATAGGACAGTTTGTTCACACAAGTGTGACGTCGATTCACTTCACTTTGCTTTCATATGAAGACACTGGAATTAAAGTGTTGTTCTAAGCCTGCTTTATCAATGGCCTGCCATAGCATGGAGTTCCTGGACTCTGGGCTAGCCCTTAAAGATGCTAAGATCAGAATGCCCTCTTCAACTAGAGCTGTTAGGCTGTGTAGGCATGCTAGGTTTGTTACTGAATCTTATAGCATGTAATGCTGTACACGTAGCTTGCTGGTCCTGTATTTTTAATTCCATAATGTATGTTCATGTATTTCATATTTTAAAATTTTCAACTGACTGCATGTTTCCTTAGGTTATGTTGTTCACTTTTGTTAATGCACAATATAAGGAGACAGAAAATCAACAAAACATTTTGGGTCAAAGAATTCTCAGTCCACAAGTATCTATCAAAGTTAGACCTCCCTAATAAGTAGCTTAGATATTACAATAGATAAATTAGGTAACCAGGTGTGAGATTCTGCTGAACAACAGGAATAGTATATAACTGTACAGATAGTAATTTTAAAGTTAAGGCTATGTCTGTGAGGCTAAAAGATGCTTTGATCCTTTGAGTGCACACATTCTCTCAAGACATTAGTACATCACAATTTCCTATGCTTTGCTAGACTTGTTTCTTTCTTTCACCTGCAACTGTGCAAAACACAAAGGTAATCTTTGCTTTTGGAGGATCTGTATGTGTTATTCTGATGTGCTAACCAAGCATTTTTTATTGAGGACAGTTTTTCTTATGTCCCTTATGACTTGGACTTGAAAGAAAATAGGGAAGGTATACCAAGTTGTTAGGCATTCTCTCCTCCTTTTCAAAGAGTTTTGCTGAAGAGGAAGAAATTGAAACAATTGTTAACTCTTGGCACCAATAGACGTGTCTGACTGGCAACTTGTCCTTTCACTGCCATGAAAGTCCCCTGCGAGTGGCCAGGGACACCAGGAACTTGCTGCTTTCCTAAACTTTCCATAGGATTTGATGGAAGCATGTGTTTGTATGTCACCAGGAATGGCTGAGCATGCTGGAAGGAAAAAAAAAAAAAAAAAAAATCATTAATAGAGGCAAAGAGGAGTAGGAGAAAAAGATGCATTTTATGTACACAAAGTTAGAAAGTACTTGGAACTAATTACTTAAAACAGCTAGGAAAGCTGATGGAATATAATAGCTACGGAGGCTTCTTGGCAGAAGTAGTATGTATTGGCTGGACGTAGCATAGCACTGAGCATGTCAAGTGGGTATAACATCATTAGCACTGGAAAAATCCATGTGTCGTGAACAGGCATAAAATGCAATAAGCTCTGTGCCATGGACACAAATTTAGCATGCCTGAAAACAGGAAACTCTATGCAGATCCACACAGCCAACATAATTTGGGTATGTCTATTTTATATATATTGATTTACTGGCCAGATCCAATGGTACTTTTTATGAATGATTTGCCTTGATGTACTGCGATGTCTTCATACCTAGTGCGTTGTCTCCTAGCTCCTGTGCTGACAAAATTCTGAAAGTGGACTTCAGATCAGGATTTGTGGGAGGGATTTCTCAGTTGACTGTCTATGAAACACTGCGTGAAGGAAAATGGAAACCATATGCAATTCACTACAGAGATCTGTTTTTCATTTAAATCTTTTCCTGTATTATATTTTCTGCTAGTAGAAAGAGAGAGAGAGAGAGAAACAAACTGCTAGTTGGAGCTTAAAATAAAGGGCTGTGTATTTTCTATACTTAAAAAACATTATTTTATTAGTAGTGTAATTTTGTGTAGCATTCTGTAAAATCAGAAAAAAAAATGTAAATAATATGCCAGACCATCCATTGTTTTAAATCTTAGTGGATTGGACCGATAGGACATCAACAGAACTGTAAGGCTGCTGAGTTGGTGAAGCTGCACCATTCTGGTAGAACTTAACCATGCAGAACTTAAATATTTAGTAGACACTAAGTATTTGGAGCAGAACTCTAATATTGTTCAAAAAAATCATGAGCTGGAGTGGAAAATTTCACCATCTCTGAGAACAGTCTAGTCGATTTAGAGTTTCAGGGTTTGAACTTATTTTATTTTTTTTCCCCCTCTGTAAGGGGAAGTTACTTTTACTGTAAGTTCATTCAGTGAGTAAAAGACTAACTTGCTTGAAAGTGAAGTTACGAAAATCTTCAGTTCTTGACCTTTTGGAAACTATACAAAATGGAGCTCATCATTAGAAGTTGCTCAGCAGTACATGTGTGTGACTGGTCAATGCCTACTTTTGGCTGGTGATTTCAAGCTGTTGAATGTGCTATCCAGAAACGTAAAGAGCGTGGTAAGGAGTCTCTCTTATTTGGTCAGGGCAATAGTGGAAATTAAGCAAAGGAGATGGATCCTTAGGCTTCCAAGGATAAAGTTATCTAAATCATCTTGGAAAAAATAGTAAGACTGTCGTACAGGAATACTGCAGGCATTCAAATATGTTTCTGCACCTACTGTCACCTGCTCAGATGAAGGAGGATTGAAGGGCCAGCTTCAGTTGGTGGATCCCTTTAAAGGAGCTTTCTCTATTTATATGTAACTACTTATAGGAACGTTAACATTGCTTCTGAGCCCAAGAAATGCTTTGATCAGACGATAGTGCACATTTTATGCAGGAAAGAACTTCACAAAGAGGCACTAAATTTGCAAAAATAATGAGAGGACATTCAGAAAGCTTGAGCAGATTGCATGCTGATGACGCTACTGTCATGCTGCTGGTAGAAATCTGGCTTGAGTTGATTAACAACAAAGACCTGAAGGGTAAAACTGCAGAGCAAGTCAGAGGAGCTATTGAATGCTTCTGCTGTTGTGTCAGTGCCGCACAACTCGCATCTTCTGTCAGAGTAACTGAATCCTGAACAGGAGAATAAATCTAAAATGCAACTGAATGAAAAATAATTCTGAATTCCATTTTTTCTTAATATCAAATACAGGAGATACCTGTTTTGATGTTGTTATTCTTGAAAAGGTGTTGATGAGAGGTACATAATTCAAGAATTCGGTCCACATGTAAAATGCATTGAGATTTCTCAGCCCTGCAAGAGCAGCCACAGTATAAGTTGAGACTGGTGCAGACAAGCTTCGCAGCACACCAGGCATTGAAAAAAATGGATATCATGTTATTTATGCAGTGGTAAAGTACAAAAGAATGGACAGGAGGAGATTGAATAATTGTATACTTTTGTCTTACTGGCAGAATGCGGAAGATCTTATTTTGACTGACAGAGAACAATTTGTAAATATATTTCACTCTTCAAAAATCCCAAGTTAAACAAAGAACTCTGGCAAAGCAGTGTTATTTCTTATTAGATGCGTTTGTCTGGAATGTCTCTTTCCTATCCAGTATTCCTATCCTTTAATGTACCATTAAAGCATCAGCACTTCAAAAGTCTCTCTGCGTACTTGAGGATCTCAGTGTGTGGGGGGCATGGACCTAAGTTTTGGCATTTGGATCCTGCAATAATGAAAGTTAACATTTGCCTTGTTTGATGAAATCTTTTGTTTTTTAGAAGTTTTCTTTTGTATCCTTTTAATTTTGGAGAGATGAGAAATATTTTGTTTCTCAGGTTGGATAAATCACAATGCTGTCTTTGGTGTAAAATTTCATTTAGTTAGAAATATATTTTTTTCTGTGGAAAATGTAGCTCTTTGAATTATCTGAAATTTTATTTTTATACTTTCCACCTGTTGAGAAATAGTTGTGGTGTTCTTTTAGCTTTTGTTCCTAATTCAAGCCGCTGTTTCAAAACTTCGTATTTGGCATGCTCTAAGGTATTGACAGAGTGTTGCTTTGACTAGGAAAAACAATCTCCTTTCTCTACTTGAAGATTCACCTGACATTAAATTGTGTAAAGTCAATATGTTGCTTTTTTAGAAGTCTCAATTTTAGTTAAAAGACATTATACGTTCAATTCTGTATCTGTTAATGTTTTATTCATTCAGAAATGGGATGATAGAAAATTTCCTGTGGCAAACAGTTAGCTTGTATAAATCTCCATGTAATGTGAATATTTCTTTTCATGACTGCAGTTTAATGTCAGTTAAAATCCTTTAAAATTTTTTAAAGGCATGATATCTTTTGCAGTTATAGTAAAATAACATGGGAGTTAAATGGTGATATGCAAGTTGGTCAGTGATAGGAGAGATAGGAATGTATTAACAGAGTATCTTATTACTTGGAGAAAAAAAAGGGATGTTTGTAACAGTCAGATGTCATAGACTGCTCAGCCCTTTCAGTAATCACAGTGTCGCTGTCCTCCGTGCTGCCCCATCTTCCTCGCAAGTCAGCTGCTTCTGAACAGCCCATCTCAAAGCAAGCTTGAGAAACCAATGAAGAGATCAGCTCCAGTGGGCAGGTTGTGCCCCAAAGAGAGGCTGGAGCCTTACACGACGGCTGTGCAAGCCTCTTTTCCTAAGACCGAGCCTAGGTGTGTATAGATTCAATTCTTTATATAATGAAGAAATCTATAGGATCTATTCTGTAATTCTCACTAGTTGTTCCCTTTCATTATAGAATAGACATGGGGGTTAAAAGACACAGCAATAATGATATATTCAACAGAAGGTGCTGCGAGCGCTAAGTCTCCCTGTTCAAACTCAGTAACTTGGTAGCTCCTCTCTCCACCTGATGATCAGTGGCCTTACCACTACCTCAGTAACATCATCCTTTATCAATCCATTCCTCAAGGACCTTCAATCCATTCTCCCAGTAACTCTCTCTTCTGCTGTCATCTCTGCAAATGGCGGCCTCTGGTTTGTAGGTCATCTCGGAGGACGTAACACTGCATTTCTTCTTGCCACTGAAGTCCCCTTTCTTCCCAGAACCATTCCAGTCCCACATACCCATTTCCACACGAATCTCTTAAACGTCCAGTGTATTGCAGTCATAGTGCAGTGACTGTGTGGTACTCTAGTGGCATCCTGCTTCTGTGTCTTAGTCATCCTTCACCAGTACTTCACCTCGCCTTCCTTGCCTGTGACATTACCCCTGGACGTTTGTGTCTCCAAATCACAAATCCAGAGATGTGTTTTTGATGTGCCTTTTTTTTTTCCTTTTGCATTCAACCAATCACACAAAGCAGTAGTTTGTAGCCAGTCTGCCGTAAGCTGTGATCTTATTAAAGCATGTGTGTTTGGGTTTGGAAAGAACGTCTCCTAGGAAAGGAACCTGTGGAAATCATGTATCTTTTGTTCACCTACTTGCAGCTGCAGTCTAATCTTCTGCAAAATCTCTTTCTATATAGAGTTATATTTATCTTCGTTCTCTATCATAATTTTGGTATTTTAAAATAATTAATAACGATGTCTGGTAAAGGGCAAAAAACTAATGGTAAATTCCTTTTGCATGGCGTATGTGCATATAATTAAAGAAAAACATTCTCCAGAGCCAGGAAGTCAGAAATGAAGGCTTGTTTTATGGTATCTAAAGGTAACATCAGGGAGAACTATTAAACACATGCCCAATTTATAGTCTTCTGTGCAGAACTTGATATTTTAGACTATGCTGCACTCTTCACATGTTTATGAAGATGTTGCTGATTCATTTTTTAATGCAGCTCTGCTCCTATTTATGATTTTTTTTTTCTTTTACTTCATGCTTGGTCCTGATCAGGCTTTTCTGGTTGAGTCATAAATTATCTATTATAAAATAATTAAAAAAAACCCTTTTGTAATCTTTGAAGCAATCCTTAGGTAGGTAGATCATAACTGCATTGTATCTGTTTGCCCCTTTGGCCTGTCCTGCCTAAGTGAATTAGTCCCTTGACCTGCAGTAACAGTGATGTGCTTGATTTGAGGTCAAAAAAAAAGTGAGGAGTAATACTTAGATTGTGATCACTGCAGGTTTCCTCTTATCCCAATGGATAGCTTTGAACCCTCTATTCCTCACTTATTTCCCTTGCATCTTTCCTGTGATATTGTCAAGAAAAAAAAAAAAAAACTAATCAGATGTACAGTCTTGATTGTGTTTCTGAAATCCATAAGTGCATAAATGAAGAAAGCTTTGGCAGATTTCTTTTTCTTTTTTTTTTTTTTTTCCCCAAATGCAGAGATATTTAAAATGGGATTCCTGGTTTATGAAACACAATTTTTTTTTTTGTGCAATACCTCCAAAAATTACAATTTCCTTGCTATTTAATGTCCTAGTCTCCTGCGGCAAAGCAGTGAAAATGAGGAAAGATAGTTGCATTTGCTAGAAACAGCTGTTGTTAGACTCTTGCTTAGGCTCTGATGGTTAGGATTTTTAGCACAAAAATGGATCTTCCACTGCGGAGTTAGAACAGGAGGAGGCAAAAAAATGTTCAGTGCATCTTATGAGAGAAAGCATTATCAGACTAACATTATCTTGTGGATAGTCTCCAGGTTCTTATTTCTGTGGATACACTAGGAAACGGGCAGACACCAAAAATCTTCCTGTGATGGCTGCATGTGTAAGGATATAAATTAAACCTGTCCATAGCCATTAAATTTTCCAAGGCTTGGTGAGAAAAGTGAACGTGTTAGATGGGTCCTGAAAGAGCATCCAAAGTTGTGATAGGTATGCTGGAATATCTCGTCAGCTGATTAATTAATGAAGAAATTGGTATTTGGTTAATACCTTCTTTCTTGGCTAAGTAGCTGCCTACTGATGATTTCTAGTTCTGCCTAAGGTTGTCCACAAGCACAGAAGATCAAATGAGCCTCTATCGGTCCTGAAGATGTGTGCTGGAATTGGCTTGAGCATATGAAGGATATTCCTTGAATATTCTTATTGAGCAATTAGAGTTTAGCCTTGAGGAGCTCTTTCCATATGTTACTTGCTTTTCAGTCTGGCTGGTAATATCGTTTTGAAAAATACTAATTTGGAAACAAAGATGGTCACGCTTGTGCTGTGCAGCGCAGAAGACTTGTACTGAGACCGTCTCTAGTGCGTGGTTATGTGTATTCACAGAAGTTTGTGTTTGCTTCCTTATTGCTTTTATAATAAGGTTGCATTTTACCTAAAAATGATGCATTCTGATTTCTATCTCTGTTAAGAGCCACTGTAAACTGTGTTGTGGAAATTCCAGAATGAATTGTAATACCAGAGACCTGTTTACCTGTTTCCAATAGAAGTGTCAGCCCCAATTTACCCAAAATGTTTAGTCTCTTTAGTGGAAAAACTGGCAGTCTCTGAGGGGTATCTCATTCAAATCTCTGTCCAGGCTCTTCCCAAAATCAAAGGGAAAGTTTAAGAATTCCTGCAAGCTGGATGGCATGGGAAGCAACTTGAAGATGAGATAGATACTCAGGGGATTATCATTTGTCTACTTCTATTTTTCTTAGTAGTGCCTTAATTCTTTGGGATTTGTGTTTTTGTTTCACTGCTACTGTCTTCTCTCTGCTCTCTTCAGCTCAAACAGTCAAGAAGGGTGTAAAGTAGACACTGTAACGAGGTAATTTTGGTCTGCTTCTGCCCAGGACAGATACCTAAATGCTTAAGAGGAACTGAGCAACTAAAATTAGAGAAATACCTGAGAGTGTAAAGGGTGCATTACCCTGAAGATGTGACATGGACTGGGATTTGTTGGCAGAGTTTTTCTCCATGAACTCTCAAAAAGGAATCAGTGAGAGCTGGTAATGTGGGGTCCCTTAGTACTCTTAGAGTTGCTTTTCAAAGTGCAACTGCCATGATTAGCACTGTTAGCTGTTCTCAGAAATCTGTTTGTGGGCTGCGGAGGAAAAGTATCGTATCTACATTAATCCAGTGCCACCTGCTGAGCCAGCAACTGCATTGTATGCTGTGAGAATAGGGGGCTGATGGAGCCAGGTGACACTTACTCCAATAATCTGATTTAACTATAAAAGCAACCACGTTTGAAAACATGTTTCTGGACATGTAAAGAGGTAAAAATCTTTTCTATTTGTCTTTAACATTGTGTTGAACCAGATTCTACAACTCAAAAATTTGGCTTTACTAAATACCACCAAGATGCCTTAGCGGAATTAAGGGAAAACAGGGATTATTTCATTTATTTATTTATTATTTTTTTTTTTTGTTATGCTTTACTGCAAGAGTGCCGCTAAAGTGCTGTTTACTATGAGTGGCCCCCTACCCCATGCCTCTTAATTGTTTACTTGGAGCCCAGAGAACACGCTTCATTGTTAGGAAGAAAGAAAGTAACCCAGGCAACTCGGGGACAGCTTGTTTTAATTTTTCGACTGCCTCTATTGTGTGGAAAATCTGACTTTTATAAGCTTGAGAGTGCAACCCTGAAAGGAGACTTTTTGAAAATGCTATGTCCAGAAAATGTGAGGGTTTTGGCAACTGGCCGCGTGCTCCCAGAGGATACTACAGCACAACTCGCAGCAGGGCCCTATAGGTGTACGCTGTGTAAGGATTACAACCAGTGTGCACACTAAGGGACTGTTATTTGAAAAGTCAAGCACTCAGAAGCTAGGAAATGCCAGATTTATGGTTGTTTGTGCAAATGTAATTCTCCTGTCTTGTATGTGCTTTCTGCACACTGAATGAGGCAAGATTCCTGGAGAAAAATAGTACGCAATCACGAAATCAGATACTTAATCACAATGCGTGCACAGAGGGAGCAGAATTAAGGCTGTATGGGCGACCATAAATCTGACATTCCATTGCTCTCAGTTTCTTGATTCTGAAAAGTTTTTTTGTTTGTTTGTATTTTTTATAAGTTGCAACATTTTGGGGGTTTAGGTATGATTTTCTGACTTTGGAAAGGAAAAGGCTGAAATACTTATATTTATGCAACTGCTGGGATTGGATGCGACGGTAATGACGGTAGTTGAGGGTGAGGGGCAGAGCTTTGCAGCTGGTCCCTTTCTCAAGTAACACCCTGTGTGCTACTCCGGCCACGGGTAGTGCTGGGCTGGGGACATTAGCCATACTTGTCCCAATAATTAACCCTCAAACTGTAGCTGCCTTCGACATTTTGAATCTCAGGCCTTTGGCGACACAAATCATTGCTAAAGGAATTGTAAGGATTAGCAGTGGTGCTTGGCAGAGGGAGAAAACGGGTGCTGTGCAGTGGGAGTTAGCTGCTAGATTCAGGTGTTGTGGGTGGGAGCAACCCCAGCTGCATCTCTTGCTTCTGGGCCAAGGAAAGAGGAACAGAATTTCCTGGGCTGGAAAAAAAAAAAAAAAAAAAAAAGATCCTGGGTGCAGGAGCTCTGCTCTCCTGCCATGTGTTATCAAAGGTCTGCTGCAGACGGCACAGATTTGAGAGATCTTCAAAGATAAACATGAGAAGATTGCAAAGGGGGGATGTTAAGGAATCCAAGTGTCTGAGACTATTTGCTTTGCTGCATTTGAAATGATATGCCTGTATTGCCTCTCGCGCAGTGCATGAGGATTTGGGGGGAAAAAAGCGCAGTGTGATTATAAGAAGTTTTCGGTTCAATATATCTTCGGTAAATAATCCATTGAATCTGATGGATGAAT
>VZSV01000052.1:2814143-2874754 GCA_013398735.1 Nothocercus julius
AAAAAAAAATAAAAAAAAAAGAAACAAAGAAAGAAAAGGAAAGGAAAAAAAGAAAAAAAGAAAAGAAAAAAGAAAGGGGGAAGGAAGGGTGTAGGGGAGAAGACTTGCGAGCAGAAGCTCTGTCATACCAGAGTTTCTCTTGGATGTCTGGAAAAAGCCGTATACTTCTGGGATGCTTTCCAAAATATTTTCAGTGACCATTGCCACAGGCGTGAACTTCTTAATGCATTTTGCAGTAATCTCCACCACAGTTAAATTAATTACTGTCTGAAAGCTTTTAATGATAACAACTAAGTAGAGCAGTATAAATGCCACAGATTAGTTGCGTGTGTGTATTTGGTTGCTTTTCAGGGGTCTTGTAGAGGCAGATACATTGACTCAGGAAAATCCCGCTTAAAAAAAATAGGCATATCTATGCAATTACATATTTTACCAATTGGATTTTAATAAGAAGGATTTTTTGCATGCGTGCACACACAAGGATCTGGAAAAATGGTCTCACACCAGAGACTTCAGCAGCTACCCAAAGAAAGATTATAGAAAGAAAGGAAAGAAGGAAAAACAAGCTGTTATAATCAGGCTTTGTTATGATGGATAAAAAAAATCAAAGGATATTTCTCCCTGCCATCCCACCTCCAGAGCAGCCACTAGTCACATCTAGCAGAATTTTTCCAGACTGTTACTGTTTCATCAGTTGGGTGCTTTCCCTCTGCTTTAAATTCCAGCACCACTTCAGTTCAGAGGAATTGCTGGCCACTTTCCCAGACAAGATTTCCCAAATTCAAAATGATCTTTCAAGATCCCAGCTAATAGGAGCTAAACAGAGGTTTCCTCTTCACGAGGGCCTTTTTCGGGCTGGTTCCTTTACTGACACCACATCCCTGCAGTACAGAGCTGCGACAGACCACTCTTTACCACCTGTGATAAGAAGGTCTTTACCACCTGCCTCTTCTGAAGAAGAGGCAATCTTCCATCTGTCTTAAATCATGTTGCAGTTGTCCTATATTCCGGAAACTACTAAACGCCTCTGTTAGCTTTTACATCATCAGGCATCACAGGGAATGAGTGAAATGGCTTGAATGATTTTTCTGATTGGAGCCATTCAGGGCCGGCAGCATCAATGCAAAGGGGGTGCCTCTCCAGCCACCCGTCATTTGTGAGGGACACCAGAGCTGGTCAGTGGGAAGGCTGTTTATCCAAGTACCACAGCGTGGGGACTGCCGTGCAGGGGTCAGAGGAAAGAAGCTCTTGGAATTGTTTCATGTCCTTGCTTTGCTATCAAAAGCTGAAGTAGTTTGGACTTTAAGGCAAGGAACTGGAGGAAGAGGTACCGAGATGGAAGAAACATGGTCTTTTCATCTGTAACTCATTAAGTACTTCTTTTTTTTTGCCATGCTTTTCATAAAAGAAAGTTTCTGTATGCATTGTTTTTCTGCTAAGGCAGCACTGTTTGTTTTATAGGCAGTTTAGCATTATTTTTTCTACAGCTGTAGCCAGGAGCTTGTTCAGGCCTGAATCTCGCATTGCTAAGTTGTCTGAAACAAACTTGCTTGCTTTGCTTTTCTATAAAATTTGGGAGTAGTGTGAAAGTATCTTATGCTTCATTTTTCAGAGTATGTTGTAAGGCCAAATGTGGTAAGGCAAAGACATTGTGAAGATGCTGTGGGGCTTTCTAAATTGAGAGAGAAAAACTGAAATAGAAACACAGTAAAATTCTCTTGGGTATATTTAGATTATATTTAACTCTTGGATATTAATTTAAATGTTATAAAAGTTGCTATGAGATGTTATAATAGCTTTTTTTTTTTTAATCAGAGGCCATAGAGTAGACTATTTCACAGTGGCAATGACAGCAGCTCCTACATATAAATAAGTCAAAGGCTTTCCTTTTTGGGGGTAAGCAGGTACATTTGCAGCATACCACCAGCACTTCCTTACTCTTTCTATTTCCTTTCTCTTTGTTCCTTAATACAGATCATTGGCTCAGCAGGTTCACAAGTCACTGCACCTTGGGGGTCTGCCTGTTTGTAAAAGGGGGTAATGAGCCATGGATCCACAAGAGTACAATACTATGCAGTACTCCTGTATAAGATCTCCATGTTGGTATTATTTTCTGCCTCTAATTGTAACAGCTTTGTAAAGTAGTTGCTTGGGCATGGTGTTCCACCTCCACGTTTTAGCCTCCTGGTTGCAGAGTGTCTTAATTAAACTCTCCCATCACCAGCTGCTGCACAAAACCAAGATGTAGCAGCAGGACTGCAAGGCAGGTAAGCATCAGGCAGAGTTCCTCGTGTGGAAACAAGGACAGAGCAGTGCAGTGTCAGTCTGGAAATCTAGTTCAGAGGCAGGAACACCAACCTCTTTATTTGTTGCTTCCAAGCTTTAAATCAAAGTTGCCCTTCAGTTTTTGTTGTAGCCAAGTAGTTGACTATCTTGCCAAACCTTTGACAGAGATGTTTCATGGATACCTATATTTGTTCTCAGGGCAATAATTATTCTTGAGTTGTGCTTTCAATACAAACAGTGCCTGGGACAAATGCTGCTGGAAAGCAGCCTCTGCCAAATTTCTAATTTTTCTTTTCTTCCAAATAGTCAAAAGTGTGGCCTGCGCATCCAGCTGTGAGCCTGGTTCCTTTGGATTTGTGGTCATCAGAATTAGCATAAACAGTTAGGGTTTTTCTTGGTGTCGTGGCCCTTAGATTGAAAACTGGTGTTTTAAAAGACATTACAAAATGTTCAACATACTGGGCTCCTTCCCAGTGATTTAATTGAAAGGGCTATTAGTGCAGTGCTCAACCTCCAATCCACCTTTTGGAATCTGAGTATCATATATTTGCATTAACACAAAGTCCTGCCTGAAGTTTTGCTTCCATCCCTCAAGATGTAAAACAGAGCAGAACTTGTCCTGGAGGCTGCTGTTGTGTAGTAGTTGTCTTAAAGTGTAAACCAAAATTGAGGATCATCCTTGATAACGGGAAAGAAGACAAATTTAACAACCACTTTTCTTTGAAGACAAGCCTTTAGGATGTTATCCTTATAACCGGGTTAGCTGAAATCAGGCCCAAGGTTTCTCCTTCCGTTGTTCCCAGGGAGCCCACAAAGTTCCAAAAGCAGAGGGAGAAAACCTAAATTTAAATTACTGCAGCCTCTGGCCGAAAATGAGATCAAATTCATAGATCTGAAGTAAGTGCTGGCGGGTTGGAGACCTTTCTCGAGGAGGGGAGCCACTTTTTTTTTTTTTTTTTTTTTCCCCCTCTCCTCTTTTTCATCCCTTGTGCCATTTTAGACTTCAGTGGTGTTTATTTTTAGTGCATTTAAACATTGCTGAAGGAAGAGGCAGTTGTAATATGGCATATTTACATCATGCTGTCAGCTCCTGGCAGCAGCTCATTCATCTGTCAGAGAGCACAGGAGAGACGTGGCCCATTGCGGATGTGAGTGCTACTGATGCCCACGAGGGTGAAACACCATCTCCAGGGGCCTTCGGAAGGTGCTCCCAGCCTTGCAGGTTGGTTTGTTTTTCTAACGTGCATTAGGGGTTTTATTTTCATACTGCAGAGACAGGCCTGGGTCACACAACCTCCTGCTATTTTCCTCTACTCCTCTGCAGTGTATTGAGGGGGGAAAAGAAGAGAGAGACGGGCGAAGTGTCTCTGTGAGAGCAGCATGTGCTGCTTTTTCCCCCTCTTGTCTCGCTTGAGCTCTCTGCCCCGTTACAAAAATAAAGAGCTATAAATAAAAAAGAACAAATGTTGAGGGGGACAAACCGGACCCGCAGTTATGTGCGTGTCGTCGCTTGTCGCAGTGTGCCTAGCCCCATTCCTGCCAGGCTCCGTACATTCCCCAGGTCACACGCCACTTGGGATGGGGCGCAGGCACGGATCCAATCCTGGCTGGAGGGGTTTGGGCCCAACATAACCCCATATTAATTCCTAAGTGGTCTGGGGTCCGATCTCTCTTACGCGACACTCTGTCTCTTGTGCTCTCAAACAGAGGCACCCTCTGATTTCCTTTTCTTGGAAACTCTGCTCTGTCTCAGTGTGCGGGGAGAGGCCATGTAAATAAATACCAACCACATCTTAGCCCTCGGTAGGCATTTCCGTTTTCCTGGTGGCTACAGAAGAAACACTTTCTCACAGTTTGGCATGAAACATTTATAAATCTTTCCTGCTTCCAAAATTTTTGTTTAGACAATCAGATTGTTGGTATAGTTTTTTTCATTGGTCTTATTTTTACACTTCTGTGTTTCCTTGGTTTATCAGTGAAGAGTGTCTGTCATCACTTCTTATATTTTGGGTAACAGAATAAATAAATGATTATAGGCAGATTTTATAACAGTCGAAGGTCATCCTTAAAGAATAAAAATTAGCTTATCCCTTCTTTTCTTAATAGCAATGAAAACTTATACCTCTGCCGAAAAGGTTTAAGTTATAACTTGTCTTAAATGCCTGAAATATAAAACAGTGTATTACCATATAGTCCAGCTTTCAACTCAAAAATATGATTTGTTTTTAATACAAAGATTGATACATACTCTCCTGAAATGACATGCTACAAAATTTTCTCAAATGTATGTCGCATAGGCATGGCAGCAAAGCAAACACTCTGTTACCTTTTAAATGCTATAGGTAGAGTTTATAGTAGCAAAATAGGTCTACCAATTTTGTTAAATGTGACCTGTTTTGATAAACAGATGGGCAACTGAGCCTTTGAAGTAGGCTTTTCCTTCTACTGAGACCTCTTCTACAGCTGACTAGGAAAGTGAGGCATCAGTAGAGGTGTCATTAATATTTTTATAGTATCACTTTTATAGCATACTCATCCAATTTAGTTTTATGATCTTCTGAAGCTTAGGCAAGCTGAATTGCACCAGCACTCACAGGACTTGCAACTCAAAATCTAACTAGAACTTCTTACAGTTCTTCACAACAGAAGATACTTTATATATTTCTTCTGGAAATGATTGGGAAATAAGTACTGAGAGAAAAAAAGAAAAAGAAAAAAAAAAAGAGTACTAGTTGGGTTTGGTTCTTTTGCTCTGTTTTATCTTATTACTTGTGTATTTCTTGGTGGAGCCACCCCACATGGGTAAGGTCTGTGTTCATAATTCCTCGACACGTGCTCCTAGGGGTGGATGTCACAGCTAGATGATGGCTCCAGGGAGGACAGTCTCTCTGCTTCATTTTGGCAGAGAAAGGAGTGAGAAGGAATCTTAAGCTTTCCAGCCTTGGTGACTTTACTGAACTTCTTTAGGGCTAGTCATGGGTAGACAAATTTGTGAGAATCTCAAGCTATATTTGGTATCTGCTGCACAAATTTTAGGCCTTAAATCTTTTCTCAACTTCATAACTGCCACAGTAATGGTACAAGCCTTAAAAGTACCTTAACAACCTTTGAATGTTGTTAAACTCTGTACTGCATTAGGACCTTGTCAGTAATTCTAGCGTGAAGCAGGAAACTAAAATGATGGTATAAGGAGGCTATACTTCAGGAGATTACTTCTACGTAGCATAAACCATGTTAACAGGGCAAAATGGAGGGTTTTGTCCTGCTTATTCATCAATGAGAGAATTTTGGAGAATGTTAACACATGAGAATAGAATAGCTAATAATTTTAAGGGTTTTTATTCTGACATCAGAAAGTAGCTTGAGAACATTGCTATTCTTAATTCAGAGTCATGGGAAGCATATAATGTAGAAAAGGTAAGTGGCACTGGTTGTGTTGTAAATTACTAGTAAATGAGAAAGGGTCAAATGCGATGAGAGTTAATTGGTCATTCCTGCTATATGGGTGATAAACTGGTAAGATTAGAGTATGTTTCTGTTTAGGTATTACCATACATATGTACTTGAACTTATCTACGTATGTATGGTAGCATATGTAAATGATATAAAATCCTGGGTGTGTATGATTTTTGTATTTTTAATTGATGGCATGAAATTTTATTACTGGGATCATCACATGCCACTCCTAAATAATCAAAACAATCATAGACATAAATTTTATGTAATGAGCTACTCCAGCTGTGATAGAAAAATTATCCATTGACTACGAATGCTTTTTTTAAGTAAAATCTGGCCCTTTTCTTTTTGGCATTCGGAAGAATGAAGAAGAAATGTAGGTACTTAGATTCTTGAGATGAGGCTTGTTATATTAGGGTATCATCTGAATTGGGTCAGTGGAAAATCAGACTGAAATTCAGGTTTCATTTCTGCTGCAGATGCGTGTACACAGGATGAGCAGGCATTTCAATCTGGCTTGTTTCCCTCATGGTAATTAATGTACTGAAGACATTTGCAAGTAGGTAGAACACGCTGATGTCATGTTTCTTTGAGAAGTCTTACAGTGTTGGTTTACTCTGTTTTCTGTAGGAAAAAGAGAAGAAGTATATGCTTCCTTTGGACAACTTGAAAGTGCGGGATGTTGAAAAGAGCTTCATGTCTAGCAAACATATCTTTGCATTATTTAACACAGAACAAAGGTAAGAAAATGTGCTGTTTGTAGATAGTTGTACAAAAGCGTGCCTGGCCTAGCATTTTAATTTCTGGTGTTTCTACTATGCGGGTGACCAGAGGTCTTGACACCCTTGGTTCATCTGCTTCTGTGCTGTTGCATAACCATGGAACGAAAACTGGTGTCCTAGCCACTCACAGGGTGAAACAGCTCTGTGTTTAGTCATCTAGCTCTTCTGTATGGCTGAATAATCATCTCCTGAGCCTGTTTTTGTTTTGTTTGGCATTCTGCTAGGCTTACCAAAACATTCATGACTTCTGTACCTTGTGACCAGATTCAACTAGCGTAAATCACAAAAGTTTCATTAGAATTTTCCACTTTCTCCAGTGGAACATCTTGCTGCCTGTAATCTTGGGAGTCATTCCGTTATTTGTTTGGGTTTAAATACAGCTGAATGAAGAACAAATGAGATTCTTCTGCGTTCTTAATTAGGGTCTTTGCTTTCTAGTGTTTTACCTCATACTTTTCCTTTCAGACACCATCCCTTCATCTAAGTAGTGTGGACACTCCATGGAAGTCTATTCCTGATGCACAGCCAATTCAGATACCTGTGCACAAATAAGTCAAGAAAACCTGAAAATGCTGTGTGTCATACAAGTGATCTGTGTGTGCGTTTTTAACTGAAGGGAAGAATTGTGTTTGCAGCTGGCTCAGTGGAGTTGCATTTTAGTAGATGAGGTGAAATTTTGTTGTTGCTGTTCCCTCCCAGAAAATTAGGTAAAATTATTTGAGTGGTGGCATTCGTAGATGTCCTTGTTTTCTTCTTCTCTTCGGCTAAATCCCTTCACTCCCATTCCCCCTCCCATAACCGAAGTTTGGCAATGCATTCAAATGTTGCTCAAGATGATGAGGGCTGGATGTTGTTCCCTGCAGAGCCAGCTGTTGTTGCTCCTGAACTGGCCAGAAATAGTCATTGCAGAAGCGAGGAATGTCCCTCCCTCCTGCAAAGTAAAAGCAAATCACAGGCTTCCTGGACTGTTCATGGCTTCTGCTGATCACAGAAGCATGAGGACTAAATATGAGTCTAACTCTCAACTGCCCCATGAAGGCTTTGCCTACATCTGCTGACTGCTCCATTGACCTATGTGTAGACTTCTGCCAGGAGATGAACTTTGAAAACGTGCCTCAGAAATACTTGCTGGGAATAAGATTTCAAGCATTTGACTACATTTCTGGAGCACAGTAAAAGTTTTGGAAAAGTTTTCTTAGGTTTTGAAAAAGCATACATATTTATCCACAGACGCTGAAAATTAATGCAATTCTGACTATTTTATTATTGATGTGTGTAAATAGTCTTAACATTGCACATAGAGCAGTCAAGAAAGATAATTTTTTCCTGATGGCTGCGTGTCAGCTTGTACACATTGTTTCTTCCATGAGAAATCTTTTAATTTTAGTGCATTGTTTCTCCTTTGTTTGGTTAATGGATTTGAATATTTTTTTCATCTTAAATATTAATCATTGAACTGCTGTGAAAATCCAAGAGAAGCATCCATTTTCCTTGACAAGCCTGGGGCTTATTTGGGAGTTATACAGCTGCGCGTTTACTTTTTCACTGGATCTTTGTGCGGACTGCACAGCAAGGATTTCAAAGTGAGATGTCTAAAATGTTTGCCATATCTGTAATAACCCTGCCCTTTGGGGCTGCAAGTAGGTCCTCCAGCATCTGCAGCCTGCTCTAAAAACATCCTTGCATCGATATGGACGTGCTAAGACATGACAGCACAGTGATAAGTTGCCAAGATAACTTGGCCTTGGGAGGGGCTGTTTATGAGGAGAATCCCCTAGCTTGAAAGGAGGCAGAACTTGCTCTTGAAGAAATATTTACTGAATTATAATTCAAACAGCTATTCCTCCGTTGCCATGAAGCAGCTGATTTTTTGATATTTCTCAAAAGCTCCCTTCTGGCATAAATTGAGCAAATCAGGTTCAGTATCATTTGGCTATCCACTGCCTCCTAAATTCATAGGCTGTGGCTGCAGTGGCAGGGATAGTGGAGCTTGTGTAAAGTAATCCAGCCCTCAGCTGAGCTCTGGAGAAACTGAAACACACAAATGGTAGAGGACGACTGACATAAAGGCTCTCGTTGTTTTGCTTTATGCTAATACGTTGGATTCTGATTTCTGAATAGATGAGGAGTTGAACAATCTTGCTTTCTAACTTCATGAAATAATTTTCTGCTTTTTTGTTTTGTTTTTGAAAAGAATTTAGTAATTGAGAGAGAAATCAGCTTCCTCCGTAGGAGTCTGCCTGCTGAGGGTTCTGTCTCTGGAAACATTTTGCTGTTTAAGATGTAAATTATTAAAGAACAAAGGCAAAATCATCTACTCTGGCATTCCAGATAGTATGGGGCCAATTCTGTATCCTTCTCTTTTCTAATTTATTTTTATTCCCCACAATCTGTTTTTTTTTAATTGATTATGCAAACTTTCTTAATGTACAATTAAAAATATCTGAATATTCATACAAAAATCTTGTTAGGAAAGGAATTTTCATAAGCTTGTTCTTTTCATTCCCAGGCCCTCAGTGCATAGGTATTTGCTACAGCCATATGTTTCTGATACTATACATTTCAATAGTTTCCTGGATTATGCACGACATTTTTTCCATTTATGAAACCTTTCCAGTTGTGAAATACAGTTACCAGGGAAATCCTCATCTCACTGAACAGAGGGAGAAACCAGCTTGACTTAGGAGGCTTGGGGGTAGAGGCAGAAGGAAACTCACAGTATCTGTCACTTTGATTTACTGCAGAAGTCAATAGTTCTCTGACAGAAATCAAATGGGATTCGGTAATGTGTAGTAAATGGAGACTGTGATGATTGATTTCACAGTGAAGATAAATTCTCATGAAATGAAACATAATTGCATGTCTATGAAAAGCCTGTGTTGTGAAATAATTAAATTATTTTCCTATTACTTTGTAATTAAAAAAAATAAAAAATACAGTGAAAAAGAACCCCTCTACTGTGAAATAAAAGTAGTATTTCCTAAAGAAAAGGGGAGAAGAGCTTGCCTGCCAGCCAACCAAATAATTATTTGAAGTTTTTGAGCAGGACCATGTATTCTAAGTTTTGTGTGCTTTATAGTCACCATGGAAGATCTTTGGGGATGGACTTCTCTATTTTACTAACCTTAGTAGCACTGGATACTAAAGCACAGCACTTCAGGGCAGCTGCCCTTTGACTCACGGGTCACTTTTGGCAGTGTCCATCTACACGAGTCTGCCATGGAGCAGTCAAGTTTGAGCTGCAGGATTGAGCAGTGTGTGTCTACACTGAAGGCTATCGAGAATGTGAGAGGTATTTTGTGCTGTCTTTCTCTCCCCACCTTCTATCTTCTTGGCAAACTACTGGTGAGTCTGTTAGACTGTAAAAGAAATGCAGACAAAATATTAGAAAATAATTAATTTATAGGAAAAAAAGAAATAATGTCTGCAGCACTGTTGCAGAACATAAATGAAATTGTGCACTTTCAGCCCTATGGGAAGTGGAAGGATAATAATAATCTTGCTGCCTTTCTTGCAGTCAGAGCATGTTGAGGAGAAATTTGTGAACGGCTTGAATGACAACTCTTTCTATAACTCGCTGTGTGATGAGGTGTGTCAGGAGGCTGCCCTCGAGGACTGGGCCGATATTCCCAGCGGCCCAGGGCTCAAGGCCTGGAACCAGCATCAGAGACTCCCGTGAACGTAGGACAATTTACAGTTTTTCCTTGGTGGGGAGAGGAGCCAAAGGGCTGGCAAGGCCGCTGTGTAGATGTAGCCCATGGTTGGGTTTCTGAAACAGGGCTAAGAATGGAGGAAGGAGGATTTTGTTAGCACATGTACGCTCATCAGTTCGGAGATTGCAGGTGAATCTGCTGTATATAAGCACAAGCGGCTTGTGCAGAGTCCAAGAACAAACAGAAAAAATTCTGTCCATCGCAGGAAGTTTACTTTTCTTCTAGGGTTTCAATCTAAACACTTTGCCCATTCCCCACCTATTTCCCGTAAAAATTATTTGCTGGTTGGCACTTTTTTCTTTTAGGCAAGTGCTGTAATTTGGGATAAGAATTGTAGTCTTAAAAGTGCCATCCTTTTAGGATCTATTCAACGGTCCCATTTCTCCCTAGTTAACAAGGGCAAGCAGTCATCATATCTCATGATCTTGCCCAGTGTTTACAGACTCCACACAGTGCAATTTTGCTTAGTTCTGTGCTGCCCTAAAGCAATGGATGTCCTTTCCTGGGAGGCAAAGAAGCAGAACCAGTGTGTGAACCTCAGCTACAATCCTCCTGCTCATAGACTGACCAGTGCAGATCATCTCCTACTCCTTCACTTTGGCAGTAATCTTTGCAGAGCACAGCAATATTTCTGGACTCCATAGGGTATTTAAACAGCTATGAGCTCCAGCTACAAGTTTGGGACAGGAATGCAATTAAACTGGGACTGGGCTGTTTTAAGGAGACATGAGAATTCGAGAGCTGGGCCCTGTAGACGTTCCAGGGAGGCCGTGAAAGGTGAATGTTGTTCTAGGAGGGGATGGGACTCCAGATGGGTTAGAACTTAAGTAAAATTGCTGAATTCCTTCTTAGGGACAACAACTGGTTAACTGCTATCCATATATAAGGGAAATTGGAGCAGAGCCAAAATAAAGGGAACTAGTGAAAGGAGACCGGGTCAGAGAAGGTGTTGGATGGAAGCCAGGCTAAGGGAGAAAGCCTAAAATGAGATGTATGTTTAGTTACTGTTTTTGAATTACTAAGAAAGCTAAGCCCCAGGAAGAGCCGGACTGTAAGCTATTCACAACCCTCTGGTAGAAATGGAAGAGTAAGAATCCAATTAAAAATCCCATTAATTTAACCCAGAAAAATGCTGCTGAGGATTTTTTTTAAACAAATAAACTGCTAAGATGCTGGTGAGTACAATTTTTAAGAATAGAAAAATATACCAACCTGAAGAGTAAGTGGTCTTTGTATCCCAGTTCCAGTCCATTAACAAAAAGCTGCTTTTCCTGGGATATTTCACTTTTGTCAGCACCGCAGAGAATGCTTTTTACAATAAGGAAAACATAAGACAGTGGCTTGGTGGTGCAGGTAAAAACTGGCATTACAGAGCAAATGTGGGGCGTTAGAGAAAGAAACAGCAATGCCAAAGCCATGCAGTAAATGAAGTTATGCAGCAATGCACAGTGCACTGTGCACTACGCAGTGCTGGTGTAGGCAACGCAGTAAGCAAGGGCTGAGTCATGGCTGGTGAACTGCACGTAGCCTGCAGGACGGTTCTACCTTGCTTGCTCCTCACCACCCAGAAAAGCCACCGCTGCTTCATCCAGGGCCACAGAGGGCTGGAGCTGGAGAGGAGCTCCCTCTGTGCAGGAGGATGAGGCTCAGACAGCTGGGAGCAGCTTGTGTGTGTGTGTGTGTGTGTGTGTGTGTGTGTGTGTGTGTGTGTGTGTNGTGTGTGTGTGTGTGTGTGTGTGTGTGTGTGTGTGTGTGTGTGTGTGTGTTCGTGTGTGTGGCCCCCCCAAGCAGGTTCCAGCACAGACTTCAATCCCTCACCACAAAAAGGCTCAAACCCCCCTTCTCGGGGGAGTCGGGGAGTATTTTTGTGCCAGTTGCTATCACTGCTGCAGATTTTGGCTTACGCGATGTGAGTTTTGGCTGCAGTTCTGTTTTGGGTTACATATAGGATTTTAGACACTTCATTGTCCGGGCTCAGCTCAGTGCTAATCAGCATATCTGCCATTCATTTTCACCTTAAAACTTTGGTCATTTATGCGTGTGTGAACTAGATCCCTCTTCTTCTGGGCGACCACTTATGTAAGTAGGATGGTAAAATCCTTAAGTGCTGTTATTTTATGGTATTGTCTCATGGATACTCTCTTTTTATTTTCTGGGTATTCAAAAAAAAATTTGTTCAGAGACGTTTAATTAATTTTAATTACCATTCACATTGGACTGATGAGAAATGGCACGCCTTGGCAGAAAATGTTAGTCATTGCCCTTAACTCATAGCAGATGGTCAGCTTCATTTCTTTAATACATATGATTTGCGGAGCTTCAAGCAGCGCTTTCATGTAAGAAAAATAGTGTGTATATTCAAACCAGCCATTGTGTAATTGCAGGTGCCTCAAACGGTGCACTTAAGGTTGAATAAGTAGAGTATATACAGTGAGTTGCATTTGAGATTGATTATTTTCCTTAATAATCCATGTATGTTTGGAGTGTGTGGATTCCATTTTCTCTCTTTTTCATTTTATGTGGCTAAGTCTGAAACTCACATTCTATATGACTGCATTTGCAACAATAAAAATATTTAAGAACTGAATCTTTGGCCTTGCTTTTGTGGAAGTGGGCCAACTTGCATTTGGTTCCACAGTTTTGGGTTCATTTTAATTGCTATTTCATCCTAATTTATAGAGGATGCAATCTCTATTTATTTATGAAAAAAATATTTAAAAGGAATTTCAGATGATAAACACACCATATACTTCTATACCTTTCAATTTATGAGTACTTTTAATCACTTCAGTGCAACTACTCAGATTAAATGTGTTTGGGTATCTTTTGCAGGATTAAATTGGCTTATGAACATGTCCAATTTTCACTAGTGTTCTTGTTCTGTAATTACTGCTCTGTCTCTTCTTATATTGGCAGGTTTAGGGTAAGAATAAATGCAACTTCAGTTATCTTAGTCCAGAGTTTGGGACTAATAGGACAAGAATCTCAGTAACCTGCAATGAGATTCAGTCTTCAGAGTTGACAGGCGTTTCTCTCTTTCCTCTTGTACACTTCTGAATACTTTACTTGCATCCTGTGTTTTCATGTTAGGGTTCTTCTGAGACGGGAGGCATTAAAAAAGTATTGCCAGTGCCTCCAGATGGAGAATGTAAAGGTCATTTCTGCATTGGAAAGTTCACTTTGAGCCCTGAGAGATATGGCAAAAAACAAACCACTGTGCTGGAAGAAGTGGTAGTAATAAAGTGAAGACAGTAAGAAGTTAAAGCAGATGCTCTCTGAGCTTTCAGGTAACAGGTCACAATCTAGATGTGTCCTGAACCTGGAACCATTCCAGAATGAGAAATGCTGCTTTTATCCAACTATGTGTTTATGCATATGGTTATATTGTGTTTGAGCCCTCCGTTGTGCTGGGCGGGTAAGGTTAGCCCCACTGAAATGGTGGGTTTCTCAGGCACTGTAGTGAGATGCATCTTAGTAGGTGGATCCAATCCAGCAACTTGGTCATAATATACTCATAGACCTGAAAAATTGAGGGGAAGAAAAGATGTGGACTCCTGTCTCACATCTATTCAAGGCAGTAGGCTAAATCCCTTTTCATAAATTGGTCAACTTATGCAAGTCACAAAAATGTCAAAAAAAGAAAACAAAATACTGATAATCATGGGAAAAAAAAGTTTTCATAAGCTAGTGTCATGTTGTTTTGCTCTTGCAGATAAGTGTTTTTGGAACTACCCTATCATGATATTTTACAGCCTTTATTTGTGCTACTGTCACTTTTTTGCGAGCAGATCTTTCACAGTTTCAGCTTCTCTTTCCCTCACTATTACAGCTGCCTGGATAATTTGGCCAAAAAGTTCTCTCAGTAAAAGCTTCTCCTAACAATAAATTAATGCCCTTTTCTCTAGGGATTGCATGTTGCTTTTCATTGTCATTGGGTCCTTTGCTTTACTCAGGAAGCATTGACTTGGAGTTTCACTTGTTGTAAATTGTTAACATCAGTTCAAGGATCTAGTGAGGATGTTCAGGCTTCATCTTTTGCCTTAAGGCAGTATTAGTACCTCCAGAGTCAGAAAGGGAAAAAGGTCTCTGTTTAATTTCTGTTTGGTAAAGGATCTAAAGCACCTGAAATGACTTGCTCTGTCAGTAGCTTTGCTTCAAGTATGGCACCTGACCCTTTAATGTCACTTTGTCCCTTTTGGGGGCTGCTTTGCCTGCAAATGAAACCTGGGCAGGTGGCCCTGACCGGCACCCAACACTCTCCAGCTCAGTCATAGATGTAGTCACTGAAATCAGTGAGAACCATGTCACTAATATCAAGAAATCTGAGTTGGTGCTTTTTTTTTTTTTTTTTCCCTGTGGTTTGGAGTGCAATCCTTAAGCTTGCTAGTAGTACCTGATTTCTCTGTCTTTGGGGTCGATATGTTTTGGGTAGGAGCTTTTTGTAGGTGACTGTGGATAAGGGAGAAGTATTTTTGAGAGTGGGAATCGTAGTAAGTTTCAGAAGGGTGTGAGTGAAAGCTCCTAAGTCCCTGAAAACTGAAAAAAAATGGTCTATCCAGTAGTAATAATGGATTTATTTTCTAGTTTTATAGTTTACTCAAAAATATTTTTCTTTTTCAAAATACGATGGCAGAAAAGGCCTCTTTAGTTGCATAAGGGACTTCTTGTTGCTGTCTTTGGAAGTTAAACAATCCCCTTCCTAGGGAAAGGAAATAATCGTGCTGCAATGGAAGATGGATTTCTGTGCATCTGCTGAGATCTAGCAAAACGTGGTTTCATAACCTTTGTCAGCTAAGCTTGTGGCCTTTCCTAAAAAGACTTTTGGCTGACAACTTTACAGCAATCTGCTCTGTATGTAGACTTTGAGTTTGGAAACTAATGGCTAAACCGTAAGAGGAAAATCTGTTCTGTTTATTGGAGAGTTTACAAGTACCACCTTCCTTCATATTAAGTATTTTTCCCTCTCTCTCTTTTCTTCCATTAAGTGATTCCCTATGCACATTGATTGCATTTTGGTAATTATATTAATTACCTGCAATAGGTATTATTTAAATGTACCTAAGTTTTTTTGCTGCTGTGGTAGACATCAGAGTGTTGTTTTTTTTTAAAAATCAGATAGTTCTTCCTTTATTTTTTTCCCTCTTTGGGAACGTCTCAAAGTTAAGAAGGGTCAGTAATGCTCTGAAAGGGCTTAACAGGGGAAAAGGGCCATCACTAACTGTCTTGGTAGGTGTTGGTTACAGCACCAGGCGGTTACAAGACACAATGTTGTCGTCATGTGAGTGTTTGTCCTCTGCATCCCAACAGCATTTTCTTCCCTAAGTGTGCCCCAATTTGGCAAAAGGCTAGAAAAATTGATTTTAAGTAGTTACACAGTCTTTTTAGATTATTTCTAGAGCTCTGCTGTAGCATTCTAAGATATTTTTAAGCTTTTTATGTAATTACCGAAGAAGCACCTGTTTCATAAACTCTGTTGTCCAAAGCAATTACCAAATCATTTCTGATCCCAAAGGATTTTCCATTTAAAATGCCCTGTGAATGATACAGAGTAGCAAAATTCCAGTTTTACAATGTGGTGCTCTTTGTTCTAGGAATGTTTACAAGGATTACCGTTTCCTTGAGCTCGCCTGTGACTCCCAAGAGGAGGTGGATAGCTGGAAGGCATCTCTGCTACGAGCTGGTGTCTATCCTGATAAATCCTCAGTAAGTTAAACTGCTCGCCAGTTTTTTCAGTAGCTGCTCTGTGTGAGTCAGAACCACAATCTCATCACCCGGGAAGACACCCTGTGCAGGGGCGCACAGGGTGCAGCTATTTCAAGAAATTATAGCTTTCTGGTTAAACTCTTCTACAGTTATTTTAAAATATTCATAATGAAATATTTTAAGATTAATTTATGTGCCAAACCTCTCTCTATATGTATTTTATATATAAATATATAGAGAGGTTTTATATATATTTTTGGAAGATTTTATACATATAAAATGTATATTTTTATATATATAAAATCATCCAAAATATTATCCATTGGTTCTGAATAGTAAAAATATCAAGCAATTTGGGGTTCCCTGACCTTTATTGTTTCTATTAATGTCTTCTAAGTTAAAAATATGTTATGAAGAGTTCATTCCTGCAAGCTCGGTACATAACTGACAGAGGCATCCAAGCAATTATATCTATTTTACTGATTCACTGGATGTTTTTGTGTATGAAATGTGCTAAACCTTTCCAGGCTAATCATGATGTAAAGCAAACTGAATAGGGAACAGAAAAGAGGCCTCTATTATATAGAAAGGAGAGAAAGTCACAAAATGAACATGACCAGCAAACTTTTTTGAGTTTATCTTTTGACCTTGTTTCTATTTCTACAAGTTTGGGAGGAGGATGTAGGTCCCGTTCCTAAAACCAAACTTTCTCAAGTGCCAGTGCAGCTGAGGCCATTGCAGCAGGGCCTAGAGCACGAGAACTAAACGTCAGTGCTGAACACCAGTGTGGGCCAACACCATGCAGACTGTGGCTTCTCCTTTTGAGTAAGATTTCAGTTGTGAAGCACATTTATTACTCATGGTGGATCTACAGTAATGACTTTTTTTGCTGGTTTTTATTTTCCCCTCTACGTGGTAAAAACTCAAGGGATTTAATAAGTGTTGGAAGGAGTTCTTCATTTTTGGTTTTTGAGCTTTGCGCTTGAATGGTTTGAGGCAAAGATATCTCTGGTATTTTTCTCCATTCTTGCTTGCAACACCTTCTTCTGTAATACTGAGGGAAGGTTAGAGGAGATGTATCCATCTAGAGATGGCTGACTTGAGCATAATTAGCTGCCATTGGAGCCTTTGAAAGTTTTTCTCTCTCTGATAAATGCTTCACCTTTCTTCAGCAAGTCTCCTTTCTCCTATCCCTTTTCTGAGAAATGAGAATGATGCTTTATTTTGATGAAGTTTGTCCCTCTTCCTGCCTGCGTTCCATGGACAGACCCGGCCTCTGAAGTCCACTGCTCTGGGGTCTTGTACTGGCTGCCACCTTGTCCTTCTCTCCTACCACTTCCCTTGTACCTGTGATGTCCCCACAGCTTCCCATATAATTCTGTTTTCATCTCCTCCTGCTGCTACTTAGGCACACAACAAACCACCAGAAGCAATTTTATAAGAATTAATTATGAGATGGTGTCTATTTAATTGCAAGGATTGAAATATTATATTGTTTCCTTCTCTTGCTTAGGTTTTAATGATGTTAAATCAGATGTAGCAACAAGCTAACTTTTTTTCAGTCTTTGATTCCTTGTCATTTGTCATATTCATACATTTTATGCTTTATTTTTAAGCAAGACAGACTAGCTGGATTTTCAAATTTCACTTCTGTCCTTCCGTCTCTTCCTTACCCCTTAAAAATGCTTTCCATTTTTTGTTGTTAGTATTTCTGTTTTTTGTTTTTGTTTAAAGTAACATTTTTAAAAGAATCTTAGATATGAGAGTTTTCTTTGTAGGATGAAAGGAAGGGCATCTTTGAAATTCAGTTCTTATTAAGCTGGAATTATCTTTACATTGCAAAAAGAGTGAGTATTACTCTTGCCACACCCTCTCGTCTGAAAGCCATCCAGTATCCTGCTCTGCAGGAAGACATCATTGATGCTACTTTAGTCTTGCAAAATACCTTGTATCTACAAGATTGGCATTTCAAATGTATACTGAAAAGCTGCTGAAGTTTTGAGTTTTGGTGAGCAAAGGTTCCCAGGTCCACAAGACATCAGAAGCTGCAGTATAACTTCAAAAAATCAGCAATATATTTTTTTTTTTCTTTAAAATCATGTGCATGCTTATTACGGTTTCAGTTTCACATCTTCCTTGGACAACAAAAAATAGTTTTAGAGACATCAACTAGTCTTTTATTCTCCTTGGAAGGATTAAAGACCCTGGTCTTGAGCAAGTAGGCTGCTAGAGACTAGGTGCAATTCTCATGTCAGTGTTTCCCCACAGCTTTGCAATCCCAGAGATTGCAAAGAGGTACCCTAGTCCTACAATTAAAGCTGGTAACTTCAAGTATCTAAGATTCTAGCACCAGCAGTAGAAAAATTGCTGCTTAGAAATGAAAAATAGATTAATAGTGCTGTAAACCTGGATTACTTCAGGGACGAAGCTGGCCAGAGCAGCGCGCGCAGCCCGGAATTTGAAAGGTAAGCTGTGGGTTTTCATCAACAGTTCTCCTACTCGTGGGCAAGAACACTGATGTAAAACCCAACTCATTTTCCCTTAGTTGAGAAACCTTTATAGTGGCAGGAATATTAGGATTTGTCATTGTATTCAAGAGATTATTTTTCTGAACCCTCACTAAGAGCAGAACACTGCACTAAGAGTATTTGCTTTTCTATTGTTTTTCTAGTAGTGCTGCTTGAAATGGGGTAATTATAGGCATACTGGGCCCCAACGCTTACTGCCACAAACATAAGGTCATGCTCCACTTATCTGTCTCTAATACTAACTTAATTTGTAAGCTAAGTCCAAGGTTGCTGATTTTTCCTCCTAAGCAAAGCTCTTAATATATTAAAACTTAAAGGCCAGATATCATTTCCTTCCTCCATTTCCTTGCTTACTTTTGCCTGCCCTCCTTGGCTGCTCTGCACATGCAGACACACACTCCCATTCATATATTCATTCTCTTGTTCTCTATCTTCAGCCACCCCAAGAAGTTGCTCGAGGAGCCCCTGAAGTTTTTTGCAGTTTGCCAAGTCACCTCCTTGCCCCAGGGAATTTGCTGTTGTCAGGACGTGGGCTTTGACAGCCACCCGGATAGCAATGAATCAGTGTTTTTATTTTTCCAAGCCATGTGCAATTCAGCTTGCCTGATATAAATCACACTACTGTGGCTGATTCACTTTGAAACGCGATATCCATTTACCAGCTGACATTACTGCTGGGTTTCGGTACTGATGCATCCAAACCTCCTTTTTTAAAAAAAAATGACTACAACTTGGTGACTAACCTTTCCAGACTCTATTTCTCAACTGTAGGCTGGTGTTTATTTTGGCTGACTTCCCACTGGATAATATACACCGTTCATGCCAGCTCATGGCAAAACTCGCAATTAAAAAAAAAATAATAGCACAGATGTTCATCGTAATTTGTTCTGCACTCTTTACCTTGCTAGCACTGTTCATTTCTTTTCCTCTCTCCCTTTATGCCATCTCCTCCCTTTTTTATTACTAAACTAAATATACAGTATTTGCTTTTTTAAAAAGCATTGGATAGTGAAATTTTCCGTTCGTTAGCATGTTGCAGGGAGCGGTTGTCGGGAAAGGTACGCAGACATGGTCAGTGGGTTGCTTTGCATACCAGTTCAGTATTACCAATGTGTGAAAATCCCTCTTGCTTTGGTCCCGTGCCCGGTTCGTTTCAGGCCTCATTTTCCCATTCCTTTGTATTAAAGTCCACAGACTTCCTTGAAGTTGCTCCTGATTCACACTGGAGGAAGAAAAAGAAGAAACAGAATGTTTGGGTAGAGAGGAAATTTTGAAAACCAGTGAATTTACAACTTCACTGAACATCCTCAATCCTTTGCAAATTCCCTATGCACCCCGGGAAGCTGCCTAACCAAAGGATCCAATGAATGTTCATTGAGTCAGTTCCTCATTTGGTTTGAGTGATTTCCAGAACTGTACAAGTTAGATTGAATGCATGTAAAATAAATGTATCTAATATTTCTCTCTCTCTCCTTCTTTCCTTCTTGCTGCATCCTGCAAAGGGGAACAGCAGAGTAAGTTCTTTGTCCTTTTACAAAATCCTTTTGTAACCTACTACAAGGCTTTTGTTGGGGAAATGGGTTTCTCTTGTGGTTCACACAACTGTTGCCTGCATACTCTTTAGAAGTGTATTACAAATGTTGGTGCAAAAGTGTAATCTACAAAATGACCAGCAGCTCTTTGTTTTAATTTTAGGGAAGGAGATGTGCTAAATGTTGCTGAGTGTTGTTTATTTTAAAGCAGTTTGGTAAGAATGATACCATAAAACAGTATTGGGACCAAAGATTATGAAGGTATAGTAATAAAGACCTTCTGAGGAAAGGTTACTACAGTCTGATGAAACTCATTACAGCTGGATTTTTGACCATACATCAAAGCTTGTATTAATGGGCAGTTATAAAAACCCAGCACTAAAGTCTTAAATAACAGATTTGCTGGCGTTGTTGGCTAAGCTGAACTAGATCAGTGTACTGGCTTTGAAGGTGCCTTAAAATGGATGGAGGAGGGTGGGGTCAACATTTGACTTGGCTTCTAGACCCCTGATGTTTTCCAGCTGGACAGCAGCAGAAGGGTGTGGGGTGTGGAGAGGGAGAGCTGAAGTATGCATGGTAGGTTTTTTGAAACTAAGCAGCACATAAAAAGACAGTTTTGCTGATGTTGATCTGATAAACTAATAATCAGGGCTAGTACTTTTTTCTTAATGTCACTTTTGCTCAGCTTAAGGGTGGAAATTACACATTGCACACTTTGGAATACGATGCAGAGAGAGTTTGTCATACAGTGGACAGTGGAAAGAAGTTACACAGCTTTTGTGGCTTTTTCTTTTTTTCTTCGTCCTGTTTTGGTGTATTAACCCTTAGGAAAGATGCATTTGGAATGTCAAGTGATGCTTCCTAGCAAATGTTCAAACCAATCCCTGAAATATTGCCTGTTCTGTTACATACTGAGGTTGAAGCATTTCTGGGGTATTTCAGAAAGACTTTAAAGTGGATTTAAAATATTCTGAAGGTTTGGAAGTTTGTCTGTTTTTTTTTGTTTGTTTTTTTGTTTGTTTGTTTGTTTTTTTTTAAGCAATTTCCTTTATCTCCATAGCAGCTAAGCTGAGAAGCGACATAAATCCTTGGGTTTGTTGGCCATTCCAGAAAAGAGGATTTTAGTGTTGGGTAGGGAGGAGTTAAGAAAAGTGGAGCATGGATGGCATGGAAAAAGGGACTTTACCTAGGAGATGATGTGAAGTGTAAATGTTGCTGTGTTCACTTACAGTATCAATCTAATGTTCATAATGTTTCTTTATCACATGGTGACCTTAGGCTGTGCTGTGCCAGTCAATGCTGATCTGCCCCATAGATGAGAGACTGCAGACTGTAGCTGCTCTGTCAAAGGAGTGAGAGTAAATGGGGCACCAAGGAAGTCATGGGACTGGCAGGGCAGATCCTGGAGGCCAGGAGTTGCATAAAGATGTTCTGCTCTCTAGAGACCTGGACTGTGGGTCACTCCAGGGAGGTCACCTCTAGTAGGGAGAGTTAACTGCAAACACAATGCAGGATACACATAAGCAAGTACAGAAGAAACTTGTGAGATTTGAGAGATGATGAAGCTGTCGGCTCTCCTTTTGCTTCAAGCCAGGAGAAATACTCGCTCTAGATTCTCCTGCTGGCCTGGTCTGTCAGCCAGAAAGTAATTCCAAGAAATGTCCCTGAAAGTTGTCCTGCTTGGAGCTGATTCATCCTGAGGATCCTTGCATCATCACTGCTGTCCCTGGTCACCCCTCTCCTCTTTGACACAAGCCTTTCAGGCCGGCTCCTGGGGGCCACCTTATCCCACGCAGGCAGGTGCGTTAGTCTGCAGTCGCCCATGGGGGCTCAAACCCCCCGGCCTACGCGCCGTTGGGACCCTTCCACCATCCAGGTGCAGGGAAAATGTGAATAGGTAAGCTTGAGAGGTGATGATAAAGTTTGAGGAGGTGTTGGGAGGACAGAGGAGAAGCAGGTTGAAGCTCACAGTGACTTTTCACATCAGTAAAAGATTTCCTTACTGCTCTGGGCATCTAGCAGAGTTGTAACGTGCCTGTAACCACTGCCTGGTATCGCATTTACACAGCTGAGTGTGTCAGGTACATCCACCCCTTCTCTGCCTATGCCTTTAAGTATGCACTTTTAGATTTACAAAAGTAAAAATAAACACCGGAGTAATGAGATCCTTGAAAAGAAAAGGAGAGGGAGCAGGTTTATATTCGTCAGTGGATCTACTAATCATTTTTATTTTTACTTTTTACTGTTGCACAATCATTAACGTAAGCGAGATTTTTCACGTGGTTAAAGTTAAATATATCCACAATAGCTTTGTTGGATAAGATCTGTAAAGGGGTCGTTTAGAATGAGGTAATGGAGACCTACCTCATTCAGCAAACACATGTTGGCGAGCCACATCTTATTAATAGTAAAACTGAGCTCTGCTCTGCAATCTTGCGTTGAGACAGGAGAGCACTGAGAAGCTGTTTGTCGCTTGAGTCCAGATGCTGCAGACACGGGAGCCGAGTGTCTAAACAACTTTGTGGATTTGGACTTTGCCCTGTGCATCACCTCTGTTAAAAAGAAAAAGCCTTCCAGAGCATCCCACTGAAAAAAAAAAAAACACATGAAATCCGTTTTAAATTAAATAATAATAATAATAATAATAATCCATGTTTAAATTGAAAGATAAGCTAGGTGCTGTGTCCTCATAAAATTTTGATTCCAAATCCATACTTTAATTTTTTTTTTAATCTGAAGTGTTCACCTGTCCTTTGTGGTCACCAGGGCCTGAACTCGACAACCATTTCTGCTTGATTTGAAGAGTCAAAGATTTGAATGCTGTGATTAGACTTGAGAAAATCCAACTTAGAACCCTAGAAAATAAGTCTGATTAAACTGCATTAGGTGCAGTGGTTCTGGCCTTCTTTTCTAAGGGCTTTGCATTACTATGTTTGCTCATATCTTTTACAAAGCGTGCAGAACTGAAGAATAATAAGTAATGTGTTTTCATCCTATATGAAGATCTTTTGTGAAACTGTGAGGAAAACGTTAGCGATATTGGTTCTATGGAACATTTACTGAGTATAAAGTCAGCAAAAGTTAGTTTGAATTTTCTCTTGGGACAAACAAAATTCCCTTTGAATTTTGAGAAGAAAACTACATGGGCAAATACACTTCTTGCTGCTCAGTTTGCTTGCCGTTCCTTAAAATAGTTCTTGGTGACAGTTGCTTCAATTCGAGCCTCTTTTCAGAGGACAGGGGGGGAATTTTACCAAACCCAGATTCCAGATCAGCTACTTCATTAAAAAGACCAGATGTCCTGGTTTCTCTAGAGACAGTCCTGGAAAATAGCAGCTTGCATTTAGCAAATGCAGGATACTCATTCAAATGAAGTATATCGCAACAGCTCTCTTAGCTCAGCTATTTCTTGCTTGGCAGTTGACATGTAAGTGGTTGGCAGTTGACATGTAAGTGGATATATTGTTCCAGAAGTTGTATGTATCTTTGCGTAACGCAAGCGCTGTGACGCTTCCTTTTGCCAGTTGAGCCGTGTTTCTGGAGGGTCTTCATCCACCTCGTAGCTGTGCACTGTGACTCAGCCGGTTACGGGCTGTGGTGATGCACGAGCGCCCCAGGCAGATGCAAACTGAAAGTAAGTGGCTCTGCTCGGAGACTCCTGCAGTCGGTGCTTAAGTCCATAAGTTATGAAAAGTAAAGACTCGTTTGCATCTGTTGCAGAGCGAGAAATTGAGATGGAAATTGCTGATACGATGGAGGTCAAAACAGTGGAGGTCTAAGTGTAAACTGTGCACTTACTATTTTTTTTTTTTACAATTTTTAAAAAACAAACTAACACATTTTGGAAAAGGAAGGCATTGAGTTCTCTGGAAAGAAGAATCCACTACAATTACGACAAACTTGGGTTTAGGCCAACTAGTTTTAAAAATAACTTTTAAATGAAGAAGCGCTAAAATATTTGTTCATGTGGAAAAATGCCATAATTTTATAGACAATGTTTTGGTCATTGCTTCAAACAGACGAACTGAATTTTGCAATGAAGTCACGGCGTAAAGGAGCAGAGCGAGTGCGCACGCGGGCTGGCTGGAAGGCAGTCCAAACTCCAGGCAGGAAAGGAAATGGCAGGCTGCTTTTCAGTCCCGTTCTTGCTGCCTCACTCTTTCAAGGATGTGAGAACAAATGTTTCAAATAAAAACTATCTTCTCGTCTCCCAACTACTGACTAGTTCAAACAAAAACTAGATGCAACTCGTGCCTTGTTCACCAAATGGCAGATGACTTCAATGCCAGAAGCCGAGAAGTAGTTCAGCCTTGTTTTTATTTTTATTTTTTATTATGATTTTTATTCTTAAGAGTAAAATAATCCCTGACATGAGAGAGTTAAAAATGTACAGGGGAAAAAGAGATTCATAGCATTGCATCAGTTGCACTGACTGTAACAAGATGCAGGCGAGCTAACTGAATGATTTCAAAAGCAGTCCCAGGGAAGCTGGTATCTGCCTACCAGGAGCCAGGGGTTCAACTGCTGTTGCAGGGTTTTACATTTCTGCTATTAAATGGACCTGCTGACACTAAGCAAGCTTCAGGAAATTTAGAAATGTGCAAACATTTTTTATTTCTCTAATGTATTCATGGTGGGCTCTTTAGTGTGCTTTTGGCAAGGCATCTGCATATTGAAAATATTTTGAAATTCTTCATTTTTTTATGGCACAGCTAATTTTTGCACCACTTCTACCCATATAAACAATTTCATTGAAGCTGTATGGAAAGGTGAAAACTTTCTGGCTGTCAAGTTTCAGCTCATGGAGTCCAGCTCTGGAGGTATGTGCCCATTGAAAGGCTGGGAGAGTGAGATTTGCCCTGGGGCAGGCAGTGCCAAAGAGCAACTTCCAAGGATTTTTTTTTTTTTTTTTTCCAAAAGTGTCTCCAAGCTCACACATCCATAGCATTTCAAGTGTAACAGGAAATGGAATCATTGGACAGGAGGGTGGAGAGGAGCTGGTAAACTGCCAGATCTTTCTCTTCTCTCTTTCATTTACCCCAGACAACGAGATGATTGAGACAAACTGGGCGCTGTTTTCCCTGTCTCCTTTTTGGACAAATATTAATTCATATGCAGTGTCTAATCTGATAAATGGTTTCATCCTGGCTTTTTTTTTTTTTTTTTAAAACCTATTTTATTGTGGAAATGGGTTTATAATTGGTCTGCATATGGGGAGAAAGCCTCAAGGCTCGGTTTGTTAGTGTAATAGCCTCCATTCCGAAACGTCATTCTCATTTACCTCTCCATTCATACTGCCGTTTGCTCCTGTTTTGCAGTTGCTTCGGTAGCTCCTGTCCCACCTGTTTCCTAAATCTGGTGCGGCCTTTGCTTGGCTGCTGTTTTCCCTGTCCCTCTCTCCTTACTGTACCTGTATGATATCTGATATATCAATTCTGCTAATTTGAGATAATCTGGTTTTGTTACCAGGGAAAACCACCTGTGAACATTTTGTGCTGTTTCAAATGTGAATTTTTTTCACCTTAGTGACTTTTGTTGTTCTCTAAACTCCTGCTCCTGCAGATGAGAAACATCTTGCTCTTCACCTTCATGTACTCACAGAAAAGGTGCTTTTTTATTTATTTTTACCCACTTACTGCTTTTCCTCTTTTATAACCCGATTATTGGTAATTCAAAGATGGAATTAATACATATTTGAATATGATAATCAGTTCAAATGACATGGCATTAGGGTTTCTGCACTGAGCAGCACAGCTAAGGGCATTTACGGAAATCAGCTGAAGGGATGAATCTAGAGCATGGAAAGAGAACTGCATTAGAAAAAAAATAGTCTTATTGAATATAATTGGCCTTTCAGTTGTAGCTTGATGATTTTAAACTTTGATTTGCAGAGACAGATATTTGCATGGACCCCTGTATAATTTTACTTGCTGTTCCTTCACTTCTGTATAGGTGATGATCTAACTGAATTACACCAGCAAACACCTTGGAACGTGTAGGAGTCTATAGCCGTGATACTTTGTTGAGATGGCTGTATGTGAACCAGAATTCAACTATTGCATGTATGTCTCATTTGTGAATATTGAATGTATGTCTCAATGTGCAAGTAACCAATGTCTTATGCAAAGGGAAATTACCTTTACCCTACAGAACTTGCTCTAGACCAAAGATCTGCAGTTGAGAGCTCAGAGCTGATCACAATGTTAAAACTGAGGGGAACAAAGAGCAAAATACAGCATTGTCTGCAGTCTGTAATAGTGCCTGTGTTGTCCTTGGGATGGTGAAAATTGGTGCCATTGCTTCAGGAAGCTCATCTTTCAACTGTCTCCAGGCACTTGGAAACAACTCTTTCTGTGCTCCTTGTTATGTAGGGCTGTGCAGGAAATACCTATTAAACTGATGAGTGAATTCATATGCTCAGAAATGGTTTTACTGTAACCACCATAAGTCACTGAAAGGCTGGAAACATGGGTGAAATCCTGGGCACGATGAATTCAATGGCAAAACTTGCATCAACTTCCAGAGGGCTAGGATTTCATCTGGTGTGAGTGGGCGGGTTGTCCTTAGCATTAGATGTCTTTTGGGGGACTGTTGGACTTTTGTTTTTGTTTTTCCTCCTGCTTTCTGTAGTCCAATTAGTGTTCTGCTAACATAAAGTTCTCCTTTCCTAGAACCAGTCTTGGCATTGTCTGACCAGGGCTGTGATTTCTGCCCCATATTCTGTCTTCTATTTTATTTAGCTCCATCTTATTGGTACAGTTTCTTTTGTGAGCCTCAGCATGATGCTTTTGTAGCAGCTGTTGTTAATATTGTGAATAGATCTTATTATGTGTCTGGAAGCCATAGTTGTGGAGCAGGGTCCCATTTTACTGGCTGCAAAGGCAGGATTGTGTGCTGTTTGAGGCAGGCTTAGCCAGATGTCTTCATGTTCTATTCCTTAAAAACACCTTGCTCCAACATCTTTTGAGAATAAAGTGATTTGTTTCTGCCTGTCTCTTAAGGACAAGCAGTGATTAGTCCTCCTGTTTTACCTATTTTCCTGTCTGTATTCAAGTCGTTTCTAAAATTTGACCAGTTGGCTTGAGTGCTTCACTTCCTTAGCTGGTGAATTAGAAGCATCTCAGCTTAATGCATAGGTGGAAATTCACTCAAGTGATTTTGTCAGGTTAGTTGTTCAAGTGGCTTAAAATGGGTAATTTTGGTGAACTAGCTTAGGTGTCAGCATGCCTATGAGATTCTCCATCCTCTTTTTGATTTAATGAAGGAGGAAAAGAAAATCTTTGGAACACGATCATATCTAAGCCATCATGCGCATAGGTGTGTGTTTGTGTTCAAAGCACTTCGGTGGTGTCTTTGCTCAGATATGATGAGTAGATTTTCTTTTCTGTATGCAGGTATCAATAATTTTCTGTTAAATTCAGCCTTTTCTAATGGGATCTTATCTGGGTCTAAGAAGAAAGAGATGATTCCTTCCAAGTCTGAAGTTTTGACTGTAGGCTACTTCACAGTCTCTTTCTAGGCAATGCAACCTCAGAAACAAAACTCTCAACGGAGGACTTCCTAAATACTCCTTTATGGGCAACAAACAGGGAAACTCTAGCCCACAGTGGAATACTTACTTGCATGCTCTTTCTCCGAGAGAGCTCAGGAAAGTTGCCATGGGAATTTCTGGGTTCTGAGGCAAAATCCTTCCTTCCTGTTCTCTTTCTATCTGAATCCTCTGATTTTGATTTAGCTGGCCTAAAAGATGCTCATATTCATGCTTCACCAATATTGCTAGCCTTGAAACTGTTCTTTCACAGATTTCTTTGATATATATTTTATCATTAAGCCATCTCCCAGGGCTTAGAGATAAATGTAGTGGTTGTGACAGTCTTTCTGGATATTCCAAATTCAAACACTAATCAAAACCGGAAAATTACTGTAAAAATATCAGCAATACTGTCCTTTCTGTTGCTAAGCGTTTTGGTAAAAACACTGCTTTACTATGGTAACTCCACAGTCTCTTGCGAATTGCTTTAGGATATTCTAATCTTCCTTCCTTTTTTTTTTTTTTTTTCTCTCAGCAATTTTCTGGTTGTATCCCTGAAAACTTATGGGAGTTGTTGGGGATTTGCAGCAGCTGAAAATACGGGGACCAGCATAAAATGAAATAAGTGGTGTGAAAAGGAATAACTTTGCGCAGGGGATGTTTCTGGGCAGATTAGTGTCCGCATACACATTTAATCATTAGGGAGAGAGTGGGGAAAAAAATTAACAACAATTTGCTATCCATTTTCCAGTCTGTCTTCCTGGACTTCTGTAAAAACTAGGAGGCTTTGACGTAGAATGTAAGCTCTGCTTGATGCTGAATGGATGTGCTCATGTTCATATTCATGCCTGGCTTCCCCAACAACAGAGTTTGTAGCCAGTCAAAAATCTGCCATCACGATGTTCAGATCTAATTGTTTGCTTGGAAACCACTGTGATCTCGTACTTTTATGAACTTATTTTACTGAGTTCAAAATCTCTCTGCTGGAAGATACACTTAAAAACACACAACATGCTTCCAAAATGTTATACTAATTAAAAAAAAAAAAAAAAAAAGAGCTTAGAAGATCATAACCAAAGAATTATACATTGGAAGTTGAATCCTGCCTTTCTTTGGCTAGATTTCTTGGTGCTGTTTCTTGCACAGCCTGCTGTGTGTCCGGTAACATACTCCAGAAAGGCTGTGCATGTGGAGAGCTTTTCATTCAGCTTCTCTGGGTGTAGTACGCCAGGATATTTGCATGCATAAACATTTAGTTATGAAAGATGAAGAATGTAGAAATGCAGGCATTTGTGTTTCTTGAGAGTACAACTGCCTGTAGTCAATGGAGAAGCACTCTCCAAGGCTGTAGCAAAAAAAAAAAAAAACCCACATTCTTTTAACATTTCTTCCCAGTTTCATTAGACATGTCATACAAGAGCTAAAATACGAGGCAGACTTTTCAAGAAGCCACGGCACTTCTTCCTGGTTTTGGGTTTCCCAAAGTGAACTGTGCTCACTAGGCTGTTCCCTCGCCAGAGGTTTTATCATGTGGACCAAGTATCGCAACGGAACAGGCAACACCATCTTCATGTGTTTTTAGACATGTTATTTACTGGGGTTTCCCTGAAGAAAGCTTAGGAATTCTTTCCTTATGAGTCATTAACCAAGTGATTGTTTTTATATAAACTTTCCTTCAGCTGGTTAGAATTGGAACACAGTGTCTTCTGCTCCTTATGGGGTCTGACTTTTCTCTTAATTTCTTTTAACGGTTCTTCCTGCAGCCAACAGGATGATTTGAACCTGGTAGCCTTACCACCCTTTCCCCCTTTCCATAGTCTTGGTCCAGCTAGCAGACATGCTTGTGGCAACCACAAGTTGTGCATAATCCTGCTTTTCAGCTCTCTTCCTGGGGGTGCTTTTTTAAACTCTGCACCTTACATGTGGCTTAGGCAGAATGTCTTTTGACACTAGCCAAATTGGAGGATGTATTTAACGTGCTGAAATTAAAACAAAAAAGTAGATGTTTCATTTCAGCTGCATAAAGGTTAAAAGCCATGAAGGAAGCCCTGTGTTTCCTTAATGGAAATCACTAAAGCTGGAGAGACGCGTGCATTCTCCCACATGGTCCTGAACCCCTTCCCACCCTCCTTGAGCAGAGTCATCATTTGCCAGCTGAGCGGTGAGTGTAGAGTCACTTTTAATTACCTCCTTCCACTGCTTCTGAGTTCAAGCCCAACTGATGGCGCCAGAGGCTGAACCGCAGGGAGGTCTCCAGGCAAGTCCAGTCTTGCCAGCCAGAACTGATGCAGCCCCCTGTACTTTCTTGTGGTGTTTTCACTATTACATTTTAATTCTTTAGACTGTCAGGAGGTACGTTAACATCTAGTAACTCTGTAATGCACATGCTTGTACACGTGAAGTTCCAGGCTATGGTCACCAATTTATCTTCCCGGTGCCTGACTTCACTTCAGATATTTATATGCTGTGTGTACATATATGTAATTTTATATATATATATATATATATATATGTTTGACCATGTAGATAAAATATCTTGTGTATAGAGGTTTCTTAAAATATGCGGCATCATTTTAAGCCAGTAAGTACGCAAAATTCTTTGAGTCTTTTTTGTAACCCCAGATTGGATTTCTTTATTTTTACAGGAGAAGGAATGGTTTAGCTGGAATGAAAATGTTCATTCCACTGCATCATTAGCTACAGCCAATCTTGAGTTGAAGCCTTTCCCATTTTTCATGTTAAAGCCCTCGTAGTTTGACTGTTAATCAACATGTAGGATGAATTTGTGGGATTAAAAGAGCTTGTCTGCATGGCTCTCATTTGAGCTGAAAAAGGAGACTTTTAGTCTCGGTTTTCTTATAAAGGAAGGTAGCCAGAAAATAAATTGTGCCTTAAAGTTCATGTCCTATCGTTCTTCTCCTGATAAACACCCCAGAAATTCTCCCTTGACAAACATGGTCATTTAGTCAGAGTATAAGATCCTCAAATGTATCATTTGATGCTCTAATAATTCTAAAGCGACCTTCTATTAAAATGGATTAGTCATTGACATGTCTCAGGTGTGATATCTAGTATGGATGGTCCTGTCCAATGTTCTTTTATCAAATTAAACATGGATTTGTGGGTCTTGAACAAGGTTTTTTTCTCCTTTCTCCCTTACAAGGAAGCTGAAAGCCCTTTTGTTCAGCTCTTTACCTGTTTTTCAGCAACCTGCTTTTCTCATGCATGAGGCTGATTAAAGCATACATGGGAGTTTTCGGTGAACCACTAACCAAATACCTTCACTCTTCTCTCCCAAATACAGTCCCCAGCATAACGGGAGAGCTGAGCCGGAGTCCTGTGCAGCTCTGAGCGTGCTTTGGAACATGGACAAGGGCTTTGGGAGGGGCGAAGGAAAAAGACCATATAGTTCATATAAGATGCAAAGCTATTTCATTTTCATTTGTCTATTAAGGAAATACTGCAGCAAACCTGTAAACAATGAAAATGTAAAATGTATCTTCCAGCAGAATGTGCCTAGCCTGCTCCATCTGTGATCCAGACAAGATCTCATCAGTAGTTTATAAAGACTATTATCTGTACTGGACCTGCACTGCTTTAAGCAGTGCTTGCTAGCTCACCTGGTCTTCTCAGGGCCACATTATACTGTCATCTCAAAATTATCTCATGGTTAGAGTCAGCTGAGTTTTTTTTGCTCCTGTTACTGCTACCTGATGAGCTTCCAGAGCAGCAGCTCTCAGTCTGTCAACATCTAAGTATTATTTTATCCTGTTTGTGTTTTTGTAATCCTTGAAGCTGGCCTTATCTTTCAGGACACTGTCGCAATCCCCCGTTGTGCTGACAGTGCCTCACAGGGACGTTTTGATGAAAGCCTTCAAGGCTCCCAGTTCCTCTTCCAATGCTATGGTGTTAGTTTCTCACTGTGCGATTCTTCCATAATGCCAATGGTTACCAGCTGAATTACCAGCCTCCTAAGGGTGCTCCTTTACTAAAGCAAAGACCTATTAAGCTTTCCTTGTTCAGGAAATCAGCTAACCTATAATGCAAGCCTGGCATGTTCTACCATCATGCCTTTTTTGCTTATTTTCTTATGTTCTTTAAAGCAGATTTATTCACTCATGGCTTCCCTTCACATCTTTTGTGCAGGTTAGGAAAAATGATGTGGTGAGTTTTGTTGCTCCTAAGACAGTCCATACCTTCTTTGTGCTTTACTTGGCCTTCAGCTGGTTTTCTTTTTTCAGGTCTTTCATTTTTATGCTGATTCAGGCACCATTCCTCCCTGCAAGGCTTCCAAACATACTATCACAGTCCTTCGGCCTTTACCTATCGGTGTGTGTTTCACAGAGCTCTTCCCTTTCTCCCATCACGGTTTGGGTTTGCATGATTGTACATCTTTTTGCCAACAGCCGGTGCCCTTTACGCATATGTTTTCTGTGTGGGGCTTTAAGGAAGTATAAAGTATAGATGCGTTTGTAGGCATCTAGGCATCTGTTAAATTAAAATGTGTTAGTATACTCTGAGGGTAAGTTTATCTCTAATTCTAGAGAGTGTTAGTCTGAAAGAGGAATTGTTTGATGTGACATGGAATATGAAGTTATCAACTGAAAAATCTGCATCCTATCAGTTGCCTTGTCAACACTTCCAGTTTCAGAATGTATGTGGGATCCAAAAACCTGTGGTGTTAAACCTTTTCTAGTCCATGCTGAACAAGTGAAAAATCATGGCTTTTTTTTTTTTTTTTTTCCTTCTTTTCTTGGTGTGTTTGCATGGGATCTTTGTTCGCTGTGATTAATGGTCCACTAACAGTGTCCAGTACAAGTTCAGTGCAGTGTACAAAGTGCCTTTGATGCCAGACATTCTACAGTGCTGTGCAAAAACTAAAGCTAATAGTCATAAGTCTGAAGGACTGGAATGTTTTCAATTTACTTTTAAACAAATGATTTTATTGTGCCATTCGCACATGGGAGCAAATTCCACAGCCTCAGCGCTACATTAGACAAAGGCTTTTTACCTGCTGCTTTCTGTTTGTATGTGGAGAAAAGAAATCGACCTCACTTAAGAACTGTGGGGAAGAGAACAGAACTATGAAAATTGGGGGGAATTTTGCCAAGGCTTCACTAAGAGCAGGATTGGATGCAGCAGTACAGGATGTAGCTGCTGGTTGGTTTGTGGTGCAGAGCAGACTTCCAGGAATTCTGTATTCCTGAAAATCAAACTCATCAAAGGCACCTGTAGGAAAGGCTTTAAACCTGGCTTTGCCTCTCCTGAAATGTAAGGAAACCTTTGTTGTAGTCTGATTATCTGCCAGTGGATGTCAGGAGGAAGATTTTGTGCCCCTTTAGTCAGAGTTAATGAAGCCTGACTGCTAACAGTCACAGTTCCAGAATTAGTAATGGAAGCCTGTAGTAATATAGCAATGAGGTCTCCCGACCACAGGGAACTCATTCTCGGGTCACCGCTCTGACTGCTGTTTAATGGTAAAGAAAAGATTTTCAGATCTAGAAATAGAAGATTTCAATGAATGAATAATCAATTCTTTGAGGATGGTCTAATGTCTTCTATTTTTACAAATAACGTGGTATTTAAAAATGCCTAAATAAGGAAGCTGGATCCCTTCAGAATTGCCCATAGTTATAACAGAGGTAATAATGTAAGTGCATCGTATGCTTCTAGTAAGTATAGTACCAAATCTATTTCAGTAACTTCTTACAATCAAAGCACAAGTGTACATTAATTACAGAACCAAAGTACTGCTAGATTTTTTTTAAACTAAGTCTTCCTTTACTAAGCTTTTGTTCTGTGCATGCTGTATGATTTTATTATTTTATAAATCCATAAGCAATAAAGAAAAAGTTTGAGTTTTGTTTGACTAAGGTTATACCTGCCAGAGGAAGGCACTCCAAAAGGTTCTGTAGACTATCAAGAAAGATATATAAAAGGGGTTTACAGCTATTTCCTTTTAGACTTGTAAGGCAGTGCAGTCCTGTCCTGTTTGGCTCTCCTTGCTAGGTTCTTTTTCACAAAAATGGTGTCTGTTAATCATTACTGGAAGGAAACCACTGTGTGTATAGGGGGTGACAGGCAAATGCTGCCATGAGCCAAAGCTGAATTCAGAAGTTTACCAGCCTGCTTGCTTTTCCTGGGAGTGTTGGGAAGCTTGTGGGGAGGCAAAGCTACTTGCTTGCCAGGTGATGCCTGTGCACAGCTTCTATCCATTAGACCATTAGATCCATTTTGTTAAAAGACCTGGGTTTTCTGAAAAGTCCGTGATGTGTTCCTGGAGCTTTTGCAAAGCACTGCTCCTCTCCGTCGGGAAGAAAGCACGCGGGAGAGGGCAGTGCTGCTTCTGCACGAGCTGGATGTAGCTTGGCCCGCAGCTCCCCGTCCTGTCCCACAGCCGTGAGCTTCCCGGGCAGTGGCAGCAGGCGCCCCGGGGACCTGCTCAGTGGCCACCTCAACATGCAGCAAGGGCTGCAGCTGTATTAGCCATCATCCAGGTTCTGTGCTTTTGCCTAAGAGTCCTCAGCGCTGTCTCTAACCGCTCGCTTCCTGCCCATCTGGAAATACAAGCCTCCGACTTGCAAAACGTCTTGGGAAAGAGAGGAGGGAATACGCTGCAATGGAAGTGTCTAATCCCTTGTCTCCCAAATGTCTGTGTTCAGTAGGGGTGTAATTTGTGCTTAAAGGCTGTCCCCGTGGGCCTTCAATTTGGCAGGCGTACGTTTAGGGAACAGAGGCTCTGAAGCCAGAGGGTGTCTCATATATAATGATATTTGCGTCTCACTATGTAGGTTTTAATAATCCATGAGTCTTAATATGGCCATGAGGACATAAATTCAGGGATTTTGACCTCAAAGCCTTTGAGTGTGTTTAAAAATAGCTCACCCATCCTCATTTTATCACTTCATATACTCTGACACAAATTTGGAACCTGCCTGCATCCCATCTAGCAGGGGAGCACTATAATTAAGAATCAGTTTTGAAAGGCTGTTCTCTCTTAGCTTAAGGCAGAATAAGGCTTTATGTATTTTGCAGGAGATTATAAACAATTCATTGGCTAAAATTAGCAGTAAAAAGGGAGCCCCAGTTCTTTCCTGTGCTGTGGTTTGTACCACAAAGACTTAGTGTTTTTAAATCATGACAGAGCTCTCAAAAAACCTTGAAAGCTTATTATATATGTGTCACTTTGGCTCAGTTAGGAATAGTCTCACCTCTGAGCCAGAAGGCCATGGGTTCAAGTTAAATGCCTGGCCTTGCATTTAGTTGCCTCAAAATAATTTTATTACCAAAAACATGTTTAAATAGAACTGTGGGGAAGAAGAGCGCAGCTTTTGTATCTGCAACCATACAGTGAAACACTTAGTTGCTGGGAAGAAATGTTAATCAAGTGCCCTAAAACTACCAATCTTTGCCCAGCAGGCACGAACCATCTGAACAGAGGTAGTAGTCCCGGTATTGTGTCTGTTTTTAATCTTCTTGACAAAAGAAGTTCTAATCCTCAGGGCTCTAGGCGCGATCTCCCCATCGAGAAGAAAAATTTGAAAAGTTTGAATTGAAAATGCTACAGGTGATCTTGACTGCAAAGGTAAACTCTGGGTCAAGTCTGTGTTGTTTTGGTGGTAGATCTCGGGATAGAGTGATAATCACGGATGTCATTTAACTTCCCATTAGAAAGGAGATTAGGGTGACTTAACGGCTTACACTTTATAGTTTCTTTTTTGTTTTTTTTTTTTTTGTTTGTTTTGCCAATAAGCCCACAACTCTATATTAAAAAAGCATTGCTAGGATTGTTGTTTATAAGCCTGCATATGAACTTACCAGAATCTCACTGACTCTTAAATAAAATTTGCTTTTATGTTCATATTCTGTTGGTTTGGTAGAACATTTGGAAGAGTTTGGGAGTATTCAGGTAAAATGGGAGCCGTGGAATAAAGCGGTATCTAATTTCATTTGATCCAGTTGTATGTGCAGCAGAGTTACAGCTCATTTCTTCCCTTAAAAATAATTTACCCAGTATTTTTCAATTTCTGTTCTTGTGACATGAACCCCAAATGCTCCTGGATAGATAAATTTATTTTATTTAGCAGTATTTACTACATTTCAGTAAAGGTCTCATTGTTTTCAGCTTTGTCTTCTGTTCTCTTGAGGGCTCTTCCACCACAGGAGTATTAGAGCTCAACTTTTTACTTGCTAAGTTGAATGAGATCTTAAACTGGGAGCACTGGTGGTGATCGGTGATGCTCTACTGGGATCAGAATTCCTGCCAGAAGTTGTAGACTGCTGTCACTCTGCTGGACGGAGGGTTTATGGAAAACTCATTAGCGTATAAGAGAAACTTTGAATCTTGCGACCTAAATTATCAAGTGAAATGTTCTGGCCAGAACATTCTGTCTGGCCAAGATGTTTGGCATATGACTAACATCTGGGAAAGGTAGTTTTATCTACATAAAACACCGGTTTCTTCTTGTATGTGCTCTCGCTAAATAAGATGCAATACGTTCCTGTTGTTACTATTTTATTTCCCATAAGCAACTGCCGTGAATGGGGCGGTGGGAATGGGGCTGAGGGACGGGCTAAGCCATGTTGTCGCGGCAGGAATGTGGGCCCTTTGCATTGCATCTGGTGACTGCGGGTGGGGAAGCTTGGGCAGCTCTGGAGCTGCCCTGCCAGTAAGAGGGGTAGAGCGTGGGTTAGCCAGCCTCGCTGCGGAGCGCAGGCGGATTTCTCTATTAAGATGTGGTCTGCGCTGGGAGAAAAAGATTGAGAGTCCTCCCTGTGCACCCCAGCGCAGCGGGGTTGACCGAACGCGAGACGAAGGGGAAAGGAAATAGCGGCGCTCCGGAGCACAGGGATCCAACTGTGCGAGATCAGTGTGGGCGCTATTAAAATGCCATCTTCCTCTCCCTCCGCCTTCCCTTCCTCCCGCCCTCCCCCAGCTGCTGTCAGCCCGGCCGAGGAAAAGTCAAATAACGTACGACTGTGTTCCTTGGCACTGCAACTGCAATTTCCCTTCAGGGGCTTCGGACTGGGGAATCTTGCTGATTCGTGCTATTCCAGCGAGCGTGTGTGCGAGCAGACAGAGCAGTGCCAGCTCGGAGCCCAAATCACAAGCGAGAAATCACTGCTGCTAAATCAGGTGTTGCGGAGGCCAGTGGAGAGAAAAAAATCGGACGCTGGGAAAAGTCGGAAATTGCTTTGTTTAGAGCCGGGGAGGTTAATGAGAGCGAGTTAGAAAGTGCTCTCTGTATATTCGGCCCCTTGGGATTCGAGCAAAGTTAGAGGGATTTATTTACTGATTATCCAGACTATACAACTGGCAATAAGATTAAGTGAGGAATTTTGGAACATGCTGACATTTCTTATTTGCATCATTTACTATGGAGATCATTTGTCGGTGCTGCCCTGAGGTTGTGGTGAACCAGGGCTTAGTCTGGCCCGGCAGAAAGAGCTCTGGTACTTCTCACGACGAGAGGGATGTGGGGGTGAAAGCAGTTTCACATCCCCTTCTGTGCCTCACTGAGGAAACATCAAGTTTGTCTAGGTGCTTATCAGAGGAGAATTTCAGAATCGGTTTTTAGACATCATTAATTATGGCAAAGAGTGCAGTTATAAGTGACATGTTACATTAGATCAGCTAAAAAGAAAAGGCAAGGCTGTAATTTATGGAGTCCATATATTGGACGTTGTGCAGAGCTCCCCCACTAGAAGGCCTCCCCCAAGCCCCTCGCTCACTGAATGCAAGTGCTTGTGTGTGCTGCCCTTCTCCTCCTTATGCTCACATTTATTTAAACCAGGACACTAAACACTGACCATTTCCATCAGAAATTACTGTCTGGACTGAAAGAAATTGGGGTGGGGAGGAACATGGAAAAGGAGCTCCGTACCAAATCTGGGAAAAAGAGAATGATTTTTATTCTTTCTTCGGGTGCCTGCCTTTAAGATGGTCACGCTCTGACGTGCAACTCCTGTATTATATGCACAGGCACGTGAAGTCATCAGCCACGTTTTACACATGTCACCTCGGGCCATGTGTCTTCCAGTAGCTGCCCTCACCGAGCCACTGGCCCCGCACTGAGCCCTCACTTGCCCCTTGTTAACCCCGAGGATGAGACGTTTCCCCCTCCCTAAAGGCTTCCTGCAGCCCGGGCTGACGCATGGCTGCTGGAATAAGGAGACCTTTGTTAGTCCCCTGTCTTGCATGGGTACTGCGAAGTAAAAGTCTTCAATGCTGAACTTTTCTGCCAGCCTTTCAAAGGCTGGGCTTTTAAGGATTTTACTGGGGAGGAGGCAAAGATGAAGGACTAGGTGTTATTTCAGTCCTCAGGACTTCTCCGCTCTGCACCATGGATGGTTGCTGGATTCTTCTGCTTTCTGTTATCATCTTCTTTGGCAGAAATTGAAAGACTCATATTTGCTTTCGTTCTTCGGGGAAGTGCACAGCGCAGCCGCTGGCTTTAACCCTCCGACGCCTGGCTGAGGCCTCTGCCACTCATGACCTTCTGCCACTGCTCTGTTTACAAACGATGTCCGCTGCTGGTTCCTGCTGTTTGCTGCTTTGGAGGATTTGTTGCATGGGCTCGGGAACAAATGCATAATAAAATCCAGCCTGACCATCATCTAGGCTTAATCATCACACTTCTAGTCCTTATCCGCATGACTTGAATTCCTGGGTGGCACACCACTATTTATGACTTCCCAAGGTTCCTGGACCTCCTTCTCCCCTGAAATAACAGCAAATACTATGCCCATAGTATTTCACATCTTAGATTTCTTTTTCTATCTTGCCCTGTAAATATGGGCCCTTCATGTGTTGTTATGATACGGAAATTCTTTGACTGAAAAGTTTGCAAATTCCGAAGTAGTTTTTGTTCTATAAACAAAGGTGCTGTTTTCCTTATGCCAGCTTTCTTTTATTATTATTATTTTTTATTTCTTTTGCTTTTGCTTGTCCAGCAGTCTGTTCGGAAAGGCACGGAGCAGCTGTTGGCCCTGCCTCAAAACTTGCAGTGCAGGGAGGGTTATGTAAAAGTCCTTTGTGCGAGAGGTGCGCGGCAGCGGATGGTGCGACTGCGGCGCAAGGGCTTCTCTGAGGGGAAACTGCTACTCCCTGCGATGTTTTATTTGTCACCGTCATGAGACCTACTTGATTTTTGTACAAAACAGAAAGAAAAGACATTGGCAGATTTTTGTAGGTTCTCCCCTTTCTTGTTGCAGTACTGCCAGCTTGTAATTTCTTGCTGCTTTGTGCCCGGTATCACCCAGTAAGCAAGAGGGCTGCAAGACAGTGTTGACTAATATTCCACTTCAGGTCCGCTCTAGCCCCAGTTCCTTTTCTGCAGAGCTGCGACGTAAGTGGCCATTCTCACGCTGCATGCGTATAACGGGTTTATTCCTTTGTAAATGGAATGCTTTCTATTCACAATGAATTTCATCTAGATTTTGAAACTTTCTCCAGATCACTGTGATCGCTGTGAATGCTAGTCCCATCCTCTAAAATACTCACAGTCCTCCCAGTTTCTTTTCATTTGCAAATGCAGTAAGCACAGGCTACAGCCTGCCATGCTGGCATCAATAAGCACATTAAGTAATGCAGGCTCGTATGGATCCCTCTGATGGACTCTTCCAGTTTAACTGTGAACCACTGACAAGAAGAACACTGAAGAACTTCAGCTGCAGTAAATTCTGAAGAAAAACGTAGGTCCATTTATAAATGGACCCTAGAAGGGTTACAAACTCTGTTAGAAATCAAAGCATATTATTCACATCATCCCTGTATTTTCAAGCCTGTTTCTTGATCGAAGAAGGCAGAGACTGAGCCTAACGTAGATGCTAAATGTTTGGGATCCCTATGGTTGATGGCCTGAGGGTGGCTCAGCAAAGGCACCAGCTGTATGACTGGGAGATGAGAGGATGGTGAAGTGAGGGAAGAGGATGGCTGCCAAGCTACCCGGGAAATGTTCTCTTTCTGCTTGCTTTGTTGTAAATACACAGAAGTAGAGAATTGTCATTTGCTTGTTGTTCCTTCCAGTATGAAAACCTCACTGTGTGAAGCTGTCATGTCCTCTGGCACAAAATACACCATGTACAATTGAGAGTATGTTAACCAAATTACATATATACAGCAGCACAATGCAATGAAATGAGGACTTCAAGAACCAGTTGTAAAGATTTAGGAAAAGGCGGGGGATTTACGACAACTATAGTTTGCTGAGTGTTTGAATATTAAAAAACACTTGGGTAGGAATAGATAAAAAAAAAAAAAATGTTTAACAGCCATGAATTATAACATAAATGCATTTTATTGTGAGATTTTTGGTCTTGTTGCAAACTTGCATCTCCGCATGAAAGATGTGAAAGCAGCTTTTAGACTACTGACAGCAGTCATGGATTTATTTTCTCCCCTTATGTTGCTTTGCTGATGCTTTAACTGTTACCCTTTAGCCTGTCACCTTCTAGTCTGCTGCTTCTAGGTCATTTTTAATAGAATGCCTTTCTGATTACAGAAAACTCGTTGATCCACTTTTCTAATGAAAACACTAGACAAACGCTCCTTCTTGGAACTGACATCAGGAATGTTATACAAGACATTCTTAAATATGCTGGCAGCTGCCCTGAATTTAATGAAATCATGGAAATTAGCAGTATTGCGCTCGCTGTGTGGCCAGCTCAGGACTGTTTTCAGTATGTTATCCAGTTTTGCTGTAAATTTCCAAAGGAATTAATCTTTCTGCATTTTTCTTGGGAGCTTGATCAACATGCTTACGGTTCCCGCAATCAGGAAAATTATTGTGATATTCCGAAGCACTGTTCCTTCTTCAAGCGGCATGTAATTACCCAAAGCTACATCCTGTTGTACCACATGAAATCATTCCTCATGCACCGGAGAGTTTACAATTTGCACTAGACTGATATAATTTCTGTCTAATTATGTCTATGCGTCCTGGACATGTGTAGGGTGAAATCCTATCCCCATGGCAGCCAGCAGTAAAATTCCCACAAATCTGGATGTTTATAATTTCACATGCAGTTTTTAAATCTCTCTCTTTTTTTTTTTTTTTTTTTTTTTTTTTTGACACTGTCGTTGATCTTTACTCCATATAGCTGTTTTCCTGGGGTGCCTTGTACCTTACTAGTACAGAAGGTACCTAAACCTGTCTGTCCAGAAGGGAAGCACTGAAAGCTCTTTCTGGCTTCTTCATCCTCCCTTTCTGTCCATCTCCCTGCAGTGATATCTCCTGGCCTCCTCGCAGTTTCCCGGCACACGGGAGGTCCGGGAAGCACTGTCTCTGGTCAGAGAAGACACAGAGGTTGCTTGGGGTCGACGGCGGTTGCATTAGGCCTGCCCAGGTACCGAACCGCTGGAGCAGTTTATGCTCACGAGAGAACACAGCAGTACAGCCCTACTAGGCTGCTGCTACGCCGGTGAATTCTCCAGCCTGTATGTGAGCACTTGTTGCTCATAAAGGGAGGCTGATATTTTTCCAAGGAAGACTCCGAAGAGCAACTATTTATGTAGCAACTTTGATCATAAAAAAAAGTGATCAGGTACCACCATGATCATTCTTTCAGTAGCACCATGGCCTTGCTCCCTTCACTGAACTGCAAAAAGGCTTGGTAGGCTGAAAGTACAGGGTTTACTGCTTGGTCATCAATAAGATAATGTCTTGAAATGTTCAGTCTTGTCTTTAGAAGTATTTTATCAGTGGTCAGACAGATGTGAGGAATTTTTTTTGAAGTATTCTTGTTTGAGTTTTGGCATCACAACCAACTTGCAAATGCATTTCTGTAATGTACAGCGGTATACATTTGTGCTGTGGGTTGTCCTGTACTAAACTGAAAATTGTCATAATGCTCAGTAAGAAAATTAGCCATTTAAAAAGACCTGAATGTAGATGGAATAAGGTGTCTGCATCACTTCTGTCATGTTGTCAAACATCGTGTTGCCAGACAACCTTATTCTCAAACAGTGGTGTTAGCACCAAGTGGAGACCATTTAGAGAAGAAAGCCTGGTAACTTTTATAGGTGTACAGGTACTATAGTGCCGTAGAGATAAATCTTTTAGAAATAAAGATTTCTGTTGCTCAAGGTGTTATGCAAGCACTAACATGAAGATGATGCCTGGCATGAAAAGCCTTCAGTTGAGACAGATAATAATTAAGAATACTATGGCCAAAAGCTTTTATAACAAATCACTGTAAACTCATGAGAGATTGATCTTCTTAGAATCTAGAGAAAATAAATCAACAGTACAAAGTCAACTCTGTTACAGTTTCAAACAGGAGACTGACTCCTGAAGTATTAACAGCTTTCTGTAAATATCACCTATGAGCCTGTATGCAAAAGGTTAAATGTTTGCAGACTGTTCCCCTTTGCTGTAAAGATCAGAGACAAATTACTATTTTGACTTTACATTCCCTTGATGAGGATAATGATAAACATCTGTCACTCAGCTGCTTAGCCAGCTAAGAATCTTATTGCAATCTGTTATTTAAATAGAGAGGAAAAAAAGAAAAAGGGGGCAAAAAAAAAAAATGCACAAACTATGCTTTATATAGACAGCAAAGAGGAAAAGAAAGAGAATACAAGACAGGTCCAGGGGAGCTGGGAGGGGAGCATTTTCTGCTTGCAGTTGCTTGGCTAGGATCTGTGGATATATGATCGATGTATGATTTTTCCAATTATTTGGGGTATTTCAGAGGGAAAAATACAGTTAGTTTCTTTTCAAACATGAAGGGAAAGGAAAATACTGCATCCTGTGATTCGTCCATATATGCAGTACACTGCTTAAAGTTTGCTTAAAATGCTTAAAGTTTGTACATTAGTATGTTAATGTTACAGAACTGAAACCAAGATTTGCATCCAGAACTCTTTTGGTCTCTTTCATCGTCCCAAGATTTTTAGGAAGTGCTGCTAATTGTTTTTAATTCTTTTACAAGCATTTGGAGGATTCTTTTTTTTTTTTTTTTTTTTTTTCATAGTGGTATATTAAATAATAAAATGACAACTTAACAAATCACAGCTATGGCCATTTAATCTGGACCAGACTGATCCAGCCGCTGTTTATAAAACATGAAGCGCTCTCCTTGCCAGTGCTGCACTAGCAGAGTAAGAGGTCAGATTAGGAATCTCTTTGGTGTCTTAATAAGGATGATTTTTCATGCAAGGAGAAGCCTCTTTTTGGTGACATGTTTTCATATCTCGCTCTAATATTTTTTCACTTACCAAATCTGTTTCATATGAATCATGAGACTACCACGCAAGAATTGATCCAGGTCGTATTTGCTGAAGAAGGGCAGTAGTACGGCATAGCTGCTTGAAACCAAGCTCTCCAAGGTGACTGTCATTTTTGGCATCTCTGTTGTGTTGCTGCACTGCAGTACAGCATTTGTGGGACCCAGGGGTGGATTGTCCACGTGCTAAAAATCAAAGTCTTTTAAAGCATTTCAGTTCGGGCATTGCAAATCAGAGGCACTCAGTATTTAGAAGTATCAGCCAGTTTAGAAGTCTTCATTTGACACTTACTCATCCTGAAGCCAGTGTATAAAAGTATAGATTTTTATATTAATTAGGTATCCTAGAGAAGAGCTGTAACAGGAGACTTTCATATACCCACCTACCTCAGCTGCTCAGGAAACCTGTAAAGCGCTAGGAATTTGCAAATTTTAGCTGTGTACCACACACTACATGGAGTTGTGCTTACAGTGATAAATCTAGCTAGTGTATAGCTAGGGCTTGCTAATAGGTTGTTTATCTTTTGCAGGTAATTCCTGTTTCCTTATGTTTTTAGCTACCAACACAAGAGGTTTAGATTTTGTGCTAGTATGGCTTAATTTGTTTTCCTAATTTTCAGTGAGAAATATTGTAGGTTGGAGTTTGGGGGACTTTTCAGGTTGAAATTCCATTCTTTTGGCATCTTTGAGCCTGAGAAAGCACTTTGTTTTTTTTTTTTTCCAAAAGGATTTTTTCTTTCCTTTGTTAAGTTTCCTTGTGTTTAAACCCTCCAGACTGAAGTAAAATTATGTATCTTTTAGCTTCCTGTTAAAGTATGTGGTGTTTTCTATAACAAAGTCAGCTGTTTACATACAAGTAAATTATTTCTGTCCAAAGAAAGAGGGATCTCTGATGCATAACACAGCCTGTCCTATGCTGAACCTTGGGCACTGGAACCAAAGATGCTTTTACTGTCATCTGTCATAAATCCTTTGTTTATAGAGGTGCTATTCACATCTAACAGGTTTGGGACTGAACTGTGGAATTTGTCACAACTGAATCCTCCTTAAGTAACAAAGATGTTTTTTTCACTTGTAGGAGGGTCAAATTCAAAATTCAGCTTTACAGGGCTGCTCAGTGCTTGTACGAGTGTTGGGCCCACTGCATCTCAGGAGTAAAGGATTTGCACCAAGTGATCTGAAATAATTTCTCGGGCTTTTGTTTACCTTCACTCCCAACACTTGCTTTGATATAAAATTCCAAGTTTGTGCAGAAATATATAATGTACTTTCTGAAAATACTCTCACGTCTTATATTACAGCAACCTCTAAAAGTTGAGTTTTCATGATGCTAAGCACTAATGTTAAACAGGCCAGTACTTCATACGTCAACCTCCAGACATTCTCTGTGTGAACTACGTTGCTGGATTACTCCAATGTTAGTCCACATTAATTCCCAATTGGTTTCCATTTCAGCCTTGAAAGATTTGACTTTACCTTTATGCTTCTCCATAGACAGAAAACGATGAGAATGGCCAAGCAGACAACTTTTCAATGGACCCCCAGCTGGAGAGACAGGTGGAGACAATTCGCAATCTTGTGGACTCCTACATGTCTATCATCAACAAGTGTATCCGAGACTTGATACCAAAAACAATCATGCATCTTATGATCAATAATGTAAGTAACAAGGTTCAACAGTAGCTTTACATGTCTGTCACATCTCTGACTTTCATAGAAAGACACCTCTTGAATGTAGCTGTCAAATGTAGCCGAAAGGGGAACAGGCACCTAAAATTTTGCACTCTAAACCAAAATATTCCTATCTTCTGTAACTGTACAAAATTCTGCAAAATTCTGCAGCTTTCTAAAAGACTGGTGCAGTGTTTCATGTCCTTACTCCAGAATGCTACACTGCTTTTAGTATAAATTGAATTGGCAGTTATGTAATTTAAAGGTAGGATCCTTTTCTGTCTGTTTTTGATGTCATGGGACAAGCTGGAGTTGGGAGCTCCATCTAGGCAGTTTGTGTGAGCATCAGGGTTGTGAATCCTTTGTGGTGGGTGCTTGAGGCAGTTATTCTTTTGTTGGTGTTTCTTTATATTTGTAGATTATCCCTTTTTTAAGGAATAACTCTAGAAACCTTGGGCACAGTTGTTTAGATAAGCAGGTGTAGCTGTTTGATTTATTGTGTGTGTGTTTCTTTGATCTGAAGGCTGTTTGATTAAGGGAATAGCTTTGTGATATCGTTGTTTTTCCACTGGAGTAGGATCTCAACCTTCACTTCCTGGCAGAGTTCTGAGTAGACCTTGTTGAACTAAGCTTGCTATTACTGCCATATAAATTATAGAAAGCACAATTTCTGTTAGTTATGGATAGCATAACTGTTAAGGCATCAAACATATCAGCTGTTATGAATACAATACACAATAAAGCAAATCTGGTTAAAAAGTGGTATTTACTTTTGACTTAGCCACCTTTAGTTTGGTCTGATGGATCTCACTTAACCCTGTGGAATTTGTGTTATACTTAAGAGTTTTAGGTGGTTGGATAAGAAATTTCAATAGGATTTCCGTGTCCATACAATACAAGCAAAATTTTCACAGCAAATGCAAGACATATTCCATTAACTCCTTTAAATATATATACCATATATATATACAAAAGGAATTCAAACTGCAGATTATGCTCTAGTCATGGGTGAGTTTTTGCAAAAGACCCTGGGAATGATGGAAATACCTTTCTTTCCCTGACATCAGCAGGATTTTTAATTCATACAGTGGGCATGTTCCCTCTGCTCTTTTCAGATCAAAGCAGGCGGCCTCCCGCTTAGACTTTGCACAACTTCAGTGCCTTTTGAATGGGCTGTTTTTCACCTCCCATTTTGTAAAATGCCGAGTTCAGTGGGCAGTTCCTTTTGAAAGTTTACATTAAATTTTCTGCCACTCACCTCCTCATATGGAATAGTTTAACGGTCCCTGAAGTGCATGCTTTACTCAGAAATAGAATACTGTAATGTTTTGTGCTTTCACTCTCATCAGCTGTTCCGTTAGTAAAGTCTGGCATGCTGGGTGACAGTGGCACACAGTAACAGCATACTTTTAACATAATCTTCTGTTCAGAGCCTGTGCTTGGGCTTGCTAGTGTTAACTAAGACCTGTAGCACAACCCTAGCATTGAAATTTGTGTCAATGAATCACAGCTTTTTAGAAGACCGTGAAGAATGAGACTAAAACCTTAATGTGCTTCTTTCTGTGCAGCACGGGCAGTATAATACCTTGCTAAAAAACAGTAGCAAAGATACAAATTTTTAAAAAATCAACACTATTTAAAAGAAATAAAGGCTTCAATGAAGGCTGTTGAGCTGAGCAAAAAGGTTCTGTAAACACCTGGAAAGCAGTGGAGCTCTGAGGAGAGGTGGGTCCTCTTAAACAGTGCATGTGTTGGAGTCTTCAAGAGTCCAACCCATCACCAGGAGTTAAATGAAAGAGACCCCCACCTTTAATGATCATGTTGGGTCCTTTCTGTTGCTCCATCATGTTGCCTCCAAAACTCTAGAAAGAAATTGATCCCCAGGAGTTTGTTTCCACGGCAATCGTAACCTCCCAAGGACTCCTGGGAGGCTTTGTGGGCCTATAAATGAGCACTTGCAATTCAGGGACGGTATCAGATTCAAACGTGGTGTATAGAAGATAATTAGATGCTGTCTCTAAAGCTTGTTTTGAGGCCTAAGCCTAGATTGTTGCATTCCAAATGCATCCCATATTCTTCCCTTGGGGTGAATGCTGATCACCTTAAAGAAAATATATTTACCACAAAGAACTGCATTGAGTTACGGTTGGAAATTCAAACATGCACAAACAAAACACACATTTCAGAATTTGTATTTCATGGTACCTAGATGTCACAGATTATACAAGAGGGGTGGTCTCACAGTAGATGATGTTTCTCTGTAGGCAGTGGTGATTGATATTCACAGAATCACAAAATGGTTGAGGTTGGAAGGGACCTCTAGAGATCATCTAGTCCAACCCCCCTGCTCAAGCAGGCACACGTAGAGCACGGAGCACAGGGTGGCATCCAGGCGGGTTTCGAAGATCTCCAGAGAAGGAGCCTCCACAGCCTCTCTGGGCAGCCTGTGCCATGGCTCTGTCACCCTCACAGTCAAGAAGTTCTTCCTCACATGGAGATGAAACTTCCTGTGTTTCAACTTGTACCCATTACCCCTTGTCCTATCACTGGCCACCACTGAGAAGAGTTTGGCCCCATCCTCTTCATGTTCTCCCCTCAGGTATTTGCACATGCTGATCAGATCCCCTCTCAATTTTCTCCTGTCTAAACAGGCCTAGCTCACTTAGCCTTTCCTCATAAGATATTAATCTCATCTGAGTAGGAAATGACAAAGTAAAGGTTAATAGCAAATGTGCAATCAAAGAATGAATCATCCCTGCGTGTGAGCCATTGGTGTCTGTAGTAGTCAGTCCCACTGGATCAACTGGGCCGATGGCTCAAGTTTCCTTGCACTTTTCTCCCTGTTTTGGAGTGAGGGCAGTCTTGGGCTATGGCCATATAGAAGGTGTGCTGTGGTTCGGCTCTGCAGACTGATGGTCATGAATTAACACATTTGAAACTATTCTTGTGATCTGTTTTCTCTTTTCTAGAAAAGAGCAAAGGCACAGATAAATGACACTTGCCTTTTCTAATCTGGAGAAAATGGTTATTGTGGAAGATCTACCACAATCTAGTAAAGTGCCTCTGTCTGTAGAAGGAAGGAGGTTGACTGAAGAATTGTCCTTAACGTAGCAGTCATCTTCCAGAAGAGTGTAGGGAGTTACTTGCGTCTTGTGCTAGTGGCAGGCAGGGATCTCATGATAATTGTCACAGGCTGATTTTTTCAAACAGATATTTGTGGTTTAACAATTCTTTTACAATCGGCTCTGGCCTTAATTTAATTTTAGGACTGCTTCTTCTTTTTTTGAAGTGATGCCATTAAAATGCTCACTTCATCAAGTTGAATGTGATGCTGTTTAACTGTGATATCTGTTTTTAATGTGGAGTTTTTGGCAAACATAAGGAAAGTAGTGTATCCTGGCTCTTGATCAGTACCATCTACTGGAAAACAGCATGAGACTCATGGAAAATTTTTGCCGGCTTTGCTAAGAATTTGTATATCTCCTGTCATATGTGAATGGGAAATGACAGCAGAGCATAGTCAGTATGGATTTGTTCCTCTGAAAGGTCCTTCCTGGCCTTCTTTTCATTGCTAATTGACAGTGAAGGGTCCCATGCCCATGCAGTTGCCTTGTTCCTGCTGACCTCATCTGAGCACAAATGTTGTCTAACTGTCAGGTTTTAAATCCATTTAGTTAAACTAGTGCAACCCCCCCTTGCAAATGCAGCTCAGGTTTATGTAACCAGAATCCTGGGAATGTATTATCGTTAGCATCTCCAGCTCAAATAAGCTTCATAGAACAAAAAGCCAGATGAAAAATAGATCAGAAAAACAACAAAAGTCTCAAAGGTGACGACTTAATAGGTCAGCATTTGGTCTGTTTACCACAGTCTTATTTATCAGAGTACCTCTAGCTTTTATCTCTCTTAATGGGGCCCAGGTTTCTATAACCGGCGTTTTTAGCATTTCTCTTCTTTAGAGAGTTTTCAGCTGGGTCAGTCTGCGATCTAGCCTAATACAAAGCTGCATGCCTGCCGAAACTGCCATAAACAAGGTAGAAGGAAGGTGCAGCTGAAGTAAGAACCGGTACCTAGATGGGCTGAAACCACAGGGAGCTCCTAGAGAGATGTACGTAGTACGTTTCATTTCAGATATCCATTTCAAGTATTTCATTTTCGTTCTGTTGACCTCAAAAAAGTTAGAAAGTTTGATATGCAAAATATGCAAATCCACCAATACCCTCTATGTAGTTATATATTCTAATCTCAGCATTTCCATGATCAAATGTTTGCCAGTTGACTTAGCAAAGAGCAGAGCAGTGTAATACTGGGAGCTCTGTGTTTTAATTTAAAAGCATTCATGCTAAGTACTTAGAGATTAGGAGAAAGACTGTCACTAATGGTAACCCTGTGAATTTTCTGTACAGGGCTATGGAGACCTGAACTGACAGCTGCTAATTCAACTTCTTTTTATTACAGGGGAGAAAAACTAGTATTATCTTCTCTTTGAATTTCATATCATTTAACAGAAAATCTTTTTCACTGTGGTCTACCTGGCACTCATGAACACAGTAGTTCCTTTTGAGCTCTGGCTTCCTTGGGTATCTTCTATACTTTCTTTTAATGGTAGTACTTCTGGAGTAACAGATTCAATTTAGTTGTGTTTTGTCTTCTGGTACAGTGGTTCTCCCTACATATTTGTTCAGTATGATATTTTCAAAGGCTAGTCTAATAATAAGTGTGGTTGTTGCTGTTGTTTCTTTTTTTGTCTCATGAAAATAGGTAAAGGAATTTATCAACGCAGAGCTCCTCGCTCACTTATATTCTTCTGAGGACCAAAACACTCTAATGGAGGAGTCAGCTGAACAGGCACAGAGGCGAGATGAAATGCTACGCATGTACCAAGCTCTTAAGGAAGCTCTAGCAATCATTGGTGACATTAGCACTAGCACTGTGTCAACCCCTGCACCCCCTCCTGTAGATGATTCTTGGCTTCAGCAAGCCCGCAGGTAAGGATCTTTATATGCATTTTGCGATGAACGTTAGGAACGTTAGGACACTCATTTTGAGCAGCTAGTCCTCCAGGTCTTTCATGACATTCATGAGGAAAATCAGAAAATTTTGCTGCTATCTAGATGATGTTTTGAGTTGCTTCCACTACCTAAGAGATAAATAACATGCCAGTAAGCTTCTTTTATTGCATACTGCCAAGAATCCCAGAAATAAGCTGGACTTCAAATACTAGTGTTCTCCTTTCAGTCAAGCCACCAGCCTTCTTTCCTAATATCATGTACTGTATTCAAGAATGTCTTTGAGGAAAGACTAGTTCTGGTTTCAGTAAGCACTGACCTTTCTACAACATGAAAAGCATTATGTTCTGCCGTACTATGCTAGTGGGAAGACAGATCCAGAAATCCAGGTGACAATCCCCAAAGCAGATGAGGGCCAGCATGCTTTCTGTCTGGTTCAGTTTAAATGCTATTTTTTTGAAACATTTTCCCACATTTACACCTTCTCTGGATGTATATATAAATGCCTGTCTTTGAGAGAACCCTCCAGTGGACTTATAGCTTAACTGGCATTTCAGGTTGCAGCTGCTTCTGTCACCAAATAGTGTTTGGTTTTCTTTGGAAAATGTTGTCACATATGTAAGAAAGTGTTTCGTATGGTTTTGTTTTTTCGTCACTTCTGTAAAACAAACAAAACTCCAAAACTTACCGAGCTGCTTAATCTCTGATATTTTACTAGATCACCTCCTCCAAGTCCCTCGACTCAGAGGAGGCCTACCTTAAATAATCCCCCAACCAGACCTCTGTCTGGCCGAGGACCAGCTCCTGCGATCCCATCTCCAGGCCCTCAAGCAGGGGCCCCCCCAGTCCCATACCGCCCCGGACCATTGCCTCCGTTTCCGAGTGGTGGTGAAGCCCTTGGAGGACCTCCCCAAGTTCCCTCTCGGCCAACTCGGGCTCCTCCCAGTGTCCCCAGGTAAGACATCCGAATCTCCTAGTGCTGGGCATGGTTCTCTTCCTCTGCACTGTTTCTGCACTCTGCACAGCAGTCAAGTATCATTGTTGAATAGGTATTGGAACAAGGCAAAACTAAGCATTGCCTGCAATGAGTCAAAGGCATTTTGAGGAACCTTTTTTTGGAACAAACATCACTTTTTGAAAAGATAAAACTCTTTCAATAATATACGTATATGTATAATATGTACATATAACATTATGTATGTATTTTATATATTACATATATAATTTTTTTTTTTTCCAGACAGTTGATTCAAAGCAAGTAGATTCTCTTGCATTAAGAACCACTGTTATGTTGCATCCGCTTGAGGGGTTTGTAAAGACCAAAGTCATCTCTTCCTCCAACAGTACAGAGGCACTGGGTGCAATAACTCGCTTTAGTCTTTCTGAGTCCTCACTAATGACTCTTCTGAGGGAGAACAAGAGCAAGCGCTCGTAGAATCAGTGGAACAAAGTGGTCAGAGCCTGACTTTTATTTCACAGTGCAAATAACTTACAGCCAGTTGAAAACAGTCCTTGGTTGTCTAACGGTTTAGGTCATATAGCGCAAAGTGATTGGTTAAAGAGTAGCATTTTCATAATCACATTGTTTCCTTTACTTCCAAGGGCTTTTTATTTATCAGTACTTTAAAAAAGTAACTTCATATATTTTATAGTCTTTCTGTGTGGCATTAATGTTTTTTTTTTCTGCAAAGTATTTGAATAAAATATCCATAAGATTTATTTTCACCATGACCTAATACTCTTAATCACTCATAAATGTGAAAGTTCTGATTCCAAGGATTTCAGTAACTTCCTAAATTATGAGAGGCATGAGCAGATTAGGCCATGTTGGAATAAAAGGCTTTCTCCATTTTTAATAAATTTACATTGAAATTAATAACGGCTTTCAAGAAATGTGGGTTAAAATAGAAGCAGAAAGAAAATGTGCACATTTTCATTTTAAAAATAGTAATTGGAAATAAAACCATATTCTGCCTTTGGAGGAAAAACTAAATGCTTTTTTAAAGAGGTGAGATGTGCCAGAGCTGTTGGCAATTTAAACCTGAAGGTCAGTATTTCTAATATAATTTCTCTTTATAATATAAAGAATCGGTGCGCAGTGATGAAATGCACAATTTTGCCTCAGTGGATATCCTAGCTTGGATTAGGACGACGGAGGAGAAACACAAAATTGCCTTTCATAGTACTAAACTTCACCCTGGAAAGGTGCAAGTTGAAACGCAGTCCCCTTTATGGGAGATTTTTGAACAGAGCTGAAGGGCAGTGGCCTCAGTTTTTCCACTTTGCCCTCGCAGAAGAAAGCCGGACACGAGAGAGAAAGATGAAGCCCAGGGTTGTGTCTGTTGCTCTAGCACAGAGACCCATCACTCCCGCAGTGCTCGCCTTGCCCTCCGCACCAGCAGCCACCTCTTCTTGCTCCTGATTTTGCAAGCCTGCTTGCCAGCAGCAGGTCTGACCATAACCATAGTGATGCCCAACTGATAGATGGGAGGGAGATCAGACAGGGATTTCCAGGCTTGCAGCAGCCACTTGAGGAAGCAGCCTGCGAGCAGCTAAGTTCATGGCTGCCGCTGACGGCCGGCAAAGCAGTGGCTGATGAAGGAGCCCGGGGCTTTTACAGTGCTGTAGCTGGATATATAATTGAGCGCACGCCTGCCTGGCATTTTTGTGGGAAAAAAATGTCTGCAATACACATCTTCCGGAATGGATCCCGGTTCTCTCTCTCTCTCTCTTTTTTTTTTTTTTTTTTTTTTAAGAACTATGAAAGCCTCAGATATAAAAATCCCAGATGCTAAAAGCATGAAGGGTCTGCCTTTTTGCTGCAACTTCAGGTTTCTCCTGTTGACTAAACTCTGCAAAAGGAAATCCCGGGGAAGGGGCTGCGGGGGAAATCACCTGAGGGGGACAGTGTAGCAGGCTCCGGTGCCTGTTAAAAGTTGCTTTTGAGCCTTGGAATTTCTGCTCCGCTTGGTCTGGTTTTAATAACAGCCTTCGCAGCATTGAAGGAAATTGACTCAGAAAATGGGTCTGAGATATTAAAGGGAAGAAAAATAGTTGCGAGGAAGAGTTCTTGCAGAAACTTGAGCTTTCCTTGTGACTTGTTTTTGGACCGAGGCTTTGTGCTCTGCTTTGCCCCTGTTTTCTACCGTGATTCCTTGAAGTGTCAGGATTTGGTGTATCTAGGGAAATAGCGCAGCTTCCTGAGAAGAAAGATGCTTTCTTAAAGTAGTTTTAGCTTTCCAAAGAAGCTTTCTTTGCACTCTCAGCACTGTCACATGGAGCTGAAAATCCTGATGTGCCAAAGAAATATAAGCATTCTCTTTTTTTTATGCATTCTGCTGCAAGATAAAAAGGTCATTTTCAGGGGAAACTTCTGAACCATCCTATTCTAATGATAAACACATTTCGTTTGGAGAGTTTGCCACCTTATTACTGAGATATAGCTCCTGCCTTTAATAAAAATCCTTTTTTCTTTTTCCCCCCCAACTTCATTAACATTTAGTCACAGCAATTGTGCAGAAACTGAGCTCTCTGCATTTTCTCACTGTTCCTCGCTCCACTGTACAGGGAAAGGAAAAGGGTTAGGGGAGCAGGAAATAATTTCTTCCTTGCTTCACTCTGATTCTAAAGCTGTTTTGGGTTATGTGCTCTGAATATTTCTGTAAGGAAATAGAAACTATTTGCATGATACATGCCTCTTTTAATTAATCCCACTTGAGGTGGGTGGATCTCTCCCAGCAAAGCCTGTGAGTAAAGGCCCCTGGCTTTGTTAAGGGCTTGATGCCAAAGCATATATGATTTGTGAAATATCCCCCGCTGCCAGAATTTAGATTATTCCCCCCCTCTCTTGAAAGGCTGCAGTAGTATTTTAAAAGAAAATGCAGCTGTGCGCTCGCTTTGGTAAGGTAGCTTTGAGCAGACTACTTGAAACACTGCAGCTTGCCCTGGCGTGTATTTATCTCCCTGTTTGCAAAGCCTGATCTTGATCAATTTTAGCTCTACTGTAGATGCTTTGATTTATGACATTTATATGCCCTGAATGTGAATAGAATTCAGTTGAATTCAGTTGAATCGAAGCTTTTTTTTCTGCTAGCAGCAGGAACTGTGGTGGTGGTGGAGGTGGTGGGAGCTGCTCTCTCCATGCTGCCCTGCTGCACTACCGCAGTTTCATGAGGGCTTCCCCAAGGAAGGGCTGCAGGCCATTCCTCACTTGGCTGCCAAAACGTACACAGTCCCACTTGAGGTGGACCCCTAGGACCTGGTTAAACACAGGTTTCAAAGAGCTGCCTTCAAAGAGGCAGGAAAATGAACACTTTGGAGCACGCGTGTGTTCCTGCTGAAGCCTGCCGGTGCGTGGTCCCTGCAGCCCGAGGTGGTTCTTTAAACGTGAAGCGAGCAGGGGAGAGAGAACACGTGTCATGCTGGTGGCAAACAGCCCCATACCCTGCCTGCCACCTCTTCCACCTCTTCCAGCTGTCTCCCTGCAGTTCACTGCAGCCCACGGGCAGGCAGCAGATTGAACTATTAAGTTAAAGGCTTCTGTGGTGGATTTTTAGGGATCGGAGTTCTTTGGAAGGATCTAATAAGAAGTCTAACACTGTGCACCAAAAAGAAAGGGGATCCTTTGCAAAAAATTGCATGTGATCCTCTGACTACAATCTGTCCTAATGCATAGGCACATAGGGCCAGTGGGTTATCCTTCCTTACCCCAGGAATCCCCCCTCTTCTGAGAGTTTGACCTTGCAGCCTTAAAAACATAATGCTACATTTTAATGGCATACAAATAATAGTCAAATCTCCCCTGCATTGAACTCTTCTGGCAGGATGAAAAAGTACCCGCTTTTAAAGTGTTTTGATGCTGTGTTCAATGATCTCTGTCTGCAAGCATGGCACTGTCCCACAGAATGAGCTTCAGTGGAGGCTGTAGTCAAAAAGTATAATGAGCAATTAGGAAATCTTCACGCGTGCAAAGAGACAACAGTGTTACCAGGAGAGGTTTCCAAATCCTGAATGATTTAGAGGGAGACGAGGAAGCCATTTCATGTCTGTGGACAAAATAGCATACAGCTGTAAGGAGTGCTGCACAGCCAGAGCCCACTGTAGCTGGAAATATTGTTCTTCCATAGTCAGTAGGATTCCAACTCTGCCTATCCAAGTACTCAAAATTCATGAGATTTATGAGATTACAAATTATTCTTTCTGTGATTTCTGCTGTGGGGAAAGCCACCTCTGTGTAATTTGTTACCAGTTTAATTTACATTTCTTGATCAAAGGTATACACAGTACTCTGTTCCTTTTGCTGCTGGCTGTTTTGAGCAGGAGATTCCATTTATTTTTTTCTTATCTCGCAGAAGGGAGATCTGATTTTTTTCCTTCCTTCACTCCCTCCTTTATCACTATTTTGTCTTTGCCTCTTTCTGCCATTCCCTCGCTCTCCCTTTCTTGCCCATCCTGTTTGCATCCTTTCATGTTCTCCCTTCACTTACGTTCCTGCCGAAGGCATTTGTCTGCTTTCTCCATATAGTACATACATTCTCTCCTTTCCTTCTCACCATCTCATGTTGATTTCTTTCCAACTTACCCCTTTCCTGGCACCTCTGTGAATCTGTCTCCTGTTCCTGACGTTTCTCTCCTCTTTTAATGTTTTCCATCCAGTTTTCAAACTGCGGTATCTGGCAATCTTTCTTAACAGCAGCCTGTGTCAGTGGTTGTGATGACCATTAGAAACACTAGCTATTTTTACACAGGATAACCATACCAGCATGTGCAAAAAAGCAGTGGAGGAATGCTTGTCCTCTTAACTGGGGGCATCTGGTGGCTTCAGTCTTAATGGAAGCACCAAAATAAGTAGTATTCTGAATACGGATGAATGCTGGAGGATTGGCCAGAAAGCAGGTCACAGCAGGTTTTAAAAACATGTAAAATATCACAATACATCAACTCCTGTGGTTTCATTAGAACTCTGCAACGCTGACTGTAAGAGAAATTTGGAACAGCATTTGCACAGAGCTGACTCTTCAGCTGCCTAAACTCTAATGCTGAGAGAGACAGGAGAGTCTTCACTCCTGCTCCCGAGAGCGTCTTGCACCACTGTGCTCTCTTCAACACTAGCAGTGGGATTTTGCTCACCATATTCCCTCGTTTACTTCTCATGTCAATCATTCCAGTCTAGGTACTAAACCTACTTGCACTGAATCTAACTCTCACCAGCACCTCCTTTCATAAGCCAGGCACAGGTTCTCCACTTCACTTCTTCAGTGGTGTAGGGATTTTCTGATGGGTTGTGACCTTCAGTGCCCTATGACAGGTGAGCAAGTGTTCCTCAAGAGTCAGTTATTTATGTGTGTGTTTTTTTTTTTTTTTTAGGTTTAGTTCATTTATTATATCTCAAATAATTTTCTTTTTTTCTTTAGTATCATTCCTGAGCTATTTTCTCCTGCCTGTATTAAAACTTATTCAGCAAAATTTGTTTTAAAATGAGCTGGACTAGGAGAGATCCATTCTACTGGAACTGTTTCAAGTACTTTCCCAATTCAACAAAGTGGTTCAGGCTGGAAGATGGCTCCTCATTACACTCTCAGTGTAGAGCAATGCCACAATTTCAGGAAGGGTACGCAGAAATGATGCAGGAAAGAGGAACAGAGCAAAGAAGGAATCTGAGAAGAGTTCGAAGAAGAGATTCTGGGATAAAGCTACTGCTGGGAGTGCAGTCCCCAAGCACAGTGGCAGCTTTGGGAGTGTCAGCTGGTGAGCTGGATGAGTGACTAATTTATTCTGCTAGGTATTTCCAGCAAAAGCTTTTTTTGCCTTCTTAGCTTTTTCTCTTTCAATATACTGTTTGTAAAAGGAAGTGGTTTTTATTTTTAGCAACTCTGAACTTGAAAAAGGAAAGTAGAGTCGAACAATAGCAAATGTTGTTTGCCAGGAATACAGACAGGAACCAAAGTTTTGTCTCTAATATTTATTTAATCTCATAACAGAGTAGCTAAATAACGGTTGCCATAAAGGCTATGCAGGGGAGCCCAAGGGTGTCTTTCTTGGCATGTTTGGAAGAGTGGACAGAATAGCAGGGCATTTCTAGCTTTCCTTATGTCAGAAGAGAAAACACGAGACAGTAAACAGAGAACAGTGACAGTGTAAGCTTTCTAAATCCCTGGGTAGCTTGAAAGGCTAGAAACTGTCCTATCCCCTGCAAGCTGTGTTGGATCATTTCAGTAATGAACAGCACTCAATGATCACACTAATAGCACAGGCAGTGATAATCATGTTAGTGTCTGTCATCATAGCAATAGGTGCAATTCCAGCTGGAGGTGACAAGCAGGATGTTTGCTTCCTTCCTTGCACCAAGGTAAGTAAAGAGGAGAGAGACAAAAAGGTGGAGGGAGGTCAAAGAAAAAGGAAAGGCGAGTAAGGAGGAACAGAGTGGACAGAAGTAGAGAGGATCTTTAAAGACAGGGTACACATGATTCTCATTGACACTGAACACTGCACTTGAACAACGAACGATACGTAAGGTTTCGGCTACCATTCCACAATAGCTCCTCCTGCTGATTTAGTGGCCCTCCAGTTACAGCATCTGTTGTGGGCGGAGGAAGGAAAAGCAGCCTTGAGAACGTACACGCTCCTAATCCTCTTCCTCCAAGCAGAGTTTTGATCTTCCCATCAGCCACCCTGACGCAGGCTTTCTGGAGGGTTGTGACAGTCCTCCACTAATGTGTTGCACACTTGCTTAGTTGACATGTTCTCTGCTGAAGGGCAAACAAGAACAAGTAGTTTGTTAAGAATAATAGTCTTTCTTGGTTGTTCTGTTCAATTAATTTCATTGTTTTTTCAAGCTGAGTTTTCCATATGACATCATAATTCCCTAAAATGACTAACTCCAAAATGCAACACCCACATAAACATAAATATAGCTGTGTTTGTGATAGATGTTAATTTATGATGGTCATATAGAAAACCCAGCTTAAGTTGCAAAGAAATTAGTATAGTGGAGCCTATTTTGCATCCCTGAAAGAAGGCAATTCATATTACAAATACACAGTAAGTTAAATGAGTAGAGCATCAATAATCCAAATGCTTTGGAACAATGTTAGCATTAGAATTAATGTCGATATACATTGCTGTGGTGTGGCTGTGACTAGCGGAAGGACACATTCGATGGATTCACTACTAATTTCTTTTTCTTTCATGGAAAAAGAATAATTATGCATGAGGAAAAAGTGAATGATCTGGCAATACAATCACACTGTGCACTTGTGGAGCTTCATATATATGTGTTCAGCTGGAGAGCTACTTCAGAACTGGCATTTGTCCTCAGACAAAGTGTTCTGCTTCTTAGTCCATATGTTCCTTACTTGCCTTACAATAGCAATCCTCTAGACATGCTTACCAGGAACATTTCATGTTTGACAAAATGGCGTTTTCCAGCACAGAAACAAATCAGAGAAATTTCTACTCTCTTGAAGCATTGCATTGGGATAAGGGACAATGTCAGATATATGCCCCCCCCTATTACTTTTTCCTTTCATCATCATTTAGTGCTGTTTCTCATTTCTCTCATAGTCTCCTCCTCCTGGTTTGTCAGTGAGTCCTCCTTTATTCTTCTTACTCTCATCTTCCTTTTTCTGCTTTTCCTGTTTTCACGTAACCTGTGTCACTGGCGTCAAATCTCCCTCTTCATTTTCCCACTTCTAATCAAGAACCTGAGTTGTCCTGGAGACTCTGCTGTTGCTGTTCTTCATCTGCTCTAATTGACAGCTTCTAAGTACAGGCAGTAGGAGGTGGGCTACCTACTCAGGCCTACAAACTATGTCTCACGTCTGTTCTTTGACCATCGTGGTTTACAGTAGTTTCACTCCTGGTTTGGATTTTCTGCTAAATCCAGAAGCTGATGGAAGGCAGGAGGAACCATATAAAAGTTACAGAGGTTGATATAAGAATCTGGAAAGGCAGAGGATTTATTGTGTGGGTCTCTTAGGATCTTAGTTAAACAGCAAAACATGTATAAAACATGAAATGAGTCAAGGCGTTACAATAGTCCCAAGGACGAGCCTAGGATATTGGTTACCTACTCTCTGTAACTAAATCACCTGAATGAGGAAATTACATTTATTCCTTACTTAAAGAAAGCAAGTTATTCTTTAATCCCATTACTGTATGCTTCACATCCGAATTTTTATTTTCACCTAAAATAAAATCTGCCTGCAGTCAGGTTTAAAGCCACTTAGAGATTTTGTTTAAATATTTTCTTGTTAAATTCTGCAAAGACAATGTCAAATATCAGGGGACTCTGAGGGGCCTGCATTATAGGAAAACCAAAGTCGTGTAAAAGAGGGAGAATAATGGACTTTTGTTTACAACTTCAAATCTATAGGAATGTATTGTAAAATATGGTTATGTGCATGCCTTCTGCAAGTGATCTCTGGTGGTCACAAGCAAACAAGAATGTAAAACGTAAGTGGAAACGAAAGCCTTTTATTTAGAAATATGTTAGCTGCGCTCTGAAAAGAGAAGCCATCTTCTTAGAGCTGGGCCTCCCATGGTAATTACAGCTGTGCTTTACTGAAAGCATATTTTGTGGGCTCTGCATGTGGGGTGATAGCACTTCTCAAAAAGCAAAAGCTTGAAGAGCTCCCATATGTTTCCGATTGAATTTTAAGTCTAGACTTGCTTTATTTAGTTTCTTTTGCTCTGCGTTTGCCTAGCTGCATTTTTTAGGAGTTTTGTTAAAACTTAAAAAAAAATAGTGTGTGCTGCTTAGGTTAAAAATAAATATAAACCTTGTCCTTTTTAAAACGTTTTTGGTGGGGGGAAGGAGTTGTCCTGTGCTCAAAACCCCACTGAGCTCTTCAAAGGAGGAGTCTCTGCAGCAACATCAGGGAGTTATTAAATACATACTTAGTCCACAATTTTCATTGGTAAATTCTTTATGTCTGCTTAATGTGTGCTAGTTAGAAGAACTGATTCTTTCTGCAGACTCGTTTACTCAACCCTGGGGACCTATGATCCCCTGCCCCTTTAGCACTAGCTGTTGCAAACACTGTTTCCCTTTCAAAAAAAATGGGCTCTGCAGACCGGTAAAGGGGCCAGGCTGTGGGACACGGCCCCCAAAACTTGGAAATGCAGTTAAAATGTTTGAGACAATAACCAAATCAGAATTACTGTAGAAATGGCATTTTTATAAGCAGGAGCTTTCTATGAATCTGGATCAGCCTTTTGCAGCCTGGGAATCGCTAACGCACCAAGTCCCCTCCCAGGCGGAGGGAACTGCAGCCCGATAAAGCAGGGAAACGTGGTCCATGCTGTCTCTACCAGTATCATCTTTTGGCCGCAGACTAAACATTTAGTGGGGTTTAGTCACATATTTACTCCCCGCCACGGCAGCTAGTGCAGAGCCCGGGCCTGGGGGAGGTTGTTTTTCTCCAGTTTCCCTTTGCGCCGTGTCCAGCAGCAGCCTGGGGCTCCCCCTGCCGCTCCAGCTCTCCAGATGGCTGCGATTTCGAGGGGCTGGCGAGCGCGTTTACGTAACCTTTGCTGCGCTCAGGCTTGCGGTATTTCAGGAGAGGGAGAGGAAAAAAAAAAGGGGGGGGTTGGCCTCTCCTCCTGACCCACGGTGCTGCATTTACTGGCGTGTGGAGCCACGACCTGCCCAGGAGGCTGCTAGCGGAGGCTGCAGCGTCTGCACATCTCTTGCGTACCTTCATTGCCAAGATGTGAGGCAGGAAGGCCGAGGCCAGGCGCCGGGCACGCCGCGCCCGGGGGGACCCCGTCCGCTGCTCAGGAGCAGCTGCAGGGTTTGGTCCGCGAGTCGCGGTGGCGCGAGCTTTGCTTTGGCTTGCCCCGCGACTGGCATCTTGCGCTGCTAGTTGGGGCGCCCACAGCAGTGTGTGAATAGCAGAGTAAGCCCGAACACATTGGGCCTTGTTCGCTAAGCTGAGAAGTCAGCGGCTTGCATGGCCACGGCGTTTCTAGCAGGGCCCACCTGCCGCTGCCTGGGAGGAAGCTCTGCTTTCCAGGGCGCAGTGGCTGCGGCCGGGGCGTCACGAGGCAGAGGCAGCCCCGGCGGCCACCCTGCTCTAGGAGGCCGAGCAGCGGGAGCGGGGCTGGGGCTGCGGGGCGAGGGGCCCCTCAGCGAGCCGGGCCGCCCGCGGGCGGCACTGCGGGGAGCCG
>VZSV01000052.1:2876504-2887505 GCA_013398735.1 Nothocercus julius
TGCACAGGGCTCCGGGGTGTGAGCGGCCGCAGGCACCTGCACAGGGCTCCGGGGTGCAGAAGCGGCCCCAGGCACCTGCACAGGGCTCCGGGGTGTGAGCGGCCGCAGGCACCTGCACAGGGCTCCGGGGTGCGCGAGCGGCCCCAGGCACCTGCACAGGGCTCCGGGGTGCGCGAGCGGCCGCAGGGACCTGCACAGGGCTCCGGGGTGCGAGCGGCCCCAGGCACCTGCACAGGGCTCTGGGGCGCGAGTGGCCCCAGGCACCTGCACAGGGCTCCGGGGCGCGAGTGGCCCCAGGCACCTGCACAGGGCTCCGCTGCAGGCGGGGCCCGGGCAGCAGCAGCAGCCGCCCCTGCAACAGTTACGCGGGGGCGGCAGCGAGGGCTGGACGCCTCTTTCCCGGTCAGTTCTACAGTGGTCTGAACAAAAGCTTCAGGTTTGTGATTCAGGTGTCGTAGGGGCTCTGGTTCAAGGAGAGATGACTCAGAGCCATTTTTGGTCCAGGATGTTCTTCCACTGGGCTCTCCAGCTTCCAACCCAGCTCGTCCTCGGTGGCCATTTGACTAAATTGCATTATTTGAGGTCGCTGCGCTGCATTCAAGCCTGGTCTTAAAATGCAAGGCGGGACTTGTATCTTCTCAATTCGATATGAAGACAGCTGTGTGCATTTTCCCCTGTGTGTAAATTGTACACACATGCTGTTTGCAGTAAGCACCAAACAATGCAATGTGAGGCATTTCAACAGAGGCATAATTCAGTGTAACCCAGCAGAAATGCAGAGCCTTAGAAGTGGTCCTTTATGAAACTGCAAATTTTGGAACCGGGGCCAGAAGACCTACACTGGAGCAGCGCAAGAAACAATAGTTAACACAGTGACATTTTTCCTGTAAGAAAAATACACCAGGAAGAAATTAGAATTCACTCATTTTTTTAAGCCTGTTGATGTACATGAACGCTTCGGTTGGCATGCTCCGTACTTGCGGCATAGTAGGGATTAGAATTCCCATTTCTTCACCAAAGAAGAATATTACTGTACAAGATACTCTTGGCGCCAAACAAGTATTTTTTTTTCCAAGTGTAAATTTGCCTCATACATTATGTTCTGGTTCAGAGAAGATTTGCATGTTGTGAGGTATCTAAAGGCAGAACGGTCTGAGCTAGTGCGAGCACTGAGGGCAGCAGAGGAACGTTCAGTGCAGGCTCTGTGCAGGCTTTGCTCAGCCTGTGTTAGCCCAGGTGGAATGGAGCATTTACAACATAATCCTTATAACTACACTGACTGGGGTATCTCTGCCCAGCATTGAAGCAGTCAGTGCAGGTGTACCCTAAATACAGGCAAAAATGTAGGTGGCAGGCAGCTAGCAGAGAGAATCTGTCAGGAAATCGAACAGAGGTGGCACGTCATCCTTGGGCAAAGGGGGGGACGTGAGATGCGGACTCAGCTTGGGCTGCACCGGGAAATGCTTGAGGTTGAGCAGCTACTGTCTAATTCCTGCGCTGATGCATCCAGACGGACATGGAGGGTTTTGCAGTGCAGGAGGTCCCCTGAGCCCTCCCAAGGAACCTGGGATTCTCTTGGCAGTTCCTGAAGTTGCAAGATGAACGTTAGTGGATAAATCCAGAATCCATCACCACAGCTGGCCGTTTTAGAAGCGGTCTTTGCTATTTGGCATTCAAGTACATTCATGTCACACAGGTCCTGTTGGACCAACTCTTGCAAGAAACTGCAGGTTTTCTGCTTCTTCCAAAAGCACCTGAAGGCGCTCTGGGCTGTCACCCAGATTCCCAATGGGTTCTCTCTGAAAAAGTCTGTAAGTCCACCCTGTGGCTGCCCAGGTCGGAAGTGACACTGGGGAAAACAGGAATAGTCATCATCCACTGATAATTTTCATGGCAAAAAAAGATAATGGTGTTCACAGAATACGCAGCCTTGAGCAAAAAGAAGAGCTTTCTGATATGTGAGAAACAAGGTACAGGTTGCAGAAAGCTTTTGCCTTCTTCCATGTTGTGGATGCTTAGGACTTACACGCTTCAGTGTAAATTAACGGAAGAATATAATGTTTAGGTGCATGTGCATGTTCACATAGTTGTAGCAAAAGGTCCATTCTCAGTGCTTTTGCTTAATGTTTCTTCTTTCTTTCTCTCCAGTCGAAGACCACCCCCTTCACCTACTCGGCCCACTGTAATTCGTCCGTTAGATTCGCCCCTGTTAGACTAAACGAAGTTTCTGGCATGCCGTTCATTGTTAACCAAATATGTGGAAGCAAATTGCTCGATAACTGTTGCAATAACCAATGTATAGTGGCATGTATGGACATCTATAGGCAAGTAACCAGTTTTACTGATATACTCTCTGTCCATTCTGCATTGCTTGTGAGTCTTAAATATTCTGGGGAGGTCTGTGCTGCCTTGACTTTTCCTTGTGCCGTAGCTGATGCTAGCTAACTTACTGACATACATATTCACCCAGACAGCTGTGCTCACAATCCTATCCAGCCAAATGAGGCTGGATGCATTTGTTTGTGTGTGTGCACGTGTTGTCTTGAGTCTGCTGCTTTTGTCTGAATGGCTTCTTGCTTTTATATGTAGTTTCCAGATTTGTAAGGCGTACCACTTAAAAGTTTTCTGTCATTTGGAATTAAAGGGTTCTGCCCATTTTCTTCTTTAATGGCTAAACTGGGCTGAGAAAAGCAAGGTTGTTTTTTATGCAAGCTCCTTGTTGGCCCAACACTTCCATGTCTCTCTTGCAAGCCTCCTGGATGGCTGCTTTTCCTGTTGCTCTCCTCATCAGAACCCTAGTTTAAAAGAATATCATTAAACAAGAAGGGTGCGTATGGTACAATCAGTGTTTTACAAAATCCTTCTTTCCACATTGGTCACTGACATCCAAAGTTGGCTTGGTGATCGGCAAGGACCAGGTAGTGCCCTGGCTTGCACTAGCTAGTGCTCTGCCAAAGTGGATATTTGGAAGTCCCAGCAGGTAACCTGGAAGTGTCAGAGCGGAGCTGCCGCACCCTGCAGCAAGCTGTGACAAATCCATCCTGGATGTGAGAAAAGCAGTTGGAAGGGCTGGTACATGACAGGCCAGCACGTGCCAACTTGCTTTATCCTCCAGTAGCATATTAGTAACCCCACTGAACTAATTGGAAGCACTGTGTGTGTGTGAGTGTGGGTAATATGTCTAAATATGCTGCCTGGCAGGACTTAGAAGGCTGAGTACTGCATTTGCTCATTGGGTGAGCCAGTCGACAGAGCTATGGTCTTGGTTGGGATCTGAGCTCTCCAAGGAAGCAGTTTGGATTCAAGATACTGGCTCGAGCCAGTCAAGGAAGTTCCACTATAGAAAGGTTTTCTGTTTGCATCTCCTGAAGTCCCACGTGCCTCAGATTGACAGTCTCTTTATCCAAATAGGTACTAAGACACACTCAGCTGGGCATCCTGGCAGCGTGTTATCTTAGCAGTTACTGACTTTCAGAGGTCTTCTCTGCCTGTTTTTTTACAAATCGTATATTAGTACATCATTAAAAAAAAAAACTTTATCACTTGATTTTAAACACTTAGGATTAGCATCATCCTTGTGGTTTAAAACTTAAATATAGAACTCTACTAAAGACTAATTTGGCCTTGTGTCTTCAGAAAATATTAATTGTTGTTGCTGCAGTTTTAGTTACAGATCCCTAGGCAAAGCCTTTGGTGGTTTCAAAGGCCACTAGTGTAACAATCTAATAAATGTATTTATGGAGACTGCTCGTAAGGCTACAGTATGTTGTATCTCCATGGTTAGGAAGAATCCAGTCAAAGAGCCACAACAAGTGGAAAATTTCCCTGTTAATTCGTCCCAGGCTGCTGATTAAATAGCAGTTACATTATTTGCCGAAACAAATCATATTTCTGCTTACATGAGAGGTGAGCTTGGAAAAGCACCATGATTTGTGTGTTAGCTTAGCTTTAATTTCCTGTCAACCTCATACTTGTGACACATGCCTGGGCAGCCTAGATGTCAGTATTTGAAGGGCAGTGAAGATGGAATTTCTCAGTACAGTGGCAGCTTGATGGTCTCAGCAAATGGCTGAAATGGCCAGTGTTTGTCTAGAGAACAGGACCAAATCTTCAAGTGCAGAAAATCAGCTTAGAAGGAGAAAAGGGTGTAACCCCAACTGCACTACATTGTTTTTTACTGCAGAAAAAGTGAAAACATATTTTGATATTTTTTCTTCTGTTTTCCGCTCTGTAGTGCTCTCTGTTGTAACATATAATGCATCTGTTAGATCTAAGTTTTTATAAGCAGCTACAGTAGGCCATGTTATTGCCCAGCCAGCAAACCTGTATATAGATTATCAACTAGTTACTGGGTTGGCAGCTGTCTTCTGTCAGAAGGCCATGCTTAGCACCTCTTCCACCTCAGCCAGTGAGAGTCATCATTGTAACCCCAAATCTTCATATTCACCCAACCCTAAATGCCTGAGTACAGCTTTAGCTGTCCACGGTCTCCTTTGCTCAGTGGGAAGAGACAGCACCTCCAGAAAGTGATTCAGACTGGTGTGACTGCGCAGGACGCCAGGGTGGGAATGCTGGTAACTTAGGAGCCTCAATCAGATGGCATAATTCTTGGTCTAAAAATGTTTAATTAACATGCTTGACACTTCTTAATTTACATTACTTATGGTTTCTGACAAGCTTAAGGGAATACATAGGTATCACAATTCAGTGCTACCCTTAACTCTGCCCTCCAAGAAATTATAATTCTCTGTGATAGTCTTGAATTATAAACAAAACTCTCAAGCACAGATTCACCAGCAAGAGGAGGAAGTTGTGCGGTCTCTAGCCCCAGTGTTAGCACCATCTGGCTCTGCACTCATTGTGAGGCCATGGGGCACAGGGTGCAGCTGCACAGCCCTTCCTTCTTCTGCATCCCCTTTCAGATTACACCTAAACCTGGCCCTACTCCCGAAATGCAGCACATCTGGGTGGATAGGGTCATTAGGTTAAGCAGCAGAAGGCTTTCTCAGTTTACATGAGCTTTGTATTAGCTGGATGATAATTGTGGCTAAGTTTCAGGAGGGTGCCCGTGTTACTGCATTTAGACTAAGACTAGATCTCTGCCTAAAGAACATGTTGCACCTCATCCCATTGCAGATGACCAACAGCTGAAGAGCTCACCAGTGACATAAAAATAGCTCTCAGTCTTTAACCTCAAGGGATCTTGTGTTGGGATTAAAAAGATTGTATGTTCAATGAAAAGGTTTATGTAAATAGTTAATATGTGTTTATTTTGTTGCTGATCTTACTGCACTTTATGAGTAAGTCTCATAAAAGGAGATATTTATTATATTAAAAGAGACATGTTATAGGTTATGGCATTTTGTGTTAATGTATAACATAGAAAATATTGTACTCTATATTGCTGACAGCTACACTAGACAATATGTATGCAGCATATTGAGATTAGTGGCTAGCTCTGTCTTAAAGTAGTCCAAGCCTCCTGAACTCAGAGCAGAGCTATTTTGCACATGTGATGCTGGGGAGGCACCTCCCGTCCCGGTGCGTGTAGCACGGTGCCTCCTGCTTCTGCCCCTGCACCTTCCCCCGGGCTCCAGCAGAACAGCTCTCCTGTGTAAATGAATGTTACTCTGCCCGACTTTCCTCTTGCTTTGTCTGCAGGCGAGCTGATACCGACGGCTCCTCCCGTCCCGACAGTCCTTCACTCTTGCTTGATATATGATTTGTGCCATCTTGAGAGCCGCTTGTTTCACTTCCTGTCTCTTTGCTTTTCCAGAATGGTGTAAGCAATGTCTTCTTTTGTAAGAAGCTAACGCCTGATTTCTTTCTGAATTTTGCTCTGTATGTTAATGCCCTACTTCGTAACAGCCAAAACATCTGCCACTGGCTTCCTAATCTGTAAATGGTTCCTGGTGTTGGCCTTTGAGCACGGCAAGTCATTGGTCATTACCAAGCATTGCATACACCCGCTGTAAAAATGTTATGCTGCATTTCTGAACCTGAAATAAACTGTACCTCTTGACAGGCTTTTATTATTGCTTTCTGGATGCGCAGGAGTGGTCTTCACCATAATGTCAGCATGCTGCACTCCACCTCTCTGTTTGGACTGCAGTAAGGATCCACCAGGGAGACGCATGTGGCAGTTCATACCGCTAGAGATGTCACTTAAGTGTATGGGGAGATGGGAGGGAAGTGACCCATGGAAAGTGTTCAGCTTGATTCCCTGTTAGGGGCTTGGAGTGCTGCAGAGATGTACTGCTGGGAAATGGGTAAGTGCTTTTCCAGGCAGTATCAGATATTTGTTTCACCATTGGGGAAGATGGGTTTGGGGGAGATTCAGAGCTGAGCAGAGGTCCAGGCCGAGTCCTCAAGAGCAGAAGTTGAAGTCGTGCGTGTGCGCGCGTTCCGCCTGGAAGGGATTTCTCCCTGAAGTGATCGAGTACGAGCATGCAGGTGCCTCCACATGTCTCTATTGCTTAATTCCTCCCTCAGATTAGTAAGAGCCAAGTCACTGGAATCAGTGCTTGGAAGAGCAGGAATGGTCTCTTAGTGCACCGCAAGTGGGAAATGCACAGCAGCTTCCTCCCCAAGGGAACATTTCCTCCCTGAGCACAACAGTCCCTATGCTGGGCCCTATGTACTGGGGAAAGAGAGGGGAGCAAACCACAGGGTGGGCAAAGCAGCAACGTCCAGTTGTACTCGCAGCAAGTTTGCTGCTAACGCTTGTGAGCATTGAGGTTTTTTCTTTTTGTGAAGAGCTTTTAATGGCTATGCCTGAGGCAGTGTCTGCACTCACTCTCAGTGGACAGGAGTGTCACACACGTGTCCTGGCTGGCTGGAGTACATTAAATATCCCCGTGTGAGTTGTTTCCCTGCGTACTGGCCAGCTAATATGTCAGTGTTGTCTGCTGGATACTAGAATGAGCAGCCACTCTTCTCTGACCACTGCGCTAAGTCATTGACTGCCAAGGGTCTTTCCTGCTAATTTTGGCAGCAGATTCATTGCACTGCCATCACCCAAGCTTTTAGCCTTCCTCAGCAACGTCCCCTCCAAATGCTGCAACCCGACACATAGATCATCTTGTCTGGTCGTTCCTTGAATCCATCAGACTCTCACTTAACGGTCTACGCCAAGAACGATCTTTGAAACAAACCATGATCCAGATTTTAAGGCTGGCTGGGGAAAAGCTCTTCTGGCGGATGTTGTTTTCTGCGAGGAAAGTAGAAATCTTCTGACCAAGGATCTTGACACTCGTGATGCGATTGCCCTAGTTCTCTGGCGCCGGCATGTCGGATGGGAAGCGGTGAGGACGAAAGCAGAAGCTGTGCTGATAGCCGGCTGATTCTAATCTCCTTCTTGCTCTTTTCTTTACTGTGCATGTTCTGTGCCTTTTTCTCTTAACCCATTTTATAATTTTGTATGTGACCCATTTTTTGTATCTTAACTTCCTGGTTTCATTCTGTTCACCTCTCTCCCCATGAATTTTGGGTTATTATTATTATTTTTTTTTTTCCTAGGCGACCTCCTCCAGCTGTACCAGGAAGATCATCCTAACATACACATTTCATTTCCTTTGTGTTATATGCAATGTGTTGTCTTTTTGGCCAGAATTATCTTTAATTTGCACTAGACTATTTGTAAATAAAGATTTTATTTTCAGAATCAATGATAAGCTTGGTGATAAATAAAAGAAAATGCTTTTCCATTACAGGCTCCACCCACTCTTTCTTAAGTGGAGCCATTAACACGCCATGTAAGTAATTGCCTGGGTCCTGCTGAAATTCTGGCCATCTGCAGGGAGGGAGGTGCTGCTGGGATCCCACCACAGCTTCAGAATCCATTATCCGTTAGGTTTGCTCAGGAGAAGGGACTTTGGCTTAATGGTACCAGGAGGAAGAGTAGCCAATGTCTTCAACAACAGAGACTTGAAGAGAGGCTAATAACCCAGTGGGGTGGAAGGTCCAAGGGGAAGATTGTAGCAATCTCTCTGCCGATGAGTCTACATGATGATAAGGAAATTGCAGCTGCTGTCACCGTTTCTCTAGCTGAACCGCTGAATTCTCTGTGGGGCAACCTTGCTGGAGCATCTGAGCTCAAATAACTGTAAGTAGCTACCTCTGTGATTGCAATTGTGCCTGTTCCCATGGCATCCAAGTGAAAGACTGTGGTATTTAGTGGTCTGAAAAAAATGGGTTTTGGGTGCTGGAGAAGTATATAAAGGAGTAAGCTTCAAGGAGTTCATCTAATCAAGGTTTTCATTTACTTTTTATATTAAAAAAAAAGGGGGGTATCTCTCAAGCTGTTCAGATAAATTGGGGAGAATTTGTGCAGGTGTGAAATGGAGGCGCACTGTGGCCTATATTCTGTGGACAGCTGGAAAAGGCTAAGGGTGCCACACACCAGCTGGTGGCATTAGGCATCCTAGGCTGCTTGACAAGGGATGTGTCAAGACAACCCCCCAAATTTTCATTTCCTGATATTCACGTTGTTGCTTCCATGTCGCAAAGAAAAGGTTAGTGATTGCTGTGTGAGTGGAGAGGTAGAAAGATCCTGCTTTCAAAACCTCCTGCTTCCCAGACCCCAGTCTCCTGCACGGGAGAGAGATGTGGTCCCCTGACAGCCTGTTGTCACTGTGGTGGTGGCTGATACTCGCCTTTCCCTGCTGCAGACTCCCTAGATGGATATTCCAGATGGCACGTGTCAGTGATTCCCCTGAGCAGTAATGTTTATCCCTGGCCAGTTTAGAATTACTTAAATTTGGGCTAGATTCAAGTTGAAAGAAAATGGCCCCTTGAAGTGCTGTATCCCAGCGGATTTGGAAACCCCAACTTAAAGAAACTGCACCTGCTTTGTAATGCAAAGTAACATTTAATGATTTCCAGTTGGTTGATAACAATTCAGTTGCATATAAGCCAACAAGGACTAATATTTTTTTTGGTCTCATCCTGTGCATCTGATGTATCCTCAGACAGGGAATGCCTAAAGCAGTTTCACTGCTGAGAGGCCACCCCCTGCTACGCAGGGGTCACTGAACCGAATGCAGAATTAAGACCAAGTGTTCCCGTAGAGAGCCTGTTCTAGTGGCGAGTCCGCAGGGTCTGACGTGTAGCACTGCCTGGGGCAGCAACGCTGATTCTCTCTGCCTGTCACTGTTTCTATAGCTCCCTGATTTCCCAGAGCCATGTTAGTTTATGACTATTTCTACCTGGTTTCATACGTGCTTATTTGATGGTTGCACTTTTCCTAACTCGGGGATTGCTGACAATCCAGACTAGGGAATAGTGTTCTTGAGGCAATGTTTCTCCTCGGGGAAGGGGTAGAGAGTTTGACAGCTCGGTGCTCGGGTGGCAGCCTGGCAACCCTGCGGCCTTCCAGCCAGCGCGCGGTGCGCCGTATTTTCCCCGAGACGGGATGAAGTGTCCCTGTTCCAAAAACATTCGGCACTCTCATAAAATCAAAGGCTTTCCGAGCAGAGTGGGGGCTTTAGTCCAAACAAGATGGGGTATTCCAGTTCTTGGCAGCAGAACGACTCTCTTGGAAATTTCCTTGGGAAGAAATAGTCTTCTCTCAGGAGAACTGAAAAAATGTTGCTCTCACAGTGAGCATCTGGCTACTCAGCTGCTCCCTGCGAGGCTGAAGCACGTGCTGTAAGCTTTACAGATTTTTCTTTAATTAAAATAAAAATGAGATGTAGTTGTCACCATGACTACAACAACATTTCAAACCTGGCAAGTGACAGAATGGCTCAAAGCGCAGGAGGTGTTAGGGACTCCCAAAGTGGGTTGCTCATTTCCTAGAAAGCCCAAGGAACGTGCCGCTAGCGCCTGCTCACCGAGATGAGGAGCCAGTTCTACCCGGGGACTGTTTGCCTGCAAAAGTCCTTCACACTTGATGGGTTAAAAAACAAAACAACACAAACGCCACACTTCTGCTATACTTCTTAGCATCAGATTTCCTTGCTCTTTCATCCTTCTTATCTTCTGCTGAGCCCTTCTGAAGAGTGTCGTATTAACATCTTTTTAGACAGTTTTTTTTAAAACAGGTTGATTCTGACAGGGTTGCTAAAAGTAGGCCATGAACCCCAGCTAATTGTGTCCGCTCAGCTTGCAGATTCCCAGTTCTTCCTTTCTACTTCATACTGTTGGTCTGTGAAGGAAAGGGAAGTTTTGCCTTACAGTTGTGCTGGCTTTAACAAGCCACAGATGCCTCATGAAAGATCAAGAGAAACAGTGCATTGTATTAAATAGCCCCCGTTCAATGGCGGGCCCGATGTGCATGTCTTCTGTGCCTTCTGACTGCAGAACTCCCTGCCCAAAGATTTTATTGCTGGGGGTGACGAGGCAGGTTCGTGGGCAAGGAGCGAGCGCGTGGGGCCTGTGCGCCGGGCGCACGTTGTCCTTCTGCGCTTGCTTCGCTGTCCCAGGAGGAGGACGCTCCGCGCGGTCCGGCAGCCGCAGCCAGCGCTGGCACTCGGGGCGCAGCTGCTTCCGGCGGTATCTGGGCTTGTCTGATCTCCCCTTGCGGAAGGACTGTTCTCCCTGCGTCCGCGTACGTGCAGAGCCAGGACTACTCCAACTCGCGAAGGCCCAGGCGCGCCGAGCGATGAACGCGCGGGGCGCAGAGGGGAAGAGGCTTCTGTGGCTGCCGCCTCGCTGTGGGCGAGGCCGCTCCGGCAGCTCTCCTGCGGCAGCGCTGCGCCGCCTGCGCCGCCAGGGTGCCAGGGCCGCCAGGGTGCCAGGGCCGCTGCGCGCCCGCACTGCCTACCCGGCCTCGCAGCCGCTGCCAGCGCCGCGCCGCACAGGCCAGAGCCCCGGAAGCGGCTCTCGGGCCCCCGGGGTGGCGCTCGGCTCCACCGGAGCGGGCTGGGGGGTCCCTCTTGCCTGCAGCTGCTGTGGGATCGGCCTCCCTCAGGCGCTGCAGGGCAGCGCTGCTGCGGGACTCTCCCTCCACGCGGCGCCAGGAGCGCAGGAGCGGGGCAGGCCGCTCCCCGCTGCGGGCCC
>VZSV01000052.1:2890419-2903067 GCA_013398735.1 Nothocercus julius
CTTGGCCAGGCCGCGACGCGGGGACGGGCGGCCGCTGCTCCCACGGCTTCCGCGAGGCGGCCGGAGCGGCTGCGCGCGGGCCTGGAGGCTCCTTGCCCGCCCGCAGCGCGGGGCTGCTGCAGCGGAGCCGCTGGCTTTGGCCCCTCGCGAGGCCGCGGTCTGGGGCCGGAGAGGCCTCGGGCGGGGGCAGCGCAGCCCTGAACACTGCCCTGTTTGTGCTTCAGGAAAGGCGCGCTCGTGGTGGTTGTGCTACCGTGGCAGTGCTGGGAGCAGATGAAAGAGCTCATGGTGTTTTTCTTTCCATACCTTGTGCCATTCATTTCTCCTGGGTATGAGCCACGGTCACCCTGCCCCTCTCCAAAGGGGAGGACGTGAGGGACCTGCTGCAAGGCCACCTTTCCTAGAGAGAACCCAGAGCAGCAGGTAACCCATCCACTGCAGCTGTAGCTTGTGCAGGGGAGCCTTGAGCAGCGTCACCCCATGCTGGCATCTAAAACGTGCCACCCTCTGGCACCCAGTGCTCCTGCACTAAATGACTGACTGACTAGCTGGTCAAAAGCCCTGCGTCCCGTTGCTTTGTCCGTGGCCATGCATGTCCGGGTGCCTCCGTGCACGGGAGCCTGTGCCCACAGGGAAGGGAAGTGCTGCCAGCTCCTGCAGTCACTGGCATCACCTTGAATCCCAGGGATTACAGGGCTGGAATTTGATTTTGAGAGACATTTCTCTTTGTCAAGGTTGCAGAAAAAAGCCATGGTGCATAAAAGAAAAGCTCAGAGCCTAGAAGGGCAGCAGCTCACTCTGCAGAGCAGCTCCGTGCCAAGGAGGGTGGTTATGGCCATGCGTGTGCTTGGATGCCATGTAGCGCTGTGGCTGCTCCCGCAGCCCCAGGGCATGGGGCAGGACAGTGCTCTGCCCTTGATGTCCTCCCCAAACCCACTCTCCTTCCAGAGGTCAGAGGCCCAGGCCAGGCCCCCGCCCTGAGTAGCTGAAGGGGGGTCAGCTGGTCCCCAACACGCCAGACCCCCAAGCCCAGCCCCATCCTAACCTTTCTGCTTGTGCTGCAGGCTGTTGACTTGCCACCAAACGTCCCGGGCACGTCTGCTGTTGTCTGCAGTGTCTGTGTTATAGCAGGCTTGATTTGACTTCTTTCTGGGCTTTTATACTTAAGCAGGATGCTCTGGGGACTGGGAATAATGGGCTGAGGCTCAAGAGGTGGTCAGATCTGTCAGGAAACCTCACCTTGCAAAGGGGCTAGAAGAGAGATAAGAAGTGGTCTCGTGCCCTTTGAAATTCCCTCTGTCTCTTCTGGGGTATTGAAGTCCCACCCACAGGTAAGGAAACGTGGGAGACGGTTGTCATTGTGCAACACGCAACCTCCTCGAGCCACGCCGGGCAGTGGCAGCCATGGTGAGCGCAGAGCGGCGCTCACGCCGCAGGCGTTGGTGCAGCACGCATAGGTGTCGTGCCCGCGGGCGCAGCGCCGGCGCGAGGGGCTCATCCAGGCGAAGCAGGCCCTTGGGGCAGCGCTGACCCAGTGCCGGGGCTTGCTGGGCTCAGCTCCTCCTCGGCGCTTTGGCAAGCCCAGCAGAGAGGCTCTGAGCAGAGCAGCTGCCCCTGCAGCTGGGGGTGCTGGTCCAGGAGCTAGCTAGGAGCTGGCTGTGACTCTTGTCCCTCTCTGGGACTGTGTGCACGCGTGATGGGACTGCGTGTGCTCTCTGCTGTGTGCACCTTTCACCCAAAGTCTAAAGGGCAGCTCAGCCTTCCCGGGTGGCCCAGACTTTGCCTGCAGGTGAGTGACTCACCTGTCTGCCTGACAGCCCTGTCCCTATCAGGACCAGCCAGGTCACCATCCTCGCTGCTCAGAGGGAAACATGTGCTGCGGAGTCATCCCTGGACCTTCGCGGTGCCACGTGGGCTGTGGAGGCAGGAGTAGAAGAGCAGCTGGGAGATTCCCATCACTCCCCATGCAGGCCCCTGAGCAGTAGACTGAGGTAAAGCTCCCTTGTGAGTATCTTAATTTCTGCTCTCAGTTCCATGCAACAAGGTCTCTCCCACCAGCTACAGATAAATCAGATGGCAGGAAGGGTGTTTGCACAGCAGAGTGGATCAGCCCTCCATGACCCAGGCAAATACTTGCTTATATAGTCTCCTTCTGCTGAGGACTGGGGATTTTCCTTAAGTTTTCTGCTCCCGTGGGCACAGGTCCCGCAGCTCTGTGTGATGAGACTGTCGAGAGCAAGCAGAAAGCCAGGCTGGGAGCTGCTGGCCTGGCTGGTATCAGAGGGGCCTGAATCAGTGCGGTATCTAAGTGGCAGAAGTCAGGATCCCCTATGTTAGTTTGAGCCCCACGAAGCAGCACAAAATGCTGGGCTGACTTGTGGGAGGAACGGCTCAGAACGAGGGAGAACGAAGGCCAGGGCATCCTGGGCCCTTTGCTCCCCCCTGGCCACCCTCTCCCCCTGCCCTGGGGCCTGCAGCAGTAGATAATTTACACTCTCCTTTCCCAGAGAGGTTTTGGCCCAGAGGGCCAGTGCTTCCCAGCACCACAGGTTGATCCCTTCCAGAAAAGGTGAGTCCCTTTTCCCACCTTTGCTGGGGGGATCTGGAGGTGCAGAGCTCTGCACGGGGCAGCGCTGGGGGCCAGGCAGAGCCACCAAGGCCCTACTGCACATGGCTCTCCCATGCCGAGGTGTCCAGGTGTCTCCAGTTTACTGGAGCTTTCTGGGAATAAAGAAGTCAATCCCAAGAGAAACCCAGCAAGCAACACAGAGCTGCTGAGCACGGCGCCTGGGCCGTATGCCTGGGAATCTGTTGACAGAAGACGGTATTTTCTGAACAGAGCAGCCCCAGGTGGATTTTCTTACCTGAGCTGCTGGCAGCTGGCTGCAGTGTTTGCTGAAGGGTGTCCTGTCCCATGTGACTGCTGAAACCATCAGGCTTTGGCTTTTTTGGCTGGGACCCATTCAGGATATCCTGTTTGAACAGCTCCGCTTTGCACCTGCGTTCAGCTGCTGCCTGGGCCAATCTTTGCATAAGGGGACGGCTGGGGTGGGGTAGCAGAGTAGGGGCTCGAAGGAGGGACTTGGCCACACAGTGCCAGCTGTGTCCTGCGTGAAGGTGCTGCCCCTGCCGATGGCACTGGCATCCCCCTTTCGTGCCTCTGCTTATGAAAGGGGGGTTTGAGGCTCAGCTGCCTCGCCAAGTGCTGTGGGAGCCACTGCTGAGATGCAGATCCTCGGAGCTGGCTGTCGCAGCGCTGCACACGCTGCTTGCGTCCACAGCCTCCTGTTCGCTTGGTAGACACCTGCATTTTGCACAAGACCCCACTGTGGCTCTGTTTAATTTTTGTAGGTCTCTGACTTTTCAGTGCGCTGCTAAAACTGCTTGGAAGTAACACTGGAAGAGGTGACAGGCTGAGATTTAAATAGCTGTGACTGATCTAGGCCTCGGCTGGAGAAATTTGAATTTCAAAGTATTCAGGGCACTGCACCCCCCCTTCTGCCAGTGCACGCAAACCGCAGTCTCATGGGTCGCTTGGAAATATATCTGCTTGTTCTGAGTCTGGGATGACTGGGTGTGAAATGACATTTGTGTCACAGACAACTAGGCTGCAAAATAACTGAGCAACACCCCCACTTAGGTATTTGCACTGCTAGTTTTTATCAGGACCTACAGGCTGGTCCCACAGCGCAAGGTGCTGCACAAGGAGAAAGGATAGTGGCCGCCCTGAACACCAGTGATACAGAATTTGTAAAATGATACAGTTCCCAACTGTTTCACCCCAAAACGCTGCTCTGAAGCCTCCTGCGTGGCTCTCAGCAGACAGGCCCTGCCCTTCGGCTGGACACGTAACGGGCGCAGGGAACTAGCAGGAAACTGTGTGGTCCCGGTGAGCTGCGGGGCCCTGCGCACCCCGCGCGGGCTGCCTGCTTGTGCAAGAGCGGTTGGGTAACGTAGCGTTTCTGGCTGACACAGACTGCTCAGGAGAACCTTCGGGCCTTGCTGGGCCCCAGGCCGCAGTGGCTGGAGCAGCAGTGGGTCAAGAGCCAGACCCCCCAGACGAGGCAAACCCAAGTCCGAAACGCCGCGAGGAGCTTTGTGGGGGCCCCGGCGCGCGGGCTCCTTCCCCGTGCCGTCGGCGTGCAGCGAGGGGCGCGCGTGCCCACGCAGCCGTCGCTGCTCCCGCACTGCCGCCTCGCTGCTGAGCTCTCTCGCGGAGCTGGCTCGGCTGCGGGCAGGTTTTGCTGGCTCTGGGGGCCCGAGGCAGCCACGGGGCTGCCTGCGAGCGCAGCTCTTCGCGCCTGCACTTCATTTCTGATCCGCGAGCTTTGCCCCTCACCCCTGGAGCTGAAGCCTCCCTTTGCAGGAATGTTTTCGGGGCGGAGGGCGAGGCTGGCGCACCTCCAGCTGCCGAATTTTTCCATGACCGCAGAGCGTCTCCTGCCTTAATTTGCTGCTTCTGCTCTCCTGCGATCACCTATTTAGGGATTTTCTGGATCCAGTCCCCCACTGCGTTTGCAGGCAACCAGGCAATACCAGCCCTTTAACACCTTCATGGGAGCCCCTAATTTCCTCCTCACTTGTCTTCCTGTGTTTGCTTTTCCTGAAGGAAAATGGAGCAGACGGCCCTGCTTAGCAGTGATCCAGCTCTCCGGCTCTGCTCCCTTGCTCCTGCCGGCAGGCCATGTGTCCTGGATCCAGCCCTGCCACCAGTCACTGAGACTGAGACAAGGAGCCCCGCGGTTGAGTGAGAGACCAGCGATGCTGCTCAGGGCTGGGGCTGAGGGGCACGGGATGGGGCAGCTGGAGATTTGGGACTTGTTGAAGGGGGAGAAGGGTGGAAAAGCTGGACAGCCGTGGAGCAGGGGTGAGGAGCTCGGGCACAACCCAGCATGGAGGGGCTCACGCTCACAGGGAGAGGCCCCTGGAAATCGCTGCCTTCATGGGGCAGCTGGGCCATGACCTCCCTCAGCCCTGGCGTTCAGCTCATGTCCGTGAAGCCCCGTGGCAAAATGCGCTCCCTGTGCTGGTCTCCAGGGAGAGGGCCAGCCCGTCCTGGTGGTGTCCCCTGCTGGGACGAGGGCAATGGGTCAGTAGCCTCCCTTTCCACAGGGGTGGGAGGAACCCAGGCCTGCGGAGCAAAAAGCTCAAAGCTGCCAGCAGGACCCAAGCGTTCGTTGTTGCTGAAGCTGGAAGGTGAAAAGCGTCTGGGCGTGAGGAGGGTCCTATGCGTCGTGCAGCTGCTGGCGCTGGAGACCGGCGCAGGGTTGCTCGGTGAATGAGTGGTGGCTGCCACGCTGGCCTGGGCAGCTCCCTCCTGAGCGAAGCTTTGGTCAAGCTGTTCCTGATCCCTCCAAATAGCCCCAAATTTGAGACGTGGGGGTCAGGTGTGAAGTGCTGACCCAGCTCGCTACAGTCAGTGAAAATGCATAAGGAGTTGCATCCACTTCCCTCTTTAAAAAGGGAGGCAGAGCAAAAGCCATGAAAGGACGCAGTGTTTCTGAACTCATTTTTTACTATTTGCTGCGGGGATATTTTTGTTCTCTAACTGTGTAAGCACAGAAGTAGACGGGGGGGACATTTGAGGAAGTGCAGTATGCCAACAGCACGGCTTTCAGAGGAAGCGTGAATGGGGCTGCTTCGGAAAATTCGAGTTCAAAGTGACTGTCCCAGGAGAGAAAGAAGGCGGCGTCTTTCCATCGCGGGCTGCGTGTGGTGATGCCCCGCAGGGCTGCCTGCGGAGCGCTGAGCCCGTCACCACGGCCGCGTCGCGCCCGGTCCCCTGCTGCCCTGCAGGTTTCTGCTGCGTCTGCAAATCCCTCGGCTATTGGGAATTTAAACTTTGCAGCGAGTCCAGCGAAAATCGGAGCAGCTGGCGGAGAAGGGGGGAGAGGCAGCTCCCACAGAGTCCTCGTTTCTGTAACACGCGCTCACGTTTCTTTTTTATTCGCTGTGATGGATACGACTGCAATGGGGTGAACAGAGGCACGTCGGGGGGAGCCAGTCTATGGTTGCACCAACATGGATTTCGTTCCTGCTCTCTTAGATGCATGAGCTTCAGCCTGCACCTTCCCACCGGCCTTCCCTCCTCTGCCTCTGCACCAACATTTACCTCCGGGCAGGATTTTGGGAAGAGCGGCACACTGCCAGAGGCGAGGTGCGTTTCTGCTCCAGGGAACGGTGCTTTTCCAGCAGCCCGCTGGATGTGCACATTCCCTCGGGAGCACGTGCGCCCCGAGGAGCGCGGCTCCCTCGGGAGCAGCCGCAGGGCACTCGGACATCTGACTCCAGGTTTTAAAATATCTCTGGCGAGGGGAGGGGATGGAGCCAGGTGGGAATTCCATTAATTTTGGTGCCTGCACAAGCAGGAAAGGAAGCAGCCAGTCTTGAGGTGTCATCCTGTCAGTTGTCTGCTGACAGAGCAACAGCAGATGTCAAGTCACGCCAGATCATGTGCCTGCAACTTGGCCCAGCTTTGGCTGTGACTCGCGTGGTGCCGTGGTGAGAAAATCCCCAGTGCGTTGCTTTGGGTGCTTTCCGGGCCCCTGCGCTTTCCCTCGGTGGGTTACGGGCAGCTGCAGCCCACACTGCTCTCCTAGAAACTAAGCCAAAAAAAGGTTTGCATGTGTGGCCCGAGGCCAACGCTCCCCTTCCCTTCCCAACACACGCGAGGCACACGGCTGCCGCCACGCGCGTGCGCTTCGCCGTGACTCCCAGGACGGCCGCCTCCATCCAGGACTGTTTCTCGCTTTCTGTCGTGAGATTTGCTTTCCCTTTTCTTCCCCGTGCAGGATGCCTGAGCTCCCGGGCTGCCGGGAAGCAGGGCGCAGCGCAGAGTCCCGCGCGGCGCGGCGCGACGCGGCGCAGGGCCGGCTGCGGGCAGGTCGGCTCAGGCCATGCTGCGAGGGCAGCAGTGCAGGCGCCGTCCCGCTTGCCGCTCTGCTCGCTGTTGACGCGACCTCCCAGGACACAGGAGCACGTCCTGGGACGTGGCCCAGGGGCTGTCCGAGGGGGCTCTGAGGGTTCCCTCTCCCTTGGGTAAACAAATGCCCCGGGTGCTTCCCGGCCGGTCTGTGGGGCGGAAGGTTGACAGGCCACCCGCCACCGTCCTGCAGAGCAGGGACTTGCCAGCGCGGGTGCCAAAGTCCCCCGGGGCAGCGCGGGGCAGCACCCAACTGGCTCTGCCCCACTGAGCGCCCCAGCCGCAATTAGCAGAGCTGCAAATTAGCAGCGGTGCCTCAAGGAGGCTCGGCCCTTGCAGGCTGCTGCCTTGCCCACTCACTCGCCTTTTGGCCCTGAAAAAGCCACTTGCTTGCTCAGTTCCTATCTCCTAAATTCGTCCCCAGGAGCTGCATGGGGCCAGGTTCTCCTGCCCTGCCCCGGCAGCCCCTTCCCTCCTCCGGCTGAGATATTCACTAAGGAAAGCCACATTTAACAGAGTTTGGGGGCTTTAGGGGAAGCAAGGCATTCGGAGAGACCATTTCAAAGTGCCATCTTCTCTTACTGGCTCAAAAAAATGGGTTTTAAATAGCGGAAGAAATCCTCAGTGACACACAATTATCCATTTAGATCTTCCTGAGAGCTGCGGTGCATTCGTGGCCACGGGACACAGAGCTGGGATGTGCTCCTTGGCCAAACACGTCACCTTTCAGCCCTTTTCCATGCTGAGCTGCATGCAGCTGGAATCACACTCAGCATGTGGGGAGCACTTCACAAGCAGAAGGCAGGGTGGGATCTTGCTAGGACGATGCTGAAAAGGCTGGTCAAGGCCTTATCCCTGCTGCCAGGTGCAAAAGAAGCTGGTAGGTACCATCTCCATGCAGAGAAACCACATGTTTCTAAGCATTATTGTAGAAATCAATGGTTCCTGTTTGGAGGCTCCCTGGTCCTGGGATGGGGTTAGGAAATGGCACAGTTTTCCACAGAGCTGCATCTGGGGATGCCCTTCAGAGAAATCACTGCATTTTCTATGTCTAGCCAGTGTTAAAATTCAGATGAAACATTAAACGATAAAAACTCAAATTTGTCCATAAGTGAAATTAAAGTTCAATTAATTTTGAATTAATTGGCCCCAGACACGCGTCCATCGGTGTTTGTGAGAGCCGCAGGTCCCTGCTGCTCCTGAAAGGCCCTTTCAAGGCCCTTTCAGCCCAGGTTGGGATCAGCTGGCTGGAAATTGCAGCAGTCCCTCCGACGTCGGGTCACGTCGTCCCAGCCAAAATGTCACGGGTTGCGGTAACCCTCCGCGCGCCTGCCAGGCGGGAGGGTGGCTGCCCTGGGGCTGCCCGGGGCCTCGGCACGCTGAGACCCGGCTGCCAGCCGAGCGCAAGGCTGCGCGGGCAGGGATGATCCTGGAGGGGCTGGAGAAGCCCTGCGCGGGGGAGCGTGTCTGCCAGCCGCCATCCCGGCGCTCGGAGCGAGGGAGCGCACTCCCGGCCTGTTGTTTCGCTGTGAACGCTCTGCAGGATCAAAGGTGCCCGCCCCAAGAAATGAGTGGCCTCACGTCGCGGATGGAGTCAGCTGGCAGGACCTGGAGCGCTGAGCCGCGACCTGCAGATCCAGGACGGCACCGGGATCGGGACCGTTAATACGTGCGGCGAGCGCCTGGCTGCCCAGCTCCAGGACACCAAAGCAGCCGGAGCCGCGCAAGGGCTTTCAGGAAAAGCATGAGTTGCAGGAGCTCTGGTTATAACTTGGGAGAGCAAGAGGCCCATTGGGCAGGGGACCCCGACACTGAGCCCCGCAGGTGCTTAATCACACGAGGGGGAGCTTTCAGTATCCTGCAGAAGGAAAATCCGTACTTCAGGAGGAGATTATTTAGCGATGAAAGAGTCATCATCAAATATGCTGTAGGAAGAGTTTCTCCTACCTGGTTTCAGTAAAGAAAACCACAGGAGAATTTTCAATTATCTGGCAATCTCAGGATTTTTCTTTTTTAAAATTTTACACTATTTTTCTGGATTCTGTCCTGCAAATGGTTAATGGCTCATCTAAAGACAGAGGAAGTTATCTGGAGCAAACTTGCAATTTATAGCTTTTCCTGTACTCAGTAAGAAATGGTCGGGTAAGAAATTGTATCTGGAAAGAAAGTGCCAGCAAATGTTGCATTGTCAGACTATGCTTAGGAAAGATTCATTTCCTTTAAAGCAACAAGGAGCCAGGATCAGTAGTTAGAAAAGGAATGATTCTGCATGAGTGGACTTTTTTTCCACACATGTGGGAAAAAAAAAAAAAAGAAAAAAAAGAAGCCTTTCGCACTTCGACCATCTTCTGTGCATCTGAGGAGCAGAAGCTAATGGGCGCCTGGCAAGGTGCAGCTGCAGCAGTGTTTTTTCTAGCTGTCCAAATGCTCCTTGCTCTGGGTCTCTGTTTTTCTGCAGAGCGGACCAGCAGGCAGCACAAAGGCATGACGAGTCCCAGCAGCTGAAGCCCAGCTAGAAGTGAGACACGTTTCTTTTTGCTGGAATACAATTCACTCCAGGATCTGGCCATGGTGACATCTCCGGGTTCAACTCGGCGGTCTCGCTGGAAGAAGCCGGACCCTGGTCTTTGTCTGATGCTTCGTGCAGTTCCAGTGGCTGCCATTGAAAACACTGTTTCCAAACCCAAGTGCCAAGTTCAGAAGGACTTGGCTCTTCCTCACCTATCGGAGTTTCCTTCTGGGTTAACTTAACCCAACAAGACCAACTCAGATGATCTGATACTGTCTCTCAGTACACCAAGCTTTTATTCTCCTTGCAGTTGCTGATACAAATCTATGTTGCAACGTTTTCTTAGCAAATTCTGCTGGTAAGGGAACAATGGACCGGCTCTTCTGGAAAAAAACAAGCTGTCTGAACACTGTGTCTATAGGCAGGGACATTCCTCTCCCCCCACAGTGTATGTATGTGCACAATTGTGTAATGGAGTGGTTAAAGTTCAGCCTTGAGCCAGGACTTACCCTCCCTGAGAACTGCCCTGACTTCATCTCTCAAAGCACCCAAGAGAAATTTGTTCTTGATCTCCAGCTGTTGACCAAATTATTCTATTGACAAGCAGGATTTTTGAGAAGGAGAAAATGCAGCTGGAAGCATTGATCTTGCTCCTACAACGTATAGTGCTTTTAAAGAATCCCATTCAAATACCTGCTTCCCAGGTATCCTCTGGTGCATGGGTTTGTGGGTTAATTACAGGCTCTAGCTGGGAGATTGGGCAATCTAATATTTTTGCCTCTGTACATCTCATCTTCTTTGTGTTCAAGGAACAAGCCCAGCAAGCGCTGAGCCTCTCCGCACGCGGCAGCTCGTCAGCCAAAACGTGCCATGTTGAGGTGGTGCTGAGGTGTCTCTCAGCAATCCCGGTGCCCCCGAGCTCTGCGGGGCTTCACTGAGCTTACACGTGTTGGGCAGCAGTGTTGTTTTAGGGGCCCTCGCCCAACACGAGGACTGGAAACCTCCTCACAATGCCAGCACTGAGGGCAGGGCTGTAGCTGAAAACCCTTAGCAAAGGGTCCATGGATATTTAACAGCTCTTCCAGCAGACAGCTAAGCAGCTGTTTAACTTCCCGCTGCCTGGCGGGTGAGTTTCCATGCTGCTCTGGCCTTGGCTGTGTACAGCATCCGGGGCTCCTGCGAACAGCAGGCTCTGGGGGCAGAGCAGCTCCCAGGAAGTACTTGCTGCCCGTTGGAGAGAGGGAGCTGGAGGTGGATCATCCCCCGAGAGCCGGGGAAGGCCGAGGACGCCGTGCGCGCGCGCCAGCACCTCGCCTGGCTTGCCCCGTGCGCACGCGCAGCCCTGACTCAAAAGGGAAGGTGCCCTAAGTGACGCCAGAGCGTTTCCCGTGAGAAGTGACACAGGCCGGGCAGATGTCCGGGAAGGAAGGCTGTGCCTCCTGCAGCACGCAGGGAGCAAGGGAAACTGCGGGCGAGCTCACGTTGCTCTGCATCTCGTGGCACCGTCTTCACCCCGGGGGAAGATTTTTGGGCACATGGTTAAAATAGGTGTGGGCTCTGACAGGCTCTGACGGTGCTGAGGAAGTTGAGGGGAGTTTCCAAAGCAGCTCCCCTGGGGCGGGGGGAAGTTTGCTGCCCGGCATAGAGGATTTCAGTAGTGGCTCTGCTCCAAGCACCGAGATGCTGTGGGACCCACCAGGGTCTGGCTGCGTCCTTGGGGCCCCATCTCTGCTCGGGAAGTACCCAAGGAGGGCCCAGCGCCCACACGGTCACGGCTCTGCACCGCTGTATCTCAGCACTGGCCCCCTAAAAGGGCACCGAAACCCCTGAAATCTGTCAGTGTGACAAAGGTGGAGGCTCACACCCGGCGGGTGCCTGCAAGCACTTTCTCACTGCATTTTTCTGCGGCACGCACAGGCCTTTGCTGTGGAGCTGTAACCTGTCGGGCCGGTCCCGCGTTCTCCCCACTCCTGGGGTGACAGGACCTGAGCGGGGAGCTGTTAGCAGCGCTTGCAGCCGTGTGTCCCAGGCACTCAGGGCTATCACAGAGCCGCTGGGAGAGCTGCCACGGGCTTTGCAGAGGGCGCTGGCGCAGGGACACAAACTCTGGCTCTTAGAGCCGTCGCGGGCTGCTCCCAGCTGGTCCCAAGCTTCGAGCTTCCCAGGCAGAGGCGGCCGCACAGCGCCGAGGACACGTCCGCTTTATCTCCTGCCCCTGCGGGAAGTCACCAGCGCACCGTGAGAAACGGGCGGACATTGGCAGACGGCAGGACGCGTGCTCATGGAGGGGCTTCCAGGCGCGCCCCTCAGCTGGGCGGCAGCTGCGATCCGTAGGGTGCGGGGAAGGTGCCGCGAGCCGCTCTCCCCGGCGTGCCGACGCGGCGCGGAGCGGGCTCGGCCACAGCCGTGCGCTCGGCTCCAGCCCCGCGCCCGCTCGGGCACCCTGCGCACACGCTGCGGAGCTGCGAGCGGCGCTCCAGGGCTGAAAGGGCTTCCTGAGGACCCCAAACATAACCACTTCTTGGATATGCCAATTTTTGAGGAAAATAATAATTTAAAAAAACCAGCCTGCGTGTGATTGTCCCGGAAGTGTTTTTGTGTAACATTTTCTTTGGGAGAAAGCTGTTTATCGACAAGCTAATGTCCTTGGAAAACGTTTGGTGGGAAGCAGATCCATAGGGCCTAGATCCCTCCACAGAGGAGCCTCGCAACAGAGGAGGGCTCAGAGCAGAGTAACCGTGTCACCCTCTCGCCTGCCGACCGCTCCAGCCGCACGGTCACGAGGCCGGTGCTCCACGTTTTGTCACGCTCGTGACTAAGTCACCTGTGAGTTTCGGCCGTTTTGCAACACCCCACAAGGCGCTTGGGAAGGTGATGCCTTTTTTGTCCCTCTGCTGCGCTCAACCCCACGGGGAGTTTCAGGGCCATGCTGTTGGCACATGCCCGCCCCTGGCCTGCCTGCGCAGGGCCACGCCGAGGCCGCTCGTCGACACCGGCCGCCGCCTCCACCGCCTCGTGGATGCCGGTGCAAAATGGCGGCGGGGAGGTGGGCACGGCGCCCCCCAACGCCCTCCCGGAACTACAACTCCCGGCAGCCCCCGCCCCGCGCGGCCTGCTGGGAGATGGAGTCGTTTCCCCTCCCGGAACCATTTTCTGCCGAGGGCCTCGACTCCCACCAATCGGCCCTTGCCTGCCTGGGGCTGTCAAGGGAGACGCC